>JASDQU010100990.1:93506-169369 GCA_032191745.1 Picea mariana
AAATATAGTATGCAAAAGGTATAAAGTAAATTAAACAAGTTGATTTTTATTTTTTAATAAAAGGTGAGGTTGGTAAAAGGTTTTTTTATTAAAAATTTTTATTAAACCTTGTGGAGTTTATACCATTATTCCTCCACATATTTTTTAAAGGGATTGGTTATTATAAGTAGTGGTGTTTTGGAATTTTTTCCTCTGCTAATGGCGAAGATGCAAAGTGCTAAATTCAAAATTGAGAAGTTCAATGGCAAGAACAATTTTGAGATCTAGAAGTTTAAGATGCATGATCTTCTCATGCAACAAGGCGTGGTGAAGGAACTTTTGGTAAAATCAAAGCAACCCACGACCATAACAGATGAAGGCTGGGATGATATCAATGCGAGAGCACTAAGTGCCATACACCTGTGTTTGGCCGATGATGTTCTTTTCAACAATGTCTTAGATAAGACATCAGTCAGTTTGTGGACAAAGATGGATAGCCAGACTAATTCACAACCATTGTTATAAGTGATACAATAATCACTTGTGCCTCTCAAATACTGACACACCAATTTCACTACTCCTAGTGCTCTTTACTTGGATTCTCCATATACCTACTGACAACCCCAACTGCATGTGAAATTTCTAGCCTTGTACTAACCATCACATACAGTAGAATTCCTACTACATTAACATATGGTATTCGAGACATATATTCCTTTTCTTCTTTTGTACTAGGACATAAACTTGAAGAAATCTTAAAATGGGAAGCCAAAGGGACTGAAACTATTTTCACATCATTCATACCAAACCTAAAAAGTATCTTCTCAACATACTTATATTGTGACAACCAAATCTTACCATTCCTCTTGTCTCTGAATATCTCCATGCCCAAAATTTGCTTTGTTGCTCCTAGATATTTCATATCAAATGTCCTAGCCATCTGAGCCTTTAACCTGTTGATCTCAGTTATGATTTTTCTTGCTAAAAGAATATCGTCAACATACAATACTAAGATAATGAATATTCCATTATTCAATTTCTTAAAGTAGACACAATGATCATACTCACTCCTTGTAGACCTCGAAAATGGTAGAGTGTGCATTTAGAAATTTGCATCAGAGTTTTCCTCTCTCCTGTTCAATTCCCATCCCAACATATTAACTCTGAGAGAAATATCTAGGCATTCAAAATCTATGGGGAAATTTGTATCATCCATCAGGGGAGCTATTTCAGAGTCTTCTCTAATGTGTCAGTGAAAAGGGATCGAAGAAAATAATCAAAGAATATTCCTTCTTCGATTCGCATGCTGAAGGTTAAAGACACAAAAAAGTGATGACGTATAGTCAGAGCTAATCATTCGACATCCAAAAAATATTTGAAGTTTAAGGTATTGAGAAGAGGTGTTGAGGAATATTCCCTCATAGCTCCATTTTTCATGCGAAATATATGGATCATCCTTCCAATGACGGTCAACGATCATGATTAAAAGTCATTCGAAGTATGAAGGAGACCATTCAGAGTGTTAAATATGACCATCCAAACTTATAACCTGAATATTGTTGCACGAAAGAGATCTGACCATTCACTCAGGGAAAAGATCGACGACTCATGAGAGTTTCTCTTTTGAAATCCGCTCGAGGTTTAAGCTTGTGAAAATTTTCAAAGTAATAAGCTCATGGTTCTGATGTTGGTTTCTTAGAAGTAAAAGAGGCTTAGCTTCAAAATAGCATCCATAATTCACTAAATAATTCAGCTGGGAACAACACTGTTATGTGAAAAAAGAAGATAAGGATTCGATCTAAGGAAACGAAGGAACATTTTCAAACTGAGGAATTTAAATACATTTATGTACTATGGGTATTGTAGCCATAAGGCCATCAAATTTTGAGAATGAATGGAGGTATTCAATTGAATAGCGAGTGAAATGAAATCCCAACCATTCATTAGGGAAGGGTCATTGGAGTGACTTGTGATATTAGGAGTATATGTACTCCGATGGAGAAGGACTCTAACAATGGAGAGTGTGAATGTCAGGGACGATGAAGCTTCAATGTCTTTGTTGGAGTATGTGATCGGAAGGATGGGAACAAGAGTCAAGACAAATCCTGATGATGATGAGGATAGGTGGTGGGTGCTACATCAACGTTAGCACCACATCAAATGACACAAGAGAGTGTGAGCCGCATGGATTCCATGTGGGAGTGGAAAGAAAAGGTGAGATTTGGCTTAGGAAAATTTTAAGAGGCCATAAATTTCAATCCAGAACTCATATTTAAGCATGGTTACATTCATTGGAAAGATCTCGATGGAAAAAATCTAGATATGATATTTGGTTAGAGGAAATAATAAAGGAAAATGAGGAGAAAACCCAATAGGCCTTGGGCCTATGTTTCAGGAAAGAGGGAAGTCCAAAAGAAGAATATGGTAGAGATCAATCTAAAGAGGCTTAAGGATAGGTCTGTAGGAAATGTGGATCCAATAGACTTGGAATCTTAGGACCTCAGGGAAAGAGGAAAAGGGGAATCTCAATAAGGATCAAATTCAAGGTTGTAGAAAAGGATCAACATATTTCCCAGATTCCTCTCAATGCTAGAGCGGTCATGCGAAAAAAGTGGCTCGACAAACCTTATCCTACAAAACAAAAGAACGAGATCAGCTATGGAATCAAGGAAGACTAGATAATACAATTAAAAATATATTTCGTTCCTTTAAAACAACTTATGAGTTAGTGTTATGTTTATTGAAAAATAGCGTGATGACTGTAGGTGAGTGTCTTAAGACTACATATGCTAATTTGAAATAGAAGAGTAGGATCTGTATGTGAGAGAACATAGTATGAAGTCATGCAACATAACATGTTAGCAAGAGGATTCATAATTCGAATTGGGAAATCAACAAATAATAATCCACAACCTCATCCAAGACATTTGATAGAACATCAAGCCATGCAACCAAATAGGATCATCAATCACTTTACAATAAAAAAAAGGTGTAAATACAACATGTCAAATCCATCATACAAATGCCAACAAATATAACAGTCCAATACGCATTATGAAGACATTTGAAATCATTAGATTGGGAAGGATATTTAGCACCCATAAAAGACAATCATCCATCAAGATAAAACCCCCAACTCCTTAAAAATAGGCAAAGGGATAACATTGGGTTCAAGTGGTAAAGGATTAGGCAATGGGGTTAAAATTTGAGTAGGGGGGACTTTCCTTTCGTTTGTAAAACAAAAAGTAAAGGTGGGTTGTTGTGGCCACAACACACCCTTAACCTTGACAACAAACAAAAAGAGACAAAGAAATAAAAATATTTATTTACAAGTTCCTATGTAATCTGAGCCTTGAACCTAGCCAAACCACAGTCAACAGAGACCCCAAAAATTTAGGAAGACCAGAGAAGACAAGGGATTCCTAAAAGGAAAGAAAATCCTTTTGAAAAAACTCTTCAAGATAAAAAAAACACATGTTGTGGACAGTTAGTCTGCATATGTATGTACGTGGGTTAGTTATAGAACAGGGCACGTACACTGTTGAAAATTTTCAAAAAACAAAAAGATTTAGATAGAACACTAAACTCAAGAAATATGGCAAGCACCTATAAGGTGACCAGAAACCAAAAAATACTCATAATACTTCAACAAATAGGAATTCAATCCAAACAAAGATCTCCTAAAAATACCCTAGAGAGACTCCCTAGTAGAGTTGCCAATTCTGCTATAGGGAAAATCCCCCTAATATGGGTCTAGCGACTAGGTAGAGCCTTGACACCTTAAAAGACATAAAATATTTTATTTTGCCCCAAACCATACACAACCTAACGATAATTGAGGGAAGAGAAAGAAGACAGAAATTCGTACCTTAAGTCCTTACGGTTGATTCTTGTTGGCTTTGGATCCTAATTATCTTCTTGATTCAGAGGTTTGTTTCAGTCGTGCTTGGACCCCATTCCCTAACGGGGAGGTGTGGGGGGGATTTCCCCCCACAAATTTCATCATGGGGGTCCATGGAGGGTCGGCGGCTGGTGACAATTTTTGTAGTTCCCCCCTTGCGGGGGATTTGGGGGCAGTGCCCCCAAAGCGAAATATTGGGAAAATTGTCTTGTAAAATATTGTAATCTCATAGTCAATATGGACCCTAGATTATAAGGTCATAGATATAATGGTAGAATTTATGTTAGGGTTTTGTTCCCTAGAAGGAAACCCTCTTTTATGAGGGAATTGTATTGTGGTTGTGTAGTATTGTGAATATTCTATTTTGAGAGAGGAGATTGTGAGAGAAAGAAGAGGAAGTTACAATGGACGTGCTATATTTTGTATCCCTTCATTTTGCTGGATAATAAAAGGAAGTAGGGATGATTTTACGGGCTAAATTTTTCTCATGGACTAATTTTCCATGGTTTTTCCAAAAATGAGATTTGCTATTTTAAAAATGATTTTCCCAAATTCTATAGGATAAAATTATTTTACCTTAAAAACCGCCAAAATGTTATAAAAACTATATAAAATACTTAAAAATTTGAATATTTTTACAAAAATATCGCAAAACATTTATAGTTGACATATGAAGGATTAGTTAGATTTGCCAAGGTTTCTACATTTTATAATAAATTTCCATCCTTAAAATCATCCCTGAAAGGAAGGACCTGGAAATTTTTCTGGTGGACTTAGCCCACACTGGGTGAACTATGTATATCTGTGTCTCTAGGAAACATTTTCTATATTATGTTCAAGATAAATTTGGAAAGATTCATTTGGGTGATGATGCACAATGAAAAATTGTTGGAATGGGAAAGGTATAAATAAATCCAAAGAATGGAAACCAATGGTTGTTGAAATAGGTAAGACATGTTCCAAATATAAGGAAAAATCTAATTTCAACAGATTTGTTGGAAAGTGAAGGTTGTGTATCTATATTTACAGATAAGGCGTGGAAGGTCACCAATGGATCATTAATGATAACAAAATGAGAGAATGTAGGTACATTGCATTTATGTATTGGTAATATTGATTTTTCTATTTCTTTAGCTTCTACATGAGTGGATACAACACTCTGGCATCATAGGCTTGGACACATGAGTGATAAGGGGATGCAGATACTTCACAAAATAAATTTGTTGCCAGATATTAAAGAAATTGACTTGGATTTCTGTGAGCATTGTGTTTATGGAAAACATAAGAGAGTCATATTTCTCAGTGTTGGAAAAGAAAAGAAGAGTGAAAGGTTGGAGCTTGTGCATACAGATCTATGGGGACCAACTCAGGTATCATCTCTTCATGTCTATCGTTATTTACTTTCATTGATGACACAACTAGAAAAACTTGGGTTTATTGTATTTGACAAAAATCTAATGTTGTTTACACTTTTAAGAAATGCAAAACTTTGGTTGAGAATGAGACAGGAAAAAGGTTGAAGTGTCTCAGATCAAAAAATGGAGGTGAATATTGCAGTAAGGAGTTTGATGATTACTGTTAATATCATGGGATTCGTAGAGAGAATACAGTCCCAGGAACACCACAATAAAATGGTGTGTCATAAAATATGAACATGACAATAATGGAGCGTGCAAGGAGTATGAGATTTCATGTTGGGTTGCCCTTACATTTTTGGGCAGATGCTATAGATACTGTTGTTTACTTAATAAAAAAAGGACCTTGAATCTCTTTGTATGGTGGTATTCCAGAGGAGGCATGGATAGGTAAAAGGGTAAACTATTCATTTTTGAAGACTTTCAGTTGTGAAGCATTTGTCCATATTGATAAAGAAAATAGAACAAATCTTGAGGAAAAATCTAACAAGTGTACCTTTATTGGATACAGTGTTAATGACTTTGGTTATTGCTTATGGGATTATGAAAATCGCTTATGGGATTTTGGTTATACCTTTATTAGGAGTAGATATGTCATATTCAATGAGAAGTTCATGGGAAAATATTAGTTGCAGGGAAAGAAACAAGAAAAAGAAAAACCAGAATACATGGTGCTTGATGAGATCACTGAAAAAGAAATTCCAAAGGTACCAGAAAATAAAAATGTACAACAACATGAGAAACATGTACCTCAAACTCCTGCAAGTGTTGTTAGAATATCTACCAGGTTAAGTAGACCCCTTAAACGATACTCTCCTTCAGTGTATTGTTTATTGTTGATTGATTCTGGTGAACCAGAATGTTATGAAGAGGCAATGCAGGTAGACACTAAAAAGAAGTGGTAGCAAGGAATGAAAGAGGAAATGGATTCCTTGGTAAATAAACAGACTTGGTACTTGATTTAGTTTCCTACAGGAAAAAGAGTATTGTAGAATAAATGGGTCTACAGGTTGAAGGAAGAAGATGGAGGAAAAAGAGGTAGAAGGCTAGACTTGTTGTAAAGGGGTTTGTAGAAAAGAAAGGTAGATATTTTGATGAAATATTTTCTTCTGTTGTTAAAATGAATTCAATTAGGACTATTTTAAGTCTCGTGTTCATCGAATATTTTCATCTTGAAAAATTAGATGTAAAAACAAATTTCTCCATAGGGATTTTGAGGAAGAGATTTATATGCAGCAACCATAGGGGTATGAGGTCGAAGGAAAGGATAATTTGGTATGCAAGTTGAGGAAGAGATTGTATGGCCTAAACCAAGCTCCAAGGCAATGGTATTTGAATTTTGACAAGTTTATGATAGAACAAATTTATAGTAGATGTCATTCTGATCACTGTGTTTATTTTAAAAGGCTAGAAAATGGAAGCTATATTATCTTGCTATTGTATGTAGATGACATGCTTGTTTTAGGGTCTAATATGAAAGATATAAATGTGATCAAGAAAAAATTAGCTAATTCATTTGCGATGAAGGATTTGGGTGCTGCAAAGAAAATACTTGGTATGAGAATAACAAGAGACAAGAAAAATCACAAATTGACATTGTCTCAGGGTGAGTACATAGAGAAGGTATTGGAGAGGTTTAGAATGTAGAATGAAAAACTAGTTAGTACACCTTTGTCCAACCATTTCAAATTAACTAAGGAAAAGTGTCCCAAGACATAGGAGGAGATATAATACATGTCCAAGGTCCCTTATTCATCAACAATTGGCATCTTGATGTATGTGATGGTTTGGTAAAGACCAGATATTGCACATGTAGTGGGAGTTGTGAGAAAGTATATGAACAATCCAGGTAAAGAACATTGGGAGGAAGCAAAGTGGATTCTCATGTATTTGAGAGGTACTGCTACTCATGCATTGTGTTTTGGAGGTTCATACATTTTGCTATAGGGATATGTTGATTCATATATGGTAGGTGATAAAGATAGCATGAGGAGCACCAGAGGTTATGTTTTTACTGTAGGTGGAACAATAGTAAGTTGGATTCCAAAAATACAAAAGGTTGTTGCACTTTCAACAATAGAAGCAGAGTATGTTGCTACTACAAAGGCTAGTAAAGAAATGATTTAGTTATAGAGGTTTATTGAGGAATTGGGAAAGGAGCATGAGAATAGCAGGTTGTACTGTGACAATGAGAGTGCCATTCATCTTGAAAATAACTCAACCTTCCATTCGAATACTAAGAATTTACAGCTCAGGTATCATTTCATACGATCTGTCTTCGAAGATGGACATTTGAAGTTGGAAAATATACATACTAGCCAGATTCTTGTAGACATGTTAATAAAGGCAGTAACCAAGGAGAATTTGAGCTCCTTCTTAGTTTCAGTTGGTCTTCAAGAATGAAGTTGAAGATGATAAATTTTGCATGTCCAAGGTGGAGTATAGTCCAATAGGTACAACAAAAGTGGAGTTGTTTTGATCAGTATCCAAGTGGGAGATTTTTTATTGTGGAGCCTGATTATATTTGTAATTCAAAGGTTTGTTTCAGTCATGCTTGGACCCCATGCCCTAATAGTTGGTGTGGGGGGATTCCCCCCCACAAATTTTACCAGGTGGATCTAGGGGGGGCAATGACAATTTTTTTAGACCCCCCCTGGCGGGGAATTCGGGGGCAGTGCCCTCAAAGTGAAATATTGGGAAAATTGCCTGTAAATATTGTAATTTCGTAGTCAATATGGACCATTCATTATAAGGTCACAGTTCTAATGGTAGAAGTTATGTTAGGGTTTTTTTCTCTAGAAGGAAACCCTCTTTTATGAGGAATTGTATTGCGGCTGTGTAGTATTGTGAATATTGTATTCTGAGAGAGGAGACTCTGAGAGAAAGAAGAGAAAGTTACAATGGGCATGTTGTAGGTTGCATCCCTTCATTTTTTTGGATAATAAAAGGAAGGACCTAAAAATTTCTTTGCTGTATGTATCCCACACTAAGTGAACCATGTATATCTGTGTCTCTATTGTATTGTGTATCATCTATGTTTTATTTCCAAATTTGTCTTATTTTATTGCTCCACGGTCCTTTTCTCTAGAAATGTTGATCCCTTCCAATTGTTGTATGTTTCACGATTGTAGGCCTCCTCCCAAAGATGGCCTAAAACAATGTTACATAACAAACTATGACAACATATTCTTAATTATAAATATTATCTAAAGAGTTAGTTATTCATGAAAACATTCATAAGCACACACACATAGACATAAAGATTTGGGACAAGGAAATTTCTCTTTTATTAATAACAAAATTGGAAGTTACAGCCTAAATTTTTTTGGCACCTCTCTAAGAACCTTTCCTGGGTTCCTCTGCTTTGTCTCCAAGTTCACTATTCCTAATACTATCCTCACCACCAACATGCCAATATAAGGGGAAAATGATGGATGGTATAAGGAGGATGGATGGAATGGAATGTTGAGGATGAAACTCAGAGCAAAATGTAGAAGACTTGGAGTACAAGAGAGAAAATTTGGAAGAGTTATCTTGTCTCTCATTTGATATATCTGAATGACCCCCTAGGGCACCTTTTTATATGAGAAAATTATGGCTAATTCGTTTCCAGAAGGGCTACAAGAGGTAAGATTGTTGCAAAACCTAAGATAGCCCGTAAACTTCACCGATAAGCACAAATTTTATTTTATTTTTGTCACTTTTAGACTACACATGTTATTTTAGTTATGCAAGAAGAATATGTATGCGATATTTTAGGCATAGAACTAGAATATGTATGTGCTATGCCTATGAAATAGGGCACACATACCATACACAAACTTGTTTTGTTTCAGAAGAACTCTATCAAAAAGGGTTGGCAGATGTATGAATTAGTAGGCCAACATCAAGGATGTATAGAAATGGAATTTTGAGTTATAACAAGCTCCTAAAGGATATAGATATAGACATGATAGAAATTCTTCGATCTTAGGTTCTAATGTCTGCTCTCCATCAGATATTTTCCATGGTTGTTTGATCTCTTCTAGGTATTCTTATTGATGTTATTCATGGATTTTTTGGTCATCTATCACTTCATGAAGTGAAAGTGTGTTCTTGAATGATGTTTATCCAGGGGGATATTGGTGTCCACCCACCTATTCCAACTGGCTCAAAACAATTTTCTGACAACTTACTATTTTTAGTTGTTTTTCGGTTCCTAAACTTCAAGGGCCATTTTGAGGTCCTAAATGAAGGATTTTCAGGATCGATCACCTTTATGATAGTAGAAGGCTCCAATTGAGGCCCCAAAATGAATCTCCTCGACGATACCTTTCCAACAATCTATCGTGCACCCCAAATGGAGATCGTATGCCAAAGTTACAGCCCCATGAATTTGATACACCAAACTACCTAAAATGAGGTCCACAAAACTGTTGGATTTTCATATTTTGGGGTTAGGGTTTTGGATTTTATTTATGATAAAATGGCCTTTGGAGCCTCATTGTAAAATAATATTCTTGCAAATGGGAGTATCTGTCACATCTCTTCTCAGAGATAAGTTGTCACCATTATAGAGAGTCTTTCACTATGTATTTTTATAGTTTTGTACATTTCGCTCATTAATAGAAATTGTGTATTACTGTATATATGTGCCTCTTGTTATATATATGATATATCTATTTTATGTTATTATATATCTTGTAATATCTCTTTATATTTATGTGTTATATCTCCTCTCTCATTTTGTGCCTAAAATAATCCATATCAGTGGTATTAGAGCAAGTTGCTCTTGATCATTTTTTTAGTGCATGTCCCCAACGAGGTCCAAGTATATCAAGTTGGGTCTCAAAATTTCCTCTCTTGAGGAAATTTTCTCTTGCATGCCCAAGAAAACCTCCATGGTGGAAGAAAAAAAAAACAATAGAGTAGATGATTCTATTAATCTGTTTCTTGGGCAAGGTCTCACGCGATAGAGGGACGAAATGATGGAGAATTTTTCCCACATCCTTCAACGCTTGTCAATAAAAACTGACATGTCTTCATCAAGCGACCACTTTGTAGGAACCTCACCTTTCAAGGTACAAGTTAATTTTTATATTCCTGTATTTGAAGGATAGATAGATGTAGATTCCCTGGAAAAATGGTTAAATATACTAGAAGGTTATTTCTCTGTTCACAATTTTTTCGACAGGGAAAATATCATCTTTTCACTCCTTAAAACTCTCCCCCATGTCAAACATTGGTGGGAAAATTACTGGGAGAAAAGTTCCACAGAGGAGTTTGGAATATATGGGGTTGAGCACACTTGGGATTTTTTTGTGGATGCAGTCAAGGGACAATATTAGTCTATTGGAAACTATGATGACCGGTACATGAGATGGACCACACTGGATCAAGAGAGGGGCCAAATAGTGTTGGAGTTCACCAATACCTTCCGTGACTTACACACCAAGTTGGGTATCAAAGAATTTGAGCAACATTTGGTTTTGAAATATCGTGGGGATATACACAAATACATCAAAACTGAAATGGATTTTCTGGACATCTCATCACTAGTTGTTTCTTATCGATATGTTGTTAAAATCGAGCATAAATTTGAGCACCAAAACAAATGGAAGTTTGGGTCTAAAAATCCACAACAGCCAAAGTATGATAAATATGACCCTAACAAAGAGCCTCCCAAAAACTAGTCAAAGCCACATGAAAAGAAGGGTCATGGAAAGATGAAGAACGACATTGGAAAGTGGTGTGATTTCCACAAAATCCGCTATGACAATGTTGATGAATGTCGCTCAAAACAATCATCAGTGGTTGAGATCAAAGATAAGGATCCAAACCCTGATTCAGATTCTGATCCAAAAATTAATAGGAGAAGACAGATCATCGACGTAGACTCGACTGCTACCATCGCGATCGAAACACTTCAACCAAAAGAATCCACAGATCTTAAATATGGGGGAGTGACTCTTTCATTCACACATGTGGGTGAAGGGGACCCCATTGGATTTCATTGTTGATATTGGAAGAAAAAATAACCTCATATCAACAAAGGTCGTCAAACATTTGGGATTATCAAGGTTGGACGAGCCAAATGAAGAAGCCCCATAGCAGGAAATCTGCATCTCAACGGATGATGATCAAGTAAGTACTGAACCTACCCCTGAGGCCTCAATTTCAATTGGTACTCAAACCCTCGATGAGAGACAGACAAAATCCAGGCCTTCAGAACATGGGGAGGAAGTTCAAGAACCCATTATTGAACAAATATATATCATCGAGAGTTTGGGGAATACACTCACCTAGGGAGATCATCAAATCCCTGAACCCATGAACAAAGTAGCCGACATACATGCCATAGCTTATGACCGAAAAAGAAAGGATGTCATTTAGAGAACCACCAAGAAGAGAAGGATAACTTTAGATCGCTCCATCCTCATCACTATGGAGGAACATCTAATCAACACAGAGCATGCTAAGACATATGAACTCATCGGTGCAGGGATGGAAATCACATATGCCACCCTGGACAGAGATAAAATAGATGAAGAGGAGTTGGCCACTGCCTTGAAAGAACTAGAACATTTGCGCCACTTGGGGAAATACTATAAGGACACCACACAGGCCGTGGCGTACCTAAGGAGCGAATTCAAGGAGGCCTACAACAAGTTTATAGATGAACAACACCTATTCACTGCAAGGATAGTTAAGCTACAAGAAGACACCCTCACGGGGCTAGCCATATGAAAATATATGGAGAGGTGGTACGAGAAGGTACAATAGGCAGTGGAAAGAATATACTATATTAGTGCGGTGCAACACGGCTGAGATGTTGAAGAACATGACATCCAGGTGTTAAGGGAAAGAAGCATCGACCGCATCAAGAAATCGGTTGAGTATTGGGAAAAAATGGCTTGAGAGCCTCATCGAGAGATTCAAGAAAAATGGGCCAAGTGCGAGAAGAGATGGGTCAAAATCAACAAGGCAATGAAGGATATCAACCTCCCCGAGTTTGGCACATTTGATGACTTTGTCGACTTGCATGGCATAGTCAAGACTCATGCCGAACAAGACTCATCATGGACTGAGGAAATAGCTAAGGTGACATACAGGATGCCAGGTTAGGTGCGACAGTTTATGGAGCATCTGATCAAAGATTGGGCTATCCTACAACAGTTAAGTGCCAGTATAGTCAAGTATTGGGCACATCCAATACATATAAGAGAGATTCACTCAATTATGATGAAACAACATAGATTCCCATACCCCCCAACACCTACGAGGCTTTTTTCATCAAGTGGTCAGAGTATGAGAAGAGTCACCCTCTTAAGAGAGATAAGCATCGACCGCATCAAGATATCACTTAAGAGGGTGACTCTTCTCGTACTTTGATCACTTGATGAACAAATCCTCATAGGTGTTAGGGTATGGGAATCTATGTTGTTCCATAAACATCGAGTGAATCTCTCTTATATCTACCACATCTGCCTGATACTTGATTATACTAGAACTTAACTGTTGTAGCATAGCCCGAGCTTTGATCGAATGTTCCATAAACTGTCACACCTGACCTGGCATCATGTATGTCACCTTAGCTATTTCCTCGGTCCATGAGGAGTCTTGTTCGGTGTGAGTCTTGACTATGTTGCGCAAGTCGACAAAGTCGTCAGGTGTGCCAAACTCGGGAAGGCCGATATCCTTCATTGCCTTATTGATTTTGACCCAACTCTTCTTGCACTTGGCCCATTTTTCTTGAATCTCTCGATGAGGCTCCTAAGCCATTGTTTCCCAATACTTGGTCGATTTCTTGATGCATTCTATGCTTATTTCCCTTAACACTCGTATGTCATGTTCTTTGGCATCTCATCCATGTTGCACTGCACTAATATAGTCTACTCTTTCCACTACCTGTTGTGCCTTCTCGTACCACCTCTTCATATCTTTTCATGTGGCTAGACCCATGAGGGTGTCTTCTTCCAGCTTGACTATCCTTGCAGTGAACAAGTGTCATTCATCTGTAAACTTGTTGTAGGCCTCCTTGAATTCACTCCTTAGGTACACCGCAGCCTGTGTGGTGTCCTGATAGTATTTTTCCAAGTGGCGCAAATGTTCTAGTTCGTTCAGGGCAACGAATATTATCAGACTAATCAGTAGGTGCAGACACTAACAGATCTCCCTACATCCACCTGGATCTAGAACAAAATAGGACAGGACATGACTCTTTCCCTAATTTTTGACCATTGAATTAGCTAGTAGGAAGGAACAAGTAACATACCTTAATATCACTTCCTAGGGTCTTTGTTGCTCCTGATTTTCTCCGGTGCTCTCGTGAGGTCAAGACCAAGACAACACAAACCAACCAAAGTGAAGATAGCAAAATATATTCAACTGTCAACTTATGTGTATGATCAAGGAATTACACAATAAAGTGAGAATAACTTTATGGGAAAGGGACATGCCATTGTATCATATTAATTGAATGTAAATATTACAACCTGATCGCCTTGATATTGCAAGCTTCCTTTCGATGGATCTTATCTCCAACACACACACTTTCTCAATCCTTGCATGAAGAATATCAAAACCTCTTGATAGACTTGTTAGAGTCTCCAAGCTACTGTTCAAGTTAGGTCCTTCACACAATTCTTTCACAAATTCTCCAATGAATCTTTCTTAACCTTTTCCATGAGAATTCTCTTAATATATAGGAGAGAATGAGATAGTTACTTGGATAAGAATGATCCCACAATATAAGGGAATCCAATACAAGGATAACCATTCGAATGCCAACCCATTATTCTAGAAGATTCCCTTCTAGAAACATCGAGAATTCATCTTTTTCGATGCTTTAGGAAGAGTTCGCACCTTGTCTATTCAACACAGTGCAAGACGTTCGCACCCTGGCTTAAGGCATCCTACGAGAATGGGTCATTCTCACACCCAAATATATTAGCATCCTGCGAACCTTCTTTAAAAATGAGTTTTCTAGGAAGAGATGAAAGTAACTTTTCTCAAGAGAAAGTTCTTATGAAGATCCTGAGTACACCATCATTAATACACCATCACGATGACCAAAATCATGGGTAACAGAATGCCCCCCAAAGTATGAGGTTGGAACTAGTGACAGCCAAAAGACTTTGTAAGCTACATGTGTGTGTCGGAAACCGGGAGCACACCTAATCGAAAACCTGTGAACAACCAAGCATCTGCAGAATATCATATATACCAATTTTGAGGTAGGCATTCCCATACTCAGATCATAGACGGATGGAATTATAGACATAGGTCATGGCCACCAATCATACACTGTGGATCCATGCCGTCAAAATATAGCATAGCCACCAGGAATACACTGTGGATCTATGCGAGAAATTTCAAATTAAGATGACATAGCCACGAGACATACACAGTGGATCTATGTGTTGCAGATTATACAGACTCCATTGCAACCTGGACAAAAGGATGATATCCAGGGTCTTCAATTTCATCTCCCAAAAGTATGAATCTAACCATGTGATTACATGTGTTGAAGTCGAACATGGCAGAAACCACTTGATTACTGGTCATTGATGAAACTGTTAACAAGTGCGAGGGAAATCACCATTGATGTCAATGACTCCCAAGGTACTCTAGTACAATCCATTGAGTGTGAATGAGTGAGTTGAAGTTGAACAACTGATGGAATCTTTCAATCAGGGGTCAATGATGTAAACCCACTATCGAAAGCGAGGAAACCTGCCATTGAGGCATGCAAGCTCCAAGGTACCAAAGAATTTCTAAGTCTTGATTCCGGATAATGAGATGAAGTCAATGGAACAAAACTCATCACAGGAGGGACTTGATGTATCCCCCATCAATGACATGAAATGAGTAACAAATTTTGAAGGTGAAACAGAGTATGATGTAAGTTGGACTGGACACAAGGAAGGCTGACATGGAGAGAATGAATAACTACATATGGCTGACTCAATAGAGGTTTCAGATGGACTTCTCTTGAACATATGAACGACACGACTAATGATTTGGTAGCATTGACTCAAAGACGACATAGGGAATGACCTTGTAACAAATCGAATGAGAGACAAATGGATTTCCCAAACCGGCTTCAAATGATGAATAGGGGGTGTCATGTTCAAGAGCAACACTTACTGCCAATCAATACGAAGATGAAAACATATCCCTTTACCAAATTTTCCCCCACCATTTCTAGCGAGTACCTCTCTATTTTTACGCAATCTTGAGGAGGATAACATATGCTTGTTGATATAATCTTATCCTTCAGATAAGTCCTTCGGAGTATGTTTAACGAACCCTAATAAGGAGTGGTTCGGTACCATTACGGGTCTGTCGATGTTTGTTTAACGAGTCCAAAGATAGAAAACTCAAAGGTTTTTCATGATTATAGAGTTTGGAAAAACACTTCAAAGAGAACTCTCTCAGTTCCTTTTTTGTAAAATAGTCTGGATGAGACCGAAAAAGAGATAAATTATCGCTCACCAGACGCTTTATTCAAATACTTTATCGAGCGTGAAAATAGCAAGGTCGCTCGGCTATCTTTTCATGTTTAGAGAGTCTGAAAAGAGCTTAAAGAGGACTCCAGGGGGGTTCCTTTTTCGTATAACCTTGTTGAGCCCGAAAAAGTGATAAAAGTATGCTCGATCGCGTTCTCATGTATTTTCGAGCACGAGAACGGACAAAGACCACGCTCGAGGTTTTATACAAAAACCATAAAAAACAATCAAAACACACGATGACAAAGAAAAAATATGTCTGCATCCCTGTATATGACCATCAAAGTCGTTACGCATGCAAAAGTTACACTCAAAAAGGCATTAGGGATTATGTTTTAATAAATAAATAATTATTAAAAAACCAAATAACATGGTAAAAGTAAATATAAAGGAGTAAAACTCTTTTTTACCATTTCATTTCACTTTCCACTATTTGAGCTCAAAAACCCCTCTCTTACCCTCGATGTTTGGCGTCATATTGTGGGAGTTACGAGTGTCCATTGGTCGAGCTGTCAGCAACAATGAGGTAGGCTCTTTGTCCTTTACTCTTTCACGGTTTAATTTTGCATTTTCATTGGTTAAAAATTCATTTTTGAGTTTATTTTATGATCTCTACTTGCTCTCAACCATTCTCGCAGGTGGGCTACACGGGACCTGCGAGAATGGGTGATTCTCACAGGTGAGATCACAGTAGCCTGCGAGGTTCTTTCACTATGCCCAAAGGGCACCTGCGAGAACTGCAAAGCACAATTTTTTTTTTAATATTTAACTCAATAAAAATGAACCAATTCATGAATAGAGTTGTTAATCCTCTTTTTGTGCTTCTTATGCAGGTAATTGGCCATCAAAATGGTTCTTGAATGGCACGAAAGGGAGCACAAAGAATACAATGCTATTGCCGAAAATCATCTACCCACTATTTCTTCTTTGAGAAACTGTGGTCTTCTGAAGTACTTTCATATCCCGGGCATGAGAGCCCAAGTCAGGTTATTAGAGTACCTTGTGCGTATGTGGGATCCCGATCAGCAGGTATTTCATGTGGGGGTCCACACACTGTCCTTAGATATTGAGGACATTTACTTCTTGACTGGACTATCATGATGGGGGTACCATGTGAGCCTGGCTGGTGGCAGAGGTGGTGGGCTTCCCATGAGTGAGTACTGTCATTTACACTGCGTTCCCGAGGCAGAGAGGAAGAAAGGAAAAGTAGCTATTTGGGCGGTACAGGATTTGACCCTCCATACTATCCTATTCACCATAGCTCAGATGGCTGGGAGTTCTTCTCCTCACATTGCGCTACAGATTTACTTCCAGTATGCTATTGAGTGTACTGAACCTCGGGTTTTCAACTGGGTAGATGCAGTACTTCGTAGTATGAAAAAGTAGTTGAACAAATGCAGACAAGGCGACCTGAAGCAGTTCGGGTATGGATATTTGTTAGTGTCCTTCTTCGTTGAGAGGGTTCCATTACTGAGACTGCAGGTTGAGTGGAATTTACCATCTCTCAGGGATCCAAGAATGTTGAGATGGTGTCGGCTCATGGCCCGGCACGTAGATGGACCAATCATCAAGTATGATGATACCTTCTTCGACTGGCTTCAACCACATATGTTGATGGTTGATGACTATGCTTATGCCGGATTGGATTTCTGAGGAGATCCAGACTTAGTACTGCCAGAGGATGCTCAGTGGGGGGAACTTAGTAAGAAGTACACACATTTTTTCCTTTTTAAATGTTTTTATGAATTTTTCATATTCAAATGTTTTTTGTTTTATGTGTTTGTCCAAAGAATAAATACAAAATCGTTGTTGATGACACAAATGTCGGACCTTACAGACCTCCTGGTACTTCTCCCATTCAGCGGCAAGGAGATGTGGTGCCAGTGCCACAATATGCTGAGGATTATGAAGTAGTGGAACAAAACCTAGAGGGCTTGACCATAGATATTCCATACATGCCTCTTGAAGAGGTTCCAAGACGCGATCAATGTCATATAGTAGGAGTGTTAGGGTCCATCATTTGACTGCTCCGTAGAGTTTCTCGGGCAGTCGTGTGTTACCATGAACGTCATCCATGATGTCACTTTATAGAAGCTATGAGCTTCATATTTTGACATTTTGGTCTTCAGACAAAATTTTTGTAAAAAACTCTTTTGATCGTTATATATATACAGACGACTTCTACCGGTTTATCATGTGTTGGGTGAAAATTGATGTGATTGATTTATAAATGATCCAAATGTATGTCTAATACATAGTTAGCCAATGCATCTGTTAATGTATTTATACATCTAGGAATATGTTGATATTCAATGTAATCAAAGTAAAGTTCCACGAGGCGAATTCACAAGTACACCCGTAACAAGGTAGGACTTCAAATAGTGTATACATTACTTAACTGTAGTACTACCAGCTGCGAATCGAGTCACACAATCAAATGATGGATTCCAAGCGAGATAACATCAACCAATAATTCAATAACGATGCTATACTCTGTAATGTTGTTGGTTGCATGGCCGAAACACACACCTCGTAAGGAGACAAGTTCGTTTGTAGGGGCGTAAATTGCCCATGCAGCAGAAGCAAGGTTCTGAGCACTACGACTAGCGCCATCAGTGAAGCCAATATAGGGTAGCGAAGACTCCAACATATGGAAATCAAACACAACGTCACATAAGGGCAGAGACCGGATAACGACAAAAGCAATCTATAGTAACACACAAGAAGTATGATACAATAAAAATACAAGTACTCGTGCACAGATGATTTTATGCATAGTACTTCTTCAAGTACAACCCATTCCTGGGTTCACTCAAAGGGATACCATCGTAATCTACTAACTCATAAGCTCCTTTTTCCAAAACTCGTCGGACGATATAAGGACCTCGCCACATGGCTTCGAATTTTCCAGCCCCTAGCATATCTCGATCTTGATCATAGAGGAGAACGAGATCTCCTTCCGAGAAAATGTGAGGCTTGACACGTTGTTCCTATTGGGCCTTAACATGGTTCTTCTGAGCTTCTATAACTAGGGTAGCATCGCGTCGAGTTTCGTCTAATCACATAAGATACAATAGATGTTCTTCCTCAGCAGAAGTGTTTGGTAGGAGTTCAACAGCTAGTTTCAAAGAGGGTATCTCACATTCAATTGGGAGAATAGATTCCAAACCATAGACTAACCGAAAAGGTGTAAACCCAGTAGAAGACTTGACGGATGTCCGGTAAGCCCACAATGCCGAAAACAACATTGTGTGCCAACTTGTCTTATGAATTCCTATCATTCATCGGAGCATAGTTATGAGAAATTTGTTAATCGCTTCGACTTGGACGTTGGCTTGCAGGTAATAGGGCGTTGAGTTATCATGGAAAAGACCCAACTTTTCAGTAAGTTCGGACATCATGAAGTTTCTGAAGTGGCTACCATGATCAGTGATGATAGCTTGGGGAACACCAAAATGAGATATGACGTGATTAAAAATGAATAATTTTGCGGTCTTTCCAGTGTTGTCAAATGTCGACATCGCCTCAGCCCATTTCGTAAAGTAATCAATGGATACAATAATGTAACCATGCCCCCCAACCGAGTGAGGGTGACATGTCATGAAATCGATGCCCCATTTCGCAGAGGGACCAACTGAGACCACAGGGTGAAGAGGAGCAGTATGTGACAGTATCTTCTTATTATAGGTCTAGCAAGCATGGCATTTCTAAACAGCGATTATGTAGTCGTTAAATAAAGAAGGCCAAAAATACCCTGCTTGTAGGATCATCTAGGCAGTAGCATACCCAGACATACGACCACCACATGCTCCGGAATGGCAGTCATTCAGATCTTTCTCAGCTTCATCGAATGTTAGGCAACGTCGAAAAACAGAGTCAATCCCCCAACGATAAAGAGTATCCCCGAGGATAATGTATTGACGAGCTTGATAGCATATGCGATGTCGGTCAGTACTAGACAAAGTTGGCCAAAAATTCTGGGTTTGGAGATATATAATGATATCCCCATACCAAATATCATCGGTGCTAATAAGGAAAAGAGATTCATCGGGTAATGAATCCACTGCTACATTTTCCGTTGCAGAATGGGGAAAGTCGCATATCAACTCAGCAAAAACTAAGGACTTCTCGGACTTGGCGCGTTCGAATTCCAAGTCAAAATCCTGGAGTATCACAATAAATTTTGAGTATTTTCCCCCTATCTATTGACGTGTAAGAATATGTTGCATCGGGTTGCAGTGAGAAATCACTGTAGTTTTGCGCAAGAGGATATAGTTCTGGAAGCGTTGGATGGCTTGAACAACAGCCAAGGCCAGTTTTTCGACATGTAAATACTTGATTTCAGTAGGTGTTAGACTTCGAATCAAGTAGTAAATAACATGTTCATCGTTAGCATCATATTCTTGGACGAGAACCATACCAAAGGTGTAATCCGAGGCAACAAGGTAGAGGAAATAATCGCGACTATAATCGGGGGGAAAGAGAAGCGGAGCACGTGTCAGGGAAAATTTCAAAGCTTCGAAAGCTTTGTTGGCAATGGTATCCCAGATGAACTCTGAATCCTTTTTTAATATCTGCGTAAATCCATGAGTGATCTCGGCATAATTTGGGATAAAACGATGAAGAAAGTTTTCTTTCCCCTGCAAACTTTGCAACTGGTGAAGTGTAGAAGGAGGAGGGAGATTAAGGATCGCCTCAACGTTTAAAGTATCCACCTGGATCCCTTGATGTGAAACGATAAAACCGAGAAGGTGGCTAGATTCCACGTAGAAAACACACTTATGAGGATTTAAACGTATACGGTAGAAACGACAACAAACGAAAATGGCTTGGAGGTGGGTTGGGTGATCGACTCGGTGCATTGAGTGAGAGGGTAAATTGTCCAAATATGGTTGAATGATGTTCTTGATATCATGGAAAGCGTAATACATAGTGCGTTGAAAATCTACGCCAACGTTCTTGAGACCGAAATGAAGTTTTAGATAGGCAAAAGTACCCCAAGGACAAATAAAAGAAGTCTTATGTTGATCCTCGGGAACAATGTTGATTTGATTATACCCGGAGAAACCATCCATGAGAGAGAAGATTTCATTTCCGGCGCAATCATCGACAATCTGATCGACGAAGGGGGTAGGAAAGTTGTCTTTGGGACAAGCTTTGTTGATATCCCTATAATCAACGCATACACAAATGGTGCCTTGTTTCTTGTCAATCGGGACAAGATTGGAAACCCAATCTGTGAGAGCCACCGGATAAATGAAGCCGACTTTAAGAAGTTTCTCGACTTCGAGCTTGATAGTAGCCTCTTTACGTGGGTGAACTGGACGAAGGTGTTTCCGGATGGGTTTAGCATCGGGGCATGTCTTTATCTCATGTATCACAATCTCAGGGTTGATACCTGACATTTCTTCATAACTCCAAGCGAAGATATCACGAAACTCTTTGAAAAGGGACGTGTAGGTGACGAATTCATCAGAAGAACACGAAGCTCCAATATGGACATTTTTGACAATCCCAGGTTTGATGGATATGTCAAGGGGAATAGTGGGTGAGATATTTCTTAAGTTCCCTTCAGAAAACACATCGTGTGTAGACTCAGGAACGGTCGAGATGATGACAACGGTCGACGAGGTCAAAATCTGTTGGTAGTTCTCAAGAGTATGTTGCTCTAGAAAGAGGATGGAATGATGATGCCCATCATCCCAAGGGGTGTCCTCCATGATGGACATGATCATCTCGTCAGTGGGAAAAATAACACGAAAAGGATCGAGAGACAACTCACCAAGAGAGGGGGTAGAAGGTGTTATTGATTGAATGGCCTGATAAGCGGATTCGACTGGACTTAACGGCATTGTGTCACCGTAAAGAAGATGATCTCCAGGGTTAGGTACTATCTAGGGGTCGTGAGACGTAGGAAGTTCGTGAGGTAAGGTGGATATCATGTTGATGGAAGCAACAGATGAGTGTGGAACATCGGGCGGTGGAATGGAGAAAGTACCCATTAACGAAGAGTCCTTGAGAAGGCCTACACCAACGTTCTCATAACCCAGTGGGTTTTTAGTGATAAACGGTACGTTGCCAGTATGGGTATCGGAATTGAAGAAGGCTAGTTGGTCGATGGTGACAAACTTACCTTGATGTGCGAAATGTACCACATGGAAAAGGGTCGACACAACTGCGCACATGGAATCGATCCAGCTACGGTCAAGCAGAATATTATATTCAAGGGGAGCGTCAAAGACTTCCACTTCGACTTGGACCATCTTTCCTTCTAACGTGATGGGAAACAAAGGAAGGAAACTGTAGGGATTAAAACCGAAGCCATTTAAGGCTTTAAGAGTGTTCTGGGATTCATTCAAGGAAGGAGAGCCAATGGCTTTCCAGCAAGCAAGGGACATGACACACGTCAAGGCACCCTCGTCAATAACGGTTTGGAAATTTTTTTTGTCAGAGACAACCATTTGGATCTGGAACGCGAGTTGAGGGGGTAACCTTGGAATGTGATATTCCAAGTCAAAGATTATTAAATTCATATCCGTCTGGTCAATTCCACCGATAGCTTTCAATAGTGACTTTCGTTGTGTAGGACAACTTTGAAGGACTTCAAGGGCTGACATTGAAAAAGGTGCTTGGGCTAGATCTTCAACAATGTTGTAGTTCTGGGCCGCATGAGCATGAGGATTGAAAGCTGATTTACAAACGACGCCCTTTGGGGGGGGTCGTAGAACTGTGTCGAGGCTCAGTCATTTGAGATGAAGAGGACCGTTGGTAGGTGGAGTCGTGGGAGATGGTTGTGCCGAGGAAGGCGGTAGATCATCAACCTTCTCTTTAGAGGGAGAATAATCTTTGGCTCGAGTAGTGAGTGCAACATTTCTCTGCTTTGAATCACCAGTACACATCAAAACATATGATGTAGTAGAAGAGGAGGGTTGGTCATGAATGACCAACTGATCCTGTTGTTGGGACGGGAAGGGTTGGGACAAAACGGTCGGTGCAGGTGGTTTTGGAGCTCCTTGAAGGAACTTAGTGACCTCAGCGTGTTGTGGACAATCCTTTATGTAGTGATCATCACCATAGATCAGACAAGGGTATTGAGTTTTGCGCTTATCCCGATCATCAACATGGGTAGTTTTGGTTTTCTCTTCTTGATTATTTTTGCCCTCCTTATTCTTACCTCTCCCCTTTTTAGATTTGTTTTTACTGGCAGGGGTAGATTGAACTGCATTTACCTCAGAAGTCTTGCCGGTGGGAGGGGCAGGAGACAGAGCATTGTGAACATTAGAAGAAGAAGGTTTGGGGTTTGTGCTTGAGGCAGAGTGTGGTTGGGCCTGGGAAGAGCCAATCACACCGTCAACGACATGTGAGGTAGTTGGTGTAGTAGAAGTGCTAGAAGTAGAAGGACGAGGTAAGTCAGGCAGTAAATCGTAAAGGGTTCCCATTTGTGAATAAACGAGGTCAAGATATTGAGCATGACTTATAGCCTGCTCTTCTGTGACTATGCCACCCATGGAAATGTCACGACCGATGCCGTTCACAAATGATTTTGTGAACCACTCTGCCAGCAACTGATCGGGGAGCTCAAGTTTGATAAGATAGCGTCTCCTTCGCCACTCATGGATGTGATGGGATATATGACTGGCTTTGTTCTGTTTGAAGGAATTCAAAATCTTGGTTCCCATGTCATAACGGATCGGTAACTGGTAGTGCGTAAGGAAAGCCATAGCTAGGGTGTTGAAGTCAGAGAAGAAACCTCGTGGCAATTCGATATACCACTTCACAGCAGAACTCGTGAGAGTTCATTGAAAAATATGTAAACGAATAGAGTCATCCATCAATGAGTTGGATGAGCACGATAGGTGAAAATTCATAACATGATTGTTTGGGTCCTCTCCCGCTTTTCCGTTGAATTTAGGAATGTCCGATGGAAGCTTGGCTAGGATAGCAGGCCATTGGGGAGAGTGACGAATTGGGTCATTTAGAATCCATGACAAATCTGGAAGATCCAAAGTGGCTATAAAGGGTAACTGTCTATTCACCTACGGGTACTGGTGGCTTTGGGGCGGAAGCCCAGTTGGTAAAGTAGTAGGACCATAAGTAGTCTACTAATAATGGGAAGACCCCAGCAGATGCGGTGGTGGTTGAAGAGGATAGTAGCTCATAGGATTGTATCTTGGAACAGGGGCTTGAGTTTGAGAATTCGACCCCCAAATGGGATTGAACAAACCTGGATATGGTTGGCCCACACTAGGGGGTATTACAGACGCAGCTGGAAACTGCTGCCCCCTAGTTGATGGAGGAGGATGTTGTATCAACTGATTCCAATACTGGGCCAATGATGGAGGGATGTTTTTCCCATAAGGTGGGGTCAGTCCTCCCATCGAAGGTGGTGTTCCAATTGGGGGCAATGTGCCAATTGGGGGTTGTGTTCCAATTGGGATTTGCGTGCCAAAAGGAATTTTCCCACTGAAAGGAGGTTGAGTCATACCACCTTGGTCAAATTGTCCACCAACCAAAATCTGGTAATTTGGGGAGAATGACAGAATAGCGCCACTAGGATTAAGACTGCCAGTAGAAGAAAAAGAAGGTCCTCCAAAAGGAAATTGAGGGAGTGTCGGAATAAAATTGGGAAGAGAGTGCCCAGAAGAAGAAGGACCACAAGGAGAGTCAGATGGGGTTTGCATAGGAGTGTGAATGGAATCATTCAACGCATGGTATCCAGGTGGAAGTGTCGGAGTGACATTGGGCATTCACGGTGTGTTGATGGGATCAATACTAACTGCAATAAATCCGGTTGGAACACTCGTAGTATCTGTCATATGGACCATTTCGGCAGGGACGGTAAAGTGATAAGCAGTAGTCAACGGTACTGTCTCTGGACTAGAGATTTTAGAAATCACAGGTGGATTGATTTCATAAATAATAGGTGAACCTGGACCAAAAAGGTCCCGACGGAAAACACCTGTAGACCAAAAAGGATCTTGGCCTTCTATGCCTGGAAAGGGTCCAACTGGTGATCTAGAAGATGTAACAACTAATTCTCTGGAAGAGTTCAGTCGCATAAATGATCGCTCAGAATTAGGGTGAAGTCAAAATTCCTCTCGAGTATTTGTAATTCTAAAATGTTCTATAGAGTCAGTGCATTCCACTTGTGGCGTGGTAACGACCGTGAATTCACTTTGCCGAGGAGATTCCTCAGGTGTACTTGTAGGCAAGGGTTGAGAACCTTCTAGATGATCTGGAGATAAACCCTGCATTCTACGTGAACGATGTGGAGGAGCTATTGTAAACGAGTGACAAAATTCACGAAGAAAATATTATGGTCAACTTTGAGAAACAAATAACATGCACTAGAAAACAAAATCTAGGAAGCAACACCAAGAAAACAAGACCTTCTAATTCTGAAGTCACTAGTTCGTGATGAAATCCAACGTCGCAACAACGAGACGAGAAGGGGCTGGGCTAGGGTGGAAAAGTTACACTAACCACCTGCTTAATGGACTTACACCCTGGTGCAATCTCCCACACATAATCGTGGGTATACCCTCCAAGGAGCTCGAGTGAGTTTGGTCAACGTCAATTCTAGGTACCGTGAAGATTTTCCCCTTCACAGTCACCTCGTGTAAGAACCTAGAAAGATAGGCCACTAAGGTTACCACCAACAACAATAAATCCTGGGGGGACAGTCGACAGTCCGATCCACATGCAAGGGCAGGGTATCTAGCCCGAAATCAACTCAAAAGGCTTCCACTCATCATTGTGGGTATACCTCCGAGTGATCCTCGTAATACGTGCAATCTCTACACTGATATCAACAAAGCAGGGTGAGTAACTCTGTCAATATCAATGCGACCTCGTGTTTGACCCTTGTGTGAGAAGGGCTTCCCAGGACAAGATGTTGCAAATGGAATTTAACACTCCCTAACAAAAGATACTATTGTGTGTTTTGTGCTTTTGGAGAGTGTATCTCTCTTCCTACTCCAAAGTGATAGCCTAGCTAAATGTTGGTGTAATAGAGCCCTAGAAAAGAGTTACTAGATAAATTTTACAATTGCACAGTGTTATTAAGAGTTGTTGTTTACTCAAAGGAAACGGAGATGAAACTTATGTTGTATGACTCTGACCAAACGATGCATGGATGAGAATGAAAAATATATCAATTTTCATTCAATGAATCCTATGTATGGGAGGGAGAGAGAAGTTTTTTGGATCAAAATTTGAACTACAAAATATAGTTTCCTTTAAAATGCAAATGCAACAAATCACACATCAATAACAGTTCTCTATCGTTTCTTTTTCAATAATTTCAACAATTGATTTTCAATGTTTTCGAAACGAAAAATGATTTTTTGAAAGAAAAACTTTGTTCACTTTTCAAAAAGGACCCACACTATGATAGTGAGAGTATAGAAAATCAAAAACCAATGAACAAGCAATGATAAAAACCCAAACCACTCTTTCAATGAAAACAAAAATAAGAAGCAAACCAATCTAGTCTCTTCAATCGCATAAGAAAAGTGATCTTTCAAACAATGGGAAAATGATAAAGACAAGAAAACTCAAATTTCAACCGATCGCCAATCCTTAACCAAACAATCACACTCAGAATCTGAAATCAGAGAGTATAGCTATGCCAAGAAAAGTCAAGAATCGAAAGTCAAGATAGAAGTGACAACAAGAACCTTTGAAATCCTAAGACTTTTCATGAACGAAAACAAAGACAAGAAAGACATCAATCAATGGTCCAAGAAACTCTTATGAGGCACCTAGACTGACCTGGGCAGTTGAAGATGCCAACACTCAAATCCAAAAGTTTGAAAAAATGAGTTCGCAGGTTGGCAATATTACACAGTGTGAGAATTAGTGATTCTCACAGGTGGCCCTTGAGCAGAGTGCAAGAATTTCGCACTGAATCTAAAGACAGGATGCAAACTCTATAGATTCTCGTAGGCTACTATGAAGTGCAGTGCGAGAACCTCTGAAACCAGTCAAATTTTTAGAAAATGACATAAAATTTGAAGAGGCCTCTAGACCCAGAGGGTCTATCAGGGTATCCTGAAGACTTAGAGATTGATACGAATGGAGAAATGTAAAACAAGAGAAAATGGCCACAGAAAAATACTAAAAACCACAAGAAAGTGGGTTATAATCCCCAGTGGAGTCGCCAATTTTGTTATCGGACTAATTGGTAGGTACATACACTAATAGATCTCCCTAGATCCACCTATATCTAGAACAAAACAGGCATGACATGACTCTTTCCCTAAGTTTTGACCATTGAACTAGCTAGTAGGAAGGAACAAGTAACATACCTTAATATCGCTTCCTAGGGTCTTTGTTGCTCCTGCTTCGCTCCAGTGCTCTCGTGAGGTCAATACCAAGACAACACAAACCAACCAAAGTGAAGATAGCAAAATATATTCAACTGTCAACTTATGTGTATGATCAAGGAATTACACAATAAAGTGAGAATAACTTTATGGGAAAGGGACATGCCATTGTATCATATTAATTGAAAGTAAAGATTACAACTTGATCGCCTTGATGTCACAAGCTTCCTTTCGATGGCTCTTGGCTCCAACACACACACTTTCTCAATCCTTGCATGAAGAAGATCAAAACCTCTTGATAGACTTGTTAGAGTCTCCATGCTACTGTTCAAGCTAGGTCCTTCACACATTTCTTTCACCAATTCTCCAATGAATCTTGCTTAACCTTTTCCATGAGAATTCTCTCAATATATAGGAGAGAATGAGATAGTTACTTGGATAAGAATGATCCCACAATATCAGGGAATCCAGTACAAGGATAATCATTCGAATGCCAACCCATTCTTCTAGAATATTTCCTTCTAGAAACATCAAGAATTCATCTTTTTCGATGCTTTAGGAAGAGTTCGCACCCTGGCTATTCAACATAGTGCGTGAAGTTTTCACCCTGGCTTAAGGCAGCCTGTGAGAATGGGTCATTCTCGCACCCAAATATATTAGCAGCCTGCGAACCTTCTTCAAAAATGAGTTTTCTAGGAGGAGATGAAAGTAACTTTTCTTAGGAGAAAGTTCTTATGAAGAGCCTGAGTACACCATCATGATGACCAAAATCATGGGTAACAGTGACCAACTCCTCTTCATCTCTTTTAGTTGTGTCCAAGGTGGCATATGTGATTTCCATCCCTATGTCGATGAGTTCATATGTCTTAGCATGCTCTATGTTGATTAGATGTTCCTTCGTAGTATTGAGGATGGAGCGATCTAAAGTGATCCTCCTCTTTTTGGTGGTTCTCTAGAGGATATGCTTCCTTTTCTAGTCATAAGCTATGGCATGTATGTTGGATACTTTTTCCACGGGTTCGGGGATTTGATGATCTCCCTAGGTGAGTGTATTCCCAAAACTCCCGATGATATATATTTTTTCAAGAATGGGTTCTTGAAATTCCTCCCCGTGTTCTGAAGGCCCAGATTTTGTCTGTCGCTCATTGGGGGTTCGAGTACCAATTGAAATTGAGGCCTCAGGAAAAGGTTTAGTACTTACTTGATCATATTCCGTTGAGACGCAGATTTCTTACTGTGGGGATTCTTCCTTTGGCTCATATGACCCTGAAAATACCTATACCAGATCTAAAAATATATTTCAATAAGACCAAGAATAAACCATAAACCATTCACCATAACATGAACACAAGAATATAGAGAAAACCCTTGAGGTAGGGTAACACCATATATTATTCCTTAAGGAAGGAATGCACTCCTCAAGCAACACTTTCTTGTTACAATGACAATATTATTCACTCTTCTTCATTACATTGCTTACACTTCTTTATATAGTTCTCTCTATCTCCTAGGAACCTTCTAGAGACCCTTCTCACATTTATGACATTTAACTACCATAGTGGGTCTTTATTAATATAGTGGACCTAGTCCAACTTACATTGAATGCCGACATTATCATATATTAAATGACTTCGACTAATAATACATAACCACATTCTCATTGGGTACCTCCCTAGGTACCCCATATTTCCTCCTTATGTATACTACACTCCATCCCCCTTCACATTTTTCGTCTTCAAAACATGAGAAGAAACCATACAATATGAACAACTAAGCAATGTGGCCAACTGGTACCAAGTACGACCATCCATCCATCCTAATGGAAGATGAACATGATGTCCAACTGTTGCCTTGCCACCCTGATTTTTCTCTACATCATGTCAATGTTTCCATGGGATTGGTTCTCTAGCTTGATTTCTTCCTGTAGTGTTGGTAGGCATCCATGTACATCTGGATTGGTTTCCTTTTTGGTTTGGTGTTGGTGCATAAGTGTGTTGACAACCTTTCCTTGATGATTGTTGTTTCTCTATATGATGTGGATGGAGATATACAACAACTGTAGGAATATGTTCTTTTTTCTTCAAATCTGCAACACTATGTGCCTTGAGTCAATGACCTCCTTAGCTTCATGACTGTGTTCTTCCTATGGTTTTGCTTCATCTCCTTCTGTAGACTCTGCCTCTGATTCAACTTTAGACTCTGCAATAACTGCTTTGCTGGACTCTGTGGGCCCATCTTTCTTATTAAAAGACAGATCTTGCGATGTGATTTTCTTTTTCTTGCACCACAAATTCAAAAAATTCTTTTGCACATTAATATTAATGGTACCCCCTAATTCTATCCAAGGATATCCCAAAACAATATCCACTTCAT
Source organism: Picea mariana (assembly GCA_032191745.1). Taxonomy (NCBI): domain Eukaryota; kingdom Viridiplantae; phylum Streptophyta; class Pinopsida; order Pinales; family Pinaceae; genus Picea; species Picea mariana. The sequence goes on from JASDQU010100990.1 coordinate 122,992, forward strand.
CCATATCCATAGCATAAAAATCTGAATGCAACTCATATTTATCCATACTGAGCTTCAAATATTTTAAAATTTTAACATTTTCACCCTCAACCTATGTGCTTTGAATATTCTTTACTGGAAATTGCAATCTATTAACCAATTGATCATTGATAAAATTATGCATGCAACTAGGGTTAATAGAAACAATGACATTTTCTTTATGAATACAACCATGATCCTGTAATATAGATTTGTCACGTGAAAATAAACCCTTGGTTCTCTTTGTATCCTTATTTTTTCCATGAGACCACTTGTCTAACAATATTTTTTCAAATTCTCCATTGGAGAGTGTCATCGTCTCCTTATAATCAAGCGATTTCCACCAAATGGTAGCATAACCTTGCAATTTGAGATCTACCCAATGGGGCCAATTCTGTTCCCATGCTGACTTTATTTATTTAATGAATGTTTCAATACTAGGGCCATCACATTTTCCTATAAAATACATATTTCTTGGAAAAAATATTCAACCAAAACTATGGTTTAAAAATAAATTACTGCAGAAAATCGCAGTTTTTTCCAGAAAAACCTTGAAAAACCATGAAAAACTGTTGAATTTAAAATGCTCATAACTTTACTTCCCAGACTCCATTTCGGATGATTGTTTTTTTTAAATTGGGTAATTTTATGAGAGGAATTCAAATAATCAATTTATTTTACCAAATTCTTCTCATAAATGTTCATATATGAACCTGAAGTGCGCTGCCCTCTTTTTCTTCTCTAGAAAAATTCTGCAAAAAGAGAAAAAACAATTTCCCTTCTTTGGCCAAGGAAAGTGCTATGATACCAATTGTTAAATACCTATATCATATCTGAAAATACACTTCAATAAGACCAAGAATAAACCATAAACCATTCACCATAACATGAACACAAGAATATAGAGAAAACCCTTGAGGTAGGGTAACACCATATATTATTCCTTAAGGAAGGAATGAACTTCTCAAGCAACACTTTCTTGTTACAATGAAAATATTCTTCACTCCACTTCATTAAATTTCTTACACTTATTTATATATATCTCTCCATATCCTAGGAACCTTTTAGAGACCATTCTCACATTTATGACATTTAACTACCATAGTGGGTCTTTATTAATATAGTGGACCTAGTCCATCTTACATTGAATACCCACATTCTCATATATTAAATGACTTCCACTAATAATACATAACCACATTCTCATTAGGTACGTCCCTAGGTACCCTATATTGCCTCCCTAGGTATACTAAAACAACCATACAACATCAGGTGGCTTCATCAGGGATGCGATCTCCATGTCATCCAACATTTTCAATTGTCATATGACATCCATCCCTTCAAGGATGAGGTATTATGTGATGTTTTCCCACTGGATTTCTATGATTTTCTTTTGGGCCAACCATATATGTGGAAGCACCATGTTATTTATGAGTCTCTTCCCCGTTGTTTCATTGTTACTCTGGGGGGTCATCTCTATAGGATACCAAAGGTAGTTCTAACTATTGTCCCATCTAAATAGACCTGCAAGGTAGTATATCATACTAAAAAAATCATCTTCTTCATAGTCTATTCAAAAGGTGAACAAAAGAACACTATAACCACTACAACTTTAGTGAAACTGCCTTTTATCCACCAAAAGAAGGTCGATAAGATTGAAGAAAAGCACAAGGATTACTTTTTCACATAGTCATATGATGTAGCCAGACTATTTCAAAATTTCCAACCCTTCAAACCATAGGTTCATGACATCCTTCAACAAACTAAGCAGTGTAACTTCTCCAACAATGCTAGCAACTCATCAAGATGCAGATTCAAAAAATGCTTTTCCCTCTCCCTCGAGAACTCAATGAAATAGATACCATTTATTCCTAAGGAGGGAGGATTGATCTAGGTGGATATCAGTGGCCACCCACGTACTCCAACTAGCTCAAAAAAAAATTCTGGCAACTTACTGGTTTTAGTAGTTTTTCGATTCCTAAACTTCTGGGGCTATTTTGAGGGCCTAAATGAAGGTTTTTGGGGATAGAACACTTCAATTATGAACAAAGGATTTTATTTATCCCCCAAAATGAAACTCCTCGACATTACCTTTCCAACGAGCTATTGTGTGCCCCAAACAAAGATCGTATGCCAAAGTTATGCCCCCAGGAAGTTGATACACCAAACTACCCAAAATGGGGTCCACAAAACTATTGGATTTTCATCTTCCGGGGTTAGGGTTTTGGATTTTATTTATGATAAAAATTCCTTTGGAGCCTCATTGTAAAATCATATTATTTTGAATGCGAGTAGCCTTCACATCTCTTCTCAAAGATAAAATTCCACCATTCTAGCGAGTCTTTCACTCTGTATTTCTAGAGTTTTGTACATTTCACACATTAATAAAAAATGTATATCTGTGACTCTTGTTATATATCTGATATATATCTATTATGTTATTAGATCTCTTTCAATATATATTTATATTTATGTGTTATATCTCCGCGCTCATTTCATGCCGAAAATAATCCAAATTAGGTGTAACGATTTTCTCCTTTTGAGATGAAAATATGTTTCCAACCGATGATAGGATTTGACAGATTTATTGGAGTATCATTTCCTTCTCTTCTCAAAATATCTTTGAACATGCTTGAATTCTTCTTGTTTGTTTATATTCTATGTCTTACACATATATTAGTGCACGGGGGATTCTTACAACACCCAAAAATTATTGAAATCAAATAAAATGAAAGCACATTATTCTTGAATACCTCATGCTACCAAGACCCTACTGTCATGAGTTTATCATTTGACATGAGATAGTGTTTCAAGAATTCTGATTTAAATGGTTGAAGAGAGGATCACTACAAAACTACTTATAGATGATGCATAGGTTATTATCTCTCATCTTCTCATCTTTGTCATCATCACGGGAAAACTAATTCCTTTTTGCACTTCCCCAACGACAATGCCGGAAATTTCATTCAGTTCAATAGGTGAAATATGCTACATCAAATTATAAACTTGGGGATCATAGACTAATGAAGTGAAATGAAAAATATATGCAGACCTTATCTTCCAATTTATCACTAAATGACTAATATGCAAAAATAAAACGTGTTCGTTGTTTTAGCTATGGAAACAGAGTTCTACTCAACTGCATAAAGAATAGAGTAATGCTTAATAATGTGAAAACATAGATGGATGAACAAAAATATAATTCTAATTTCTAATGCCACCAATCTAATGGACTACTACAATGTTCTTTCAATCATCCATCAATATAAGTTCCTAAAACCATAACATTCATTTATTCAATTGAGAGCTGCCACATTAGTTATCTATGTGTAAACAATAATGAATAAAGTTGCAAAAAGGAAATGAAAGAATTCAAAACTCACACAAATGAAAAATTAAAAAAACAATACCAATATTGATAAAATAAATGAAATAATGTGATCCTCCTCAGGGGTCCCTCTTGGCTCGAAAGACGTTATTTGGTGAAATCATAGAAACTAAAGTATTGACAAACAAATAATTAGTAACTCGTGAACATGATAGTAACCATATTATTATGTTAATCAACAAATGAGTTTACAACAATTCAATTACAAAGTGTAATGATGATAATTCTTTCTGAGGATTTAATGACTCATATTTATACAATAGAAACATAATTGATCAAATCCAATTTACATAGATCTCAACCTATCCAGAACCACAATTATGGGAAAAATAAATTTGTAGAATCAATCATGATATCTCCTAGATCCTTCACATTTTGAGGAAACCATCAATAAGGAACCCAAATGGCCTCGTCCCACACAAAACGCATTGGTCGATTTCCAATATCCACCTTCATCTGCTCTCCATTGGCCCTGCAAAATGGTCTCTCTATTATCGCATAGATTTTCATAAATTGTTTGCAACAATTTACATATCGTATTTGAATATTTCTTGGATGTATGAATTTATCTTGATCATACACGTATTAGAGAAATTCATGATAAAATACATGGATTTCTCCGATACAAACTCGTTATTTGTTGTACTCTGTTATTTTGAAATAGGGATTACACATTGTGACATATGTATGTGTTGACTAACAAGTTTGACTTCCCTCATGCTCTAAGATGGAAGATATGTATAATATGTTGATAGGTGGATGATTTTTGTGGAACCTTTTAACTCCTTCCAGATGTCATGGTTCATTCCAAGGATGACCGCATCCTTGTAGATGAACGAGTTTGCTACAAAAACTTGTCTTAGTAAATAGGATACATAACGATAATTTGAGTGGATACAAAATTGGAAGATTTTGTAGATAGTATTACAATAATAGTTAATTAAATCACTATGCACTAATAATAATGGAATTAAACATAATAATGGAAAAATTATCTCTAAACCTTTTCAATGCATATATTTTGTAGTTGATTATGGTTTTTTTGGCAAGGAGTGAAATGGGACATAAATGAGGCATAGATATAGGTTTTGAATGGGAGTATAAGATTAAAACATGACAAAATGAGTCTATTTTGAGGACTCAACATGTACATTGGTCCAGGATATTCACCTTTGGTAAAAAAAATATGGGATTGGTAGGTACAAATTAAATATATTAGTAGACGAAATGGAGTGTAAGAGTGTGTTAGTGTAGTAGTCAGTCTCAAAAATAAATTCAATGGGAGAACCAATGTGGAGATGTTCCCAAGGACTATCTAAATAAGTGAGAGTACAACAAAATATTGATTTATTCAATTTTTTATCATTTAATTATCAACTGAGGTTCATATGTACTTACAAGATATTTCTGCATTGTATGTGCAAAAATATGTCACTTGTGTCAATTGATTATTTATTATGCACGATAAATCTATTCTGTTATTTTAATATGCAAGATTGTTTTACTATGAAACTCTATCTCCGAATGTTAACTTGTGGATTGAATACAAAACAACAAGATGAACTTGAAAAATAAAATAATTTAAAATTAATTTACAATTAATCAATATTCATTCTTGAATTATAATCTACTAAAATTAGAAATATTGTATCTACAAGTTACAATTATATGCATTAACTTATTGCTTAAGATTTATTGTAACAATACTTTGTTTTGATTGGTTCGACATATAATTCAATGGTTGAATGCTAACTGTTGGAAAGTTAGTTGTCAATGATGTCAACCCTAGATGTCAACTCTAGAAGAAGTCTAGAAGAATTGATTTCAACCATAGAAGAAGCATGCTAACCCCAAAAGAAACCTCTATAAGTGATGGGTTGTTTTGAAGGAATAAGTGATGGGTGTATTTGAAAAAGTCTCCAAAGTGATCCCCTTATGGCATAGCACTAAGAATGACCCTCACAAGAATATGATTTTGATAATTATACAAGAATCCATGGAAATATGGCCAAGTGGTTAAGTAGTTAAGAATCCCCAGAGGTGTGGTCATGAAGCCCAAAGATGTTTGAGGAAAAAGAGGATGAAGGACATGGGACATGCTTGCAAAACCCTCATAAATGGATAGTCCTCATCATTTTGTTTCCAATAGTATGTGGTATGTCATGTATCCACACGGTTGAGGAGATATTCCCTTATGAAGATGGAAGCCCAAAGTATGGTTAATAAGCCCATAAATGGTTGTAACAAGAAGTGACAAGTCGGCCCCCAAAATTTATGAAAAGAATATAAACAATTACAAAAAGATATTATAGGTTATCCCTAAAGAAAGTAAAGGTGTTACTTAGAAAATTATAAATACACTTCAAGGAGGATGTCATCTATACAAGAAAGTTCATTGAATATCTATCAAGTCATCAATTGATCTATTGGCGAATCTTAGGTAGTGAGTCTGAGGAATCTAAGGAGTGTGAAAGTGAAGTCTTAGATCTGTAGAGGAGAGTGAAGGGTTTTTGAGAAACCCTAGATTAGCTAACCATCATGGTTCAATATTAAGGCATCCCACAATCCACCCCCGTGGGTTGAGTGGTGCTCTTCACATGAGTCACCACTCATTGCATGGATAATGATTAAGGGATTTTTCCCATGTGATCGCGAGTCTGGAGCATAGTAGAGAAAGACTAAGTTGTAGAGACAACAATCTCCCCTCAATGAAAAACACACAAAAAACTAAAGAAAATAACTACTTAAATTATGAGGAAGTGAGGATAGAAAGGAGAAAAGAAAGTGCACCTTTTTCTCCCGTCTTGTATCTATCCATGCTCCAATGCATTGAAGAGCTCATGATAAGATATTGGAACCAGCCTAAAAGATAGATACAAAACAAGGTCTTCAACGAAAGTAGTTATGAAAACCAAAGCATGTGCATATCATATGTCATATTCAAAGTAAGAATAAATATAAACATACATTGAAGAAAAAATATGAGGGAAAACAAACTCTTTTATTATCAACAAGTGGAAAAGTTAAGTTACAACCTTGTCTTGACTTTTCTTGAAGCTAACTTTATAGGCTCCTCTAGGAATCCTCAAGCAACAACTCAACCAATGTAATCTTCCCTCAATGACTCAGAGAGGGATAAGGACACACCCTATAGTCACATAATGTAACACCCATGTTTCCCCCAAATTGTAAATATTATTATTACTATGAACAAAACTATAGACAGATGTTCCATATGGTTGTTTTATAGATAATGAACGATACCATGGAAATTAATGTATATATATTTTTTATTAAATGAAAGGAAATTAGTGAAGTTAATTTTGAAAGAGGTTTTCTCGATAGATCATGATGCATGAGAAGGGATGGTAGGGGAATCTGTAATGGTGATTTGACCCTTGCCAGGTTGGTACCTTTCTAGATATAAATGTGCATCTCCAGAACAATATTTTTTCCCAGAAAAAAAATTAATTACCAGTCATGTTGGTAGTTGGGAAGTATTCCCTCAAGAGTCGATGAGGGATATGGGAAGAGTACCATCTGAAACTTCCTCACCTGACCCACAAAATCTTGCTAGGAAAGGAAATAAAAGAGAGGAAAACTCATGGGAAGAGGGGAAAATCACATACAAAAGACAAACGAATGGTCTGGAGGACCAATAGAGAAGAAGAAGAATGTGCGAGGCTCTCTATATCTGAGGAAGAGAAGTTTGAATAAATTGTTATGGTTACAAGAGTGCTTGCACATTGTTTTCTAATCAACCTAATAAACATAGTGGTATTGATTGAGTGAGAAATCACAACAAACTCCCTTTCTTAGTGGATATAAAACTGGACTACCAAGTTCCCGTGGTAAAAGGAGAGTAACCTTTGTCCCTTGTTGTTGTTGATATCAAGAAAAATCCCTCTCATGGAATCATTATCTAGCTAGCGGGTGGCTAGTTGAGGAATTGTACAAGAAACAATTGTGCCTATGGTTGGGTGGAAAATGGAACCCCTTTTAGTAGTTTCCAACTAAATTCCAAAGTTTCAAATTAGTGTGTCTCTCATTTTTATTTTACCTTGAAATTTTTTCTGTAATATGTAATTTTTGAGCTAGATGATGACATGATTGTTTATCTCATTGAATGGTAGAGTTTGTATCTCTGATGGCCTAGCGGTCTCAGAAGTTTGAAGTAGAAATTAAATCTCATATTTTTTCAATGACTCTTTGTTTAATCATATTTAGAAAATCATACTTGTGATTAATGGGTTATTGAAAGGAAGTGGGACATAAGGCAAGTTGGCCTCTGTTTGCATTTGTATAGGTTCTATTTTCCCCAATTGACTGACTCGGGGATAGAATCCACAAGCTAGAGTTGGGATAGATTGTACATGATGGTCCTAAACTCATCAACCCCTCATTATTTCCTTCTTTTCAATAGATTTTGAGTTCTGTAGGCGAAAGGTGCTTCCTTCAAACCATTATTCTGAGTTTTTATCATCGAAATTTCATCTGCAAATGGTTATAGGAATCCAACATCTCCAAACACCTATTAGTTCATCCATGGCCCAAAAAATATATTTCCAAAGGGCTCAAAACTATACAACTAGTTATAAAATAAGCATGTGCTAGGAATCTGGAGGAAGCGCACGCACGTGCGCCAATCGAAAATGTCGGAAAAGCGCACATGCACCTGATGCGCGACTCTGGATGAAAAAATCCGCACATACCTCAAATTGACACATTTATGATCTTGGTAGGCCTTCTAGCCACTTCTGGTTCATCTTCCAAGTCGATTTGACACCCAAATCCAAGCTGAATTCGAGTGGGGGGCTGGTCAAAGACCTAAGGGTGCCTAAAGAGCCCCTTGTTCACACTAAATACTAGTTGAATAATTCCTCAAAGATTTTCTATAAAAAGAGGCCATGGGTGCACTATATTTCTAAGAATTCATTTGTATTGTTATGCTGCCTATATTCTTTTGGAGGATCCTCTTTCCTCATCAAGAGCATACAAACATCATTTCATTGAGCTATTCACATCACCTCTTGAGTGAATGAGCTTTGGATTTCTTCACCATTTCCTTCAAGTTTTCTATTTGTAAGAATATATCAATCATTGAGGTTTCAAGAGCCCTCCCTTGGAGGAAGAGGGGACCCATAAGTCTCCCTTTATCTTTGGTGTTTTCCCACTAATACAATCCTATCCATTGGTGGCATGAATGTTGTTTATTTTTTATTCTAATGTCCTTATGCACTATAGTTTAGTTTCTTTTATTGTTCTTATTTTAGTCTTTTGTTTATTTCGTATGATTCATGTTTCTAACTCTTGCATTTACTATTGTCTTGTCTAGATAACCCAACTAGGCTTGTAAGCGTCTTTATTTTGCTCATTTAGGTGACAAAAGAGACACAACAGATTGACGAATCCACTGGGGATAGGTATCAATTTCCTCCCCATTTCGGTTGATTGAGCACCTCCTTTTTGTTTATTTAACTTGCAGGAACCAGAAACGACTCAATCCTGCCTGCAAAAATCCAAATTCGAAGCTGAGATGAGAGAATTTCATCTGAAATTTTCTTCCCGACCATGTAATAGAAAGTACGCAGGTTTTTTAGCCCACTGACATGTCTTCCCATCACGTGCACCAAAATATCTATGTTGCTCAACACATTCTAAGCACCTGTGCCAACAAGTCATTTTTAATTTGTGCATTGGCGCCACATGCACCTTTTTCTATTCTACGACCCGTGCATCCGTCCAGAAAATCAAATATTGTAAGGAGTTTTGTGATGTGTTGAAGGCTTATAGCCTTCTTAATCTTGATTTTATGAAAATTTTAATATGCACCACACTTAGATTCCCTCTCTACATGAAGGGTTAGTCGAAACATAGGCACTTAGGGGGTTAAAATCCATATTTATCCTCTTTTTGCTTTCATTTTTCCATATGGACGGCTTGCTTTGATTAAAGTTAAGTTGGAATCATTCTATATCACATATAAAACTTGCATTGGGACCAGAAATTGGACATCAATCATTGAATATGCTCTTCTCTCGCGCCATAGAGCGATATTGAGGATCAGAAAAAGATTGAGAGAAAATTTCATCTCCCTTAAAAGACAAAATCTTTAGGAGAGGACAATAGCCCCCTCAGAACTCCTCTTAGTTTCTTTTTTCAAACACATCTTAAAATTGTAAGGGCCCATACATGCCCACATGCTACAAACATAGGATAGTGTTGAAATTTACTTTCTTAGATTAAATCACTAGGGAAGTTTAAAGGTTTTGTAACGGGCCCATACATGCCCACGTGTCCACAATCTAGGATAGTTTTTGAAGATTTTATAGATTAAATCACACTATGGAGTTAAAGTATTGGTAAGGACCCACATGTTCACATGCTAGTTCTCTAGGGACTTTAAAATTCCGCAAGGCTCTAACAATGACATGTAGTAACTTAGGTAATCAAAACTTGTAAGAACCACAAAAATTCCACATGCAGCAAGGTGACACCTAAATTATTAAAAACTTGGAACACTTTCACTTGTTCACACACAAAGTTCGCACTCACTCACATAGTTTCATCAAGAAATCATGGAGGTTGAAGTAAGTTTCCTCCAATGGGATTCCAAAATGCCCCACCCTTTTCTTGACGAGACTATCCACTCCCACTTAATTTCAACGAGATTGGTTCACACCCCCAATATCTCAAACAACAACATCTAAAATCTTTCTAAAACCTCACTAAGATTTCCTCCATAGGAGGTGCCAAAAGAATTTTTTTAGTCTAGGTAGGATCTTGGGGATAGGCATCCAAATAACTCCTCGTTATCTAGTTCTCACATCCTCAAACAATAGAAGTTGACAACTAGGGAAATTTAAATCTTCCAAGTCAAGTGTTCCTACACCATAAGGCAGGGAGATACCCATGAACGGTTGAAGGCAGAGGTCTGGTTTTTCTGTGCGTCCCCCCTTGACGCACCCACCTCTTGGATGGGATCTATCTTGTGACCCATTTCTGAGGTTGAAAATCTAAATGTCACACTTTGACCGAGGTAACTAGTGAATAACTTTTAGGACATCTACCCAGGTGGCAATTGTGGGCGGGAATTGTACCTTGATCGAATTTTGTGTGGCTATTGGGAAGTATCGCCATCTCTTTCAAGATATGGACCCTCTACCCCTCATTATAACTGATTACTTCATCCTTCACTAGTTCCTCTTCCAGTGGCTTCAAACACCACTGTCGAGTGCTATTGGAATATCCAGTGTTATTTGAGAGGAAGGACATTACGTCTTTTAGGACACGATCATTTGTTTGCTTTGTTCTCCCACATGGACAAAATCCACCTATCCACATGTATTCTTCTTTATCAATTGATTTATGTATGATTCCCTTGTGATTACATGCGATTGTGAAATATATTGTGAAGGTCCAAAAATTATAGCAAAGACTCTTGTTCATTTATTTCTCTCATCACCATTTGCACACATCCACTTGGCTAGTCAGACATCATAGGGGACCCACATAATCCCCGTCGTTCCAGATGCTTTCTAAACCTCCCTCCTATTCTAGGGGAAGTTCCTAGTATTTCCAACTCATTGGCTCCACCTTATCACACCCCTATGAGTGATACTGTCTTAGGATCATCTTTTCTCGGTTCCACTTTACTTGGGTCCACTTCCCAAGGTCAACCATCCACACACTCTCCTTTACATGACAACAAGGGGCAAACTTCTTCCCAAGGGGGAAGAAAAACCCCACCTAGCCCCCCTCATGGGTCAGGTACACAAAACACTCACACCATGGCTGGAAGTAATCTTCCACCACCACCCCAGATTCCATACTTGGCTTCCCTCAACATACCGGATTTGACTAAGCTCACCAATGATCATATATTACATGACCCCACATGGCCTACCATGCCTACCAAACTCCCTTCATACATCCCCAAGTTTGAAGGAAAAGTGGGAGATGAACCAACCAACCATATCATGACCTTCCACTTATGGTGCTCTTCAAACAACATTATGGATGACTCTGTCCGATTGAGATTATTTCAACGCACACTCACTGGCCGATCAAGAAAGTGGTATGTAGAATAAAAATTTGGGTCCCATGTGACCTTTGAATCTTTGGCCAAATCATTTTTGACCTTCTTTCAACTACCAATCCATCATGACAATGGTCTATAACTGCTCTTAGAGTTTAAACAAACCTCTACCACACACATCACTGACCACATTCACAAATGGCATCGTTGACATAGTCTATGCAAAGCAAAAGCCACCAAGCAACAATGCCTCAATTGGTTTCTCAAATCACTTGTTTCCCTTATTTCCAAGGATGTGGCCACCACCTTTCCCCGGTCTGAAGAATAAACCATCGACAAGGTTCAACAGTTCGAACTCATTTATTCCCAGTCAGGATACGTATATATGGTACTACCTAATGCCCCGAGACCTGTGCCATTCGGCCAGAACAAACCTGGGATGTCTCACTCCACAAATGGATTGATTGGTACCGCAACACACCACAATCCATACCCCCCACAACCAACTATGTATGGTACACCTCCATATCCACCGGTATATGGAGGAAATCCTTACTACCCCCCTCCCCCTTATCAACAACCATACCTTGTTTCCCTTTCTCCACCCATAAGTGGACCCCCGATGATACCCATAATGTGCTCAGTTGTTCAACCTAGTTCTAGAAACCCCTCTACTCCTGCTTACACCCTAAGCACCAGTGAAAGTGCCATGCCTTCCTATGTACCTTACAGATCATTGCCACCACATAATCCGTACTTCCCATTTCCTGGGCCTCCCCAACCCATTGCTTCTCCACAAGGGAAACCACACACTAGGGTTAACTTTGTTCAACCCTCTCCCATTCAACAAGTCCACCACTTCGAACAACTGAATACATAAAATCCAACCCATTAGTTGAATAATTCCAAAAAGAAAGGAAAAAACTAAAACAATAATAATCTAGGACTAGGAGGGAATCATCCCCAACAAAACCAACCTGCCCGAGGAAACCAGAATCAAGGGAACTAGAGTCCTCAAGGGGGAAATAAAAACAAACTCCAAGGGGAGAATAACAACAATATCCGGAAAAAATTTCCTTATGCCCTTTGCAGCGAGTATGGCCATTATACTCACAATTGCCCCCAAACACTTGAATTTAAATAGATGAAAGACTATGTGAATGGACCACGTCCCCCAGCACTGCCTGCCCCTTAGCAGGCCCCAAAAAAATATGTGCAGCAACCACCCCCAGCCCTGTTGAAAAACCCCATTCCACACCAAGGGGTGATGAACACTCAACAAGAGATACATCCTGCCCCACCCCAAATGGGACAATATCCAAATCCTAGCAATCCTGCAAATCACACTGTCCTCCTGCAAATTGCACTATCCTCCTCACCAACGAGGAATAAATTCTTCTACAAACGCATAGTCGTCAATACAACGCACCCTATGAATCTTCCCCCACCACCTCGAAAGCACCCCTAGTCACAACTGGACCACCTTTGATGATTCCACGCCCAAATATTGAAACACCCCTTTGTATTCCTCACATCCCATTGCAAAGGAATGTCAACAACCCTCAGGCTAGGGAGGCCCACAATTACAGTCTGTTCGATGACTTGGAATAGTCTTCTGCAACCATTTCATTCTTAGAAGTCCTTCAAACCTGTCCCACTCAATGAAAATAATTACTTTCCGCCCTGGGGGCAGTCGATCCTGCTGATACCCGACTCATCACATTTGATATTGATGGTGTTGCATCATTGATGAAAGTGCCTCCACATGCATCATGTCCAAATCCTTATGGAAGAAACTGGATTCCCCGGAACTCATACCATATGCCATCACTTTGAGAGTTTATGACGAACGACCATCCTCTCCTGAAGGTCTCTTCCAAAATGTCCCCGTTGAACTTGGGGGAGAAACTATCCTTATTGACATTGAGTTTATCGATGCCCCACTTAATTAAAATATCTTGTTCGGTCATAGCTACATGTACACTATGAAGGAAGTCACCTCTTCTGTGTTTCAAACCATGATGTTCCCCCATAACGGGAAGATCATCACCATCGATCAAGTTCCACATTACGAGCCTAACCCTTCTTCCAACATCGATAAAATCCTCCCTTTTGTCCAAACTAATCCCGATGCCTACACACTTATCTATATGGGCCCCGGAATTTTCAAAGACCCATCCTTGGTAGGAACATACCATGGAGCACCACCGCTCATCCATCCTTCAACATAGGTCTGTGTCATCTCATCCAATGGAACTGACACTAGAGATACCTTTCCTCCCATGGAGACTTCTTTTCTATCTGATGTACCACTAGTCGCGGAGTGCCTCCCTCAGGAACCTCCTGAGAACTCTTAATATTCATTTGTTCCCAACTTCACCCTCCCCCAGGGCCACATCATGGTTTTGGAAACAATCCCCCAAGCCATTACTCAAATCCCCTTGTTTTACTCCCCATTGGTCGTATAATATTTCCAGGTAGCCGCAACGCTTACCCTTCCCAATATGGTGCTGGAAATTCCATTCTAGTATCTTCATCCACCCACGATGGTCCCTCAACCATCCCTCCCTTCCCAAATAGAAGGAATCTTGATGCAGATTCTAGTACGTACTCCCACCACACCACCCTCACACCCACTTGCTAGCACCACTGCTACAACTGGGGGTAGATGGAAGAATAAATATCCCATCATTCCCCTTCCTCCTTGAGTACAACCTCCTTGGTCTCTATGTGAGCAGGATGAACACCCCACCAATAAATTTCCTTCTCTCCCCGAGCTATGCAATTTAATTCAACTCCCTTGAGCAATAACACCACTTGTCACTTCATCCAGTTCACCTAGTACTACTACTATCTCCCGTAATGCAAGTAGAAAAGGACTGTGAACCAAATTTGCATGTGCCATCTATTTCGAGTATGGCCATTACACCCACCATTTCCCTGCGCTACCTCAATTTTGGCATACGCTAACAATAGTACGCCAGAGCTTTCAGAAAGAACCCACTCCATCGATGTCATCTCAAACACATGTCACTGACATCCATTATGTCATGATCTCATTCAATGAACATATGAGATGCCCTTGCTCCCTCTACGAATCACTAGATCATTTCACATACAAATGTCCTATGATCATTGAATACACGCATCACCAAATGGCCCTTATTCAAAATACTACAACCCCCCCACCGCCGACAGAATCAGTGATTACCCCTACTCCATCACCTGAGGTTGTTCATGTCTTTTCTCCTAAACCTGAGACACTTCCTACTCCTCCATGGTTCCTAGATAGCCTATATGAGGATTTTCCCCTAAATCCCCCCAATTCTCTAGTTCATTTCCCCACGGAAATTTTATGCCCGACTAGAATGTTTAACCCACAATATCTTGATATTTTGTTTATGTTGAGAAAACCATCACATCCCCCTTGGGCCACCCCCCTACCTCTTTACCATCAGTATAAAACCACATGGTGACCATCACGAATGTTACCCTCTGGATCCCCCATATTCTCGACAGTTCCACTGTGATGAAGACATCCTCGAGGAGTTAAATACCCCTGATTTCCCATGGGATCCACTCCATCACAGAGCGCTCTTTCTTTCATAGGAAGCCTTTTCACCTCCTAACCAAAACCCCATATACACAATCAAAACAAAAGATTTCCTTCCATCAAGGAATATAGATTGGTTCAATAACCCTATCCCTTTCCTCGACACTTTTGAAGAAGGCAACATGGCCAATATTTCCCCCACGGTCAAAATCGATATTTCCATCAAACCTAGAATCATAAAGGAAATCACGATTGGCACTGCATGTTCTCCTGAATAACTTATATCTTACAAATCTCTCATCCAGGAATACCAAGAAATTTTTTCTTGGTATACACAGAGATGCCTAGCCTTGATCCCTCTATTGTCAAACCTTGTATAGACACATGGCCTGATATCACACCTATCCTCCAAATGCAACATCCACTACACCCATCCAAAGTAGCGGCTATAAAAGACGAGATTGAAAAATTACACGTTGTTGGGTTCATATACCCCATCGCATATACATCATGGGTCTCAAATGTCATCTCTGTCAACAACAAACAAGGCACTATTCGCGTCTGTACGGACTTTCGTGATCTCAATCACGAATATCCCAAAGAAAACTTTCCAATGCCCTTTATCGACCAAATTATCGATGATTCCATCGGTCACGAGGCTTTGTCCTTCATGGACAGTTTATCTAGCTACAACCAAATTCAGATTCACCCAGCCGATCAATACAAAAACACATTCACTACCCCTTGGGGGACTTTTGCATATCATTTCATGCCCTTTGGCCTCAAGAATGCTAGCACAACTTTCCAACGGGCCATGACATACATTTTTAATGATCTGGCTCATATCATCCTCACATACTTGGACGACCTCACATCTCGATGATTTACGGATCATCTTCCAAAGGTGTTATCAATACAATATCCACTTGAACCCCCAGAAGTGCGTATTCTGCGTCACCACAAGACGCCTCCTTGGGTTTATCGTTTCCCAATGTGGCATCACTGTAGACCCCCTCAAGGTCTAGGACATCACAAAAATTCCACCCCCTCAGAATTTACACCAACTGCAGAGCCTACAAGGCAAAGTCAACTTTCTACAACGCTTTGTCCCTGATTACACCACTCGTGCACATAGCTTCCTTCGCTTGTTGTGCCATGACATCCCATTCCAATGGGATGAACATTCTCAAACCGATTTTGATGATATTAAAGCGTCACTCTCTAAAGCCCCGCTAATTATTCCACCTGACTATGACCGCAACTATATCCTCTACTTATCGGCCTCAACCCTCTCCGTAGCAGAAGTTCTAGTCCAACTAGGGGATGATGACCATGAGAATGTAATTTACTATATTAGCAAAAATATTTCAGGGCGACCTTTGAAATACAATCACAAATAGAATATCACCCTTGTAGTTGTCCTCGCAGTCCAGAAACTATGCCATTACATTCTGCTTCGAACTACAAAAGTCGTAGCAGATTCCAACCCCATGCAATACTTGCTCATTCGCTGGCAAATTAATGGGAAATTTTYCTGATCGATCATCATCCTTCAGGAATACGACCTCAAATTTTTAACACCCAAGAGAAGGAAATCCCTCATCCTCATCGAACTCATTACGACATTTCCCTCCAATACTACCAGTACTCCTGTCAATACCGACTTCCTGGATGAACATCGCTTTTACATCCCCTCAGATGATCCTTGGTACGATGATCTCCTTGTCTACCTATAAACACAGAAGTTCAGAAACCACCTCTCTTGGGATGATCGTCGACATATTCGCCACCAGCCCCCCCGTTACTTCCTTATCGGTGATACTTTATATCGGCGAGGGGTCGACACCATACTACATCGATGTCTGACTATCAAAGAGGTCGATAGAGTCTTAAATGACTGCCACAATGGCCCCTGTGGGGGCCAGCTCTCCGGGATGTCCACCACCCAGAAAATCATTCGCCCTAGCTACTTTTGGCCTATATTGTTTCATGATTGCATCCACGCTGTGAAGCGTTGTGACATATGTCAGCTATATGCCAACATAGCACGAGCACCACCTACTCTTCTACACCCAGTCATCATTGTCAGCCCCTTTTTCAAATGGGGCATAGACTTCATGACTTGCAACCCTCCATATAGAAATGGACACAAATACATTGAAATTGTAGTCTATTTCTTCACCAAGTGGGCGGAAGCTATGCCTACCTTCAACAACATCGCTGACACTGCAGCGTGTTTTTTTTTTAACCACGTCATCTCCCACTTTGGAGTACCACTACAACTAGTCTCTGATCACGGGAAACATTTCGAGAATGATATTTTCGTTGAAATTTCATCCAAGTTAGGCTTCTCCCATGAGTTTGCCTCCCCATACTACCTTCAGTCCAACAGACAAATAGAGGCAGTCAACAAGGTCCTCAAAACCATGTTGCAGTGCACGATTAACAAACATAAAACCAATTGGCATCATATGTTGTTTTCCACACTATGGGCTTATTACAGAGTAGTTAAAACTTCCACTTGTTTCACACCATTTCACCTAGTCCATGGGGTTCTAGACACTCTCCCCATCGAGTGCGAAATTCCCACTTTACACACTGCTATTGAACTATTACTCGACACTGATCCAATGGAGCAACGATTGATGAACTTAGAATCACTAGATGAGGACCGTTGGTCTTCATTACAAAACAATGAGGTAGCAAAAAAATGGTCGAAGGACACCTTTGATCGCCATGTCAACCTTCGCTCATTCAACGAAGGCATCCTCATCCTTGCTTATGATATCGCTCACGATACCCTCGACCATGGAAAATTCAAGTCATTATGGCATGGACCTTACATCATCCAACATTGCCTCACTAAAGGAGCATACATCTTGGCCTCCCCTGAAGGCCACCATCTCAAAGAACCCATCAACGAGTTGTACTTAAAGAAATTTTATGCCTGAGCGTAGTCATTATACACTAGGCTTTTTTCTTTTTGTACATTGTTTGTAGAGTTTTTAATCTCCTTTTTTCTCATGCCTTGCATCTAACCTACAATTTATGTTCTTGACAGATGCCTCCTCCATCAGCCTACCACATCGGTTATGCCAACGAAGCTAGCCAATGGACATAGAATCTCTCTTCGGCCACTTGGGCCCTCTACACCCCTTCCCATGAACTTCTCCACTCCAACGGCATATGTTTGGGCTCAACAACCAATAACCAGGTAGAATACACAATACTCATTGGCCTCCTGGCCAAGTCCAGTCATTGCCATATTCGTCACCTTAGCATTTTACTAGATTCCCAGCTCGTGGTCCTTCAACTTAACAATATGTACCATGTCTGTGATCCTTGCCTCTTCTGCAAATACCTGCAAGTTATACTTTTATATCGACATTTTGATTCAATCACATTTTCACATATTCCAAGACAATTCAATCAAATAGAAGATAATATGGATAACCTAGTGTTAGATTTTCATTTATCACATGAATATACCTTTACACATTCATAAACCATCACAAGTCTGTCACAATATATGGGTTAGACATCATAAAAGGCATTAAAAAATCATCATCGCATGTGAACATCATATAGATCCAAAATGTATATCCATAGATATATATATATATATATATATATCGATGAATATGCCATCAATTTTTATAAAAAATAGTACATGTCCAACATCCATAGGTAAGTGACCATCTCACGACCCTATAGATACAAAATCGGTGTCATAGAACCATACAAAATGGGCTCGCAATCCTATTTAAATACATATACAGAGGCACGCATGGCGCCTCTAGATCTCCACCACCCGGTCCTCTCTCTGGAGGGGGTGCCCCACTAGCTAAGGGTCCCTCAGGCTCTGGGGGAAACTGCCCATTCATCATCGCCCCTACTACAGCTACCCTATGGATCTAGGTCCATGAATCTGCTAAAAGGCCCACACATTGCTCCAATACTCCCTCGTCCTAGATCTGAATCCAAAAATCTCCAGGCAGTCCCTGTAATACCGCCTCCAAATGGCAGTGAAACTCCTCAAACTCTCGGTCGGCCCCCACAGAGCATCATGTGACAGTGCTGCACCGGGGACATCATAACAATGTCTCTTTCCCTCTCTCTCATCATCAGTCGACCTTGCACTAGCCTTGTCCCTCCACCATCTCTCACCTACCCGCGGCTCTCCCCGCGGTGGTCTCACTGGCCCCTGACGCACTGGCACACTGACCAACTCAACCTTGCATCTGTGAGGTCCCACATTTGCACACAGAACAAAATAATGATAGCATTAGCATCCAACTATACATAAAAACCATTCTATACTATCTAAAGATCAAAACATCACATATAACACCATACCTTTGCAATTGAACACCTCTCCAAAAACCACGCTACCAAGATGCACCTAAAGGCTAACTCCCCTGAGTACGCAACTCGACAACTATCAAGATGCCCTACCATCTTGGCATGGAGCATCAACCCCCACGCAAAGTTCTCACCTGTCAATGCCCTCTGCATGATTCTTAGTTGAACACCATTGATCCACTGAGTATACAAAGACCCATACACCCACACAATCATCGATGCAATGCACCGATGCAGAAGGGCATCCATCACCCCAATCCTCACCATGGATCTTGACATGAAGTCCTCTCCAATACAGTAGGTTAGATCTAAGACAACCAACTGTCCATCCCCAGGTAACATAGGCTCAACTGGTTGCAAGGTTCCCTCAAAAGGGAGACAAATCAAAAAGTACACATCCTCCATCGCAGTGAATGTAAGATGCTCACCTCGCACAATGAAACACTGCATATCTGGACTCCACATCAAAATCAAGAACTGCAGTAGGTACTCTTGTCCCAACACTCAAAAAACTTCAGCAGCCCACAGGGTGCTAAAGAACCCCATACAAATGGATCCTCATCCCTCACTGCTTCTCTCAGGCCTGCCTAGTCCCTCTCCCTCTAGTGGAATGTAATCATCAATTGATCATCTTCATCCACATAAATAGTACTTGATCAGACATCACAATCCATAAAAACACCAAAATCTCCAAAAAAGAACAGTTTTTACACCCCTCAGCTTTGCCTCCAGGGTGTGGTTGTTTTCCCCACATGCACGCCTGTTCATCCAAGAGTCGTGCACCCATGCATGCATTTTGTTGATATAGGGGCACACTCATGCACCTCTGTCAAACACACAAACGTGCCTTCCAGTGCACCTGTTCGATGCACAGTTGTGCACACATGTGCAACTATCTGGAACACAGTCGCGCACGCATGTGCAACTGTGCTTCCAATAGGTGCGCACCCAATGCGCACCCATTTTCACCATTTGGGTGCCCCCATGCATGGCTGTACCAATTATTCGATCTCCCGTGCACTACGGGGCCCACCCTCACTAAATCCTCCTGTATGGCCATTCGTACAACCCTGACCAAAGAAGAAATCTTAATTACTATGCAAGAGGATACACCCACTAACCTGGCACTCGCTACTCCTGGATTGATTGGCTCAATCTCTCAGAATCTCCAAATCTCCTCTGAAATCACTCGTCCACTCACTAAGATAGTAGGTACAAATGAGGTGGCAATGTGGGCCCTACAACTATATATAGTCCATTTTTCCAAACTTCCATGCTCAATTACAAGAGCTCCGATCGCCCGTTTTCTAATCAATCTTTAGTCACAGGATCAGGATCCCATGCCCTACACAATAACATTGCCCAGGTCACTATCCATCCTCGACCCTAGAGGACACATTTTTCTCACATCTTGCCCAAGTATGCCTACTTTAATTCACAACTTATTGAATAATTGTTATATGTTCTTTATATTCAGATATTGTTCACATCGGGTATTTGATTTTCATGTGTGTAGGTACTTGGTCATCATGCATCCGCACTACCCCTTCGGGTATATCATTGAAACTAGTGTGTAATGATTCCCTTTGAATATCAATTTCATATCCCATTCACACCCTCCGATATTTTACTCTAGGGCCCATCCATCCGGCTTTGCAGTACTTACAGCTCTGCTAAATTTCAGTACTCTCAAA
This sequence comes from Picea mariana, assembly GCA_032191745.1. NCBI lineage: Eukaryota > Viridiplantae > Streptophyta > Pinopsida > Pinales > Pinaceae > Picea > Picea mariana. The sequence goes on from JASDQU010100990.1 coordinate 144,045, forward strand.
CCGTAGCATTCTCTCCTACATGAGTTGTACCAATGATAGTCCCCTCTGACGCTTTGACACTCATGCTGTTTTCATCCCCTAGAGATGGGAGTCCCAATATTCTATGCATTCCCAAGAATCATCCAAATGCTCCTTCTCCTCATTTTGCTAGCCTCCCCACAATGGAATCCTAGATAATATCATTATGGTTCACATTTGACTGCACCTCCACAGTATCATCAACCCTCCATTTAATTCACCATCAGTTTTCCGATCTGCAGATTGTCCTCCATTAATTTTACTAATACAGAAACCCACCTATGGGGCCCTAACCCTCCACCTATTTTCCAAGCAACTTTCTCCCTCACCAGCCAAGCCATTTTGCACTGGGGCACCCATTTCTATATCTGAACAGCTATCCCACCTTATTCTTTATTCATTTGATAATTTTACAAAACTTTTGTTTCCCACATTTGCATAGCTTTCGGTTGTCGCCTTTAGCGACCTTCCTTGTCCAGCAAAGCAACCCTTGTCACCCTTGGTTGGGGATTTTTTTACCTCCTACCCTTAATGACATTATCCATAAACCCCGAGTATCTTACATTACATACACCTTTTTGATCTCTTTGTTTGGCCATTTTTTCACACCTATAGCCTAGTTTACCCAAGCCTAGTCGTCCCCCTGACACTAGGTCTAGTTTCACGGTTGTTTCTAGTCATCCTCTACATCTATCCCCAACCAAGGGCAGTCTTGAATCTCACAACTTCTTGACTTTGTCCATTTTCCTCATCAGTTCCTGATATTATCTAGTGGATTTTATGAAGCCCTTTGCTTCTTGGAGTCGCATCTCCCTTTCTGTCAACATCAAACCAATTTCTAGAAGGGCGGCAGTATATTGACTCTCACTACCTTCACAATGAGGAGTCTCGGATGACACAGAGAGAACCATTATTACTCTTTGTTGTCGTTGACCCCCATGACATTTGACTTCAACACTTTCTCATGTTGCGGTGGGTCTTACTTTCTGACTATTCCATTTGTTTTTATATATTTGTCGAAGACCTCTGAAAATTGTTAGGCCATTAATGCCTGTGCATCCTCGACATTTCTTATAGGTGTCATCGCCTCTTTTCAAAGTTTGTTCACCATCAGAATTGTCCTCTACCATTATCAACATGCCCCCAAGGGCACTGCAGTCATCTACACCAACACACATGTTCAGTTACTATATTACACATTTTTTGAGTTACATGACACGTGCATGGGGCATGCCCGCCTCATTTGTACACAGTTTTATTTTTCCACACCTTGTGAAAGGTTTGGGTCCTAGAGGTTTCCCTATCCTTCCAATGGGTTTCTCTTTAAACTCCCCTCAACACTCTTTCTTACAAAGGTACTCTCGGAAGAAGAAACATTGATTTATTTCAGCTATACATATGCTCCTAACCTCATACATCAGGGGGCATATGTTATCACTGAAATGTCATCCTCAAATGGTTACAGGAATCCAGCATCTCCAAACACTTGTTAGTTCATCCATGGCCGAAAAAATGTATTTCCAAAGGGGTCAAAACTATACAACTAGTTATAAAATCAGCATGCACTAAGAATACGCAGGAAGCACGTGCACGTGTGCCAGTCAAAAATGCCGGAAAAGTGCACATGTGCCCGATGCGTGACTGTGGACGCAAAAAACCACACATACATCAGAATGACGCATTTATGATCTTGGTCAGCCTTCCACCCACTTCTGGCTCATCTCCCAAGTTGATTTGACACCCAAATCTAAGCTTAATTCAAGTGGGGGGCTGGTCAAAGACCTAAGGGTGCCCTAAATATCCCCTTGTTCACACTAAAGACTGGTTGAATAATGCCTCAAAGATTTTCTACAAAAATATTCCATGGGTGCACTATATTTATAAGAATTCATTTGTATTTTTATGCTGCCTATATTCTCTCGGAGGATCCTCTTTTCTCATCAAGAGAATACAAGCATCATTTCATTTAGCTATTCACATCACCTCTTGAGTGAATGAGCTTTGGATTTCTTCACCATTTCTTTCAAGTTTTCTATTTGTAAGAAGAGCTCAATCATTGGTGGTTCAAGAGCCCTCCCTTAGAAGAAGAGGGGACTCACAAAACTGTGTTTATTGATAGAATAGATGAAGATATACAATTATGTCTATGCACTCAGCTACAAATCCTTATCTCTCTTCCTCTTTATTTCCTATCCCCGCACACACAATTGAAGAGTGGATCTTCGCACCCAGCTGAAGACCCAAAACAAACGAATTCCCTAAAACATAACACTCTTACATATCAACACCACTATCACCTCCCATCTAAACTCTTCTAGACCTCTATTTATACATTCCATCACTCTTAGAAAACCATGGGCTAAAGCCCATGTGCCAAAACCCTAGGTCCACATAACCCTCATTTTAAGGACTTCGTCGACCTATTATTCCTTCTTCTCCGTGAGGTACTCCAAAGCACCCATTAGTGTCTTCTACCGCTTCCAGACTTTTCCATGATCTATCTTCTTTTATGCTTTGTCTTTCTTGATCTTCTCTTTCAAAAAATTTCTTTCCTTTAATCCATCCCTTCTTTTATGCTTCTTTAACCACTTCAACCCTTCCTTAGTTTGTGTGCCTTCCACGCACTTCATACTTTGTTTTTCTTCTTCCTTGATCTTCACTTTCTTCCTTAATACATGACCAAGGGCCATCAGGCCCCCAACACTCACACATGACTCGTCCCGAGTCACTGTAGGGTTGAGACTTTTGTATTACTTTGACTACAAACTACGCAGAGCAACCTTTTCTTTCTGATTTGTCCCTCCCTATTGTGTGCATACTGTCTTTTCTATTTCTGGTACCCAATTTCAACTGCACCTGGTACCTAAACCCTTCTTCCTTTGCTTTTACTGAGAGTTTCAAGGAAGTTGGTTATCACAATATAGCTTCAACCAGCTCCCATTTACTAAGCCATCCTTCTATTCTCCACTAAGAGTATTCAACTGCATATATCCACCTTCTATAACATAGACAACCTCGAATGGCCCAAGCCAATGTGTCCTGAACTTTCCTGTATTCTTCATGAACTTGTTGTCATATAAAAGTACTAGAACTCCTTGTTTAAATGCTTTCTTCTTGATATGTTTGTCATGGTAATACTTTTCTTGTTCTTTTTGTACCTGCTGATGAAATCCCACAATGAACCTATCTTCCTCGAGTTCCATCAATTGTGCGAGCCTATCTTGAACAATGCCAGTGTCATTCATACCTGTAAATGGTGCAATTCATTTCTTCTTGTACTTGGGATTCAGTCTATAAGGCATCTTATTAACATGCCTTGCATCTTCTTTCAAAGGAATCTTCATTTCTCCCATGGTACCTTTAATGCCCTAAATGTCTGTGAACTTGGTTGGAAACAAGTCTTGATAATCATGCAATAGATCTGTAATCTTACTAATAGTAGCATCATCCCAATAATCTCCAACATTTTCCAACTTAGGTTCTTTCTCTATTCCAATATTAACCTTCTTAATTTTAATAGGTTTCCCAACAAAAGGTAATTCAATCTCTGGCCCTTCTATATTGCTATTTCCTTCAGTTTCTGAAATGTTCACATTCCTAGGGTCATCATTCTCATCAACATTAATATTATAACAACCCTGTAACCGTTGAAGAGGAACGGTCCATTCATATTCTTCTTTTTCAAGAGGGGGATTAGGTGCCTCCTCAAAGACCTTTTGTCTTATAATTTGTAAAGCCTAATCTACTGTGGGGTACTGACTTTCAAATAGGATGGTAGCTATAAAGTTCTGGGTCATACCATACCAATTTGTAGTGACTAAATGTAGTTCTTCTTGAAGATACCAGTTGATAGGCCTAGTATCTAAGGTGTTAATGAACTTATGTACCCACTATTATTTAGGAATGTTTCTCCAGGCTTCCTCACAACTTCGCACATGGTCCTTAGGACAAATCTGACCTTTGTATTGAACTTCACAACCTTCAACTTGGTCTGAAAAGTGCATTGTCAACAAGGTTCGACATTGTACCCACTCCACGATGTTCTTCTTGTTTGCTCCCCACCATCTAGCTGGAGTTTCTTTCAAGGCTTCATCCAGTGCCAACAACCTCTATTGTACTGCTATAACTCCTTCAAATTCAAATAGAAATGTCTCTATATTATTCAAGACATCAAATGGAGGAAGATTACTTACTTTTGTTCCAATCTAGCGAACTGCCTTAGTCAATATGGCACACCTCCGCGTAGATACTTCATACATTCTTTTAAGCCAATTTTCCAATGCTTCTTATGAATCTGACAAGCATGCACTTTCGCTTCGCCGACTTAGATTTCCATCTACTATAGGATTAATATAATCCTGCTTTATTGTTGTCATTTTATATATGTTCTCTACCTCATAGGTGTGTTATTATTCTCTTATAGGTTTTGTGTATCTGCGACCTTCATCAGGGTCAAGAGGTGCAATGACCCTAAGGCCATCACCTTCAAATGTCATTCTTCTCTTTTTCAGGTCAATAATAGTCAAATTGTCTAAAGACCAATCAATACCCAACAATGCAGGATAGGGACAAATATCATCAACAATCTCAATCACTTCGAAGTCTAAAAATGTCCTCACTTCGTTGATGTCCACAGGGACATGATCTAGTCTTCCAAAAGCATTGACCGCCTGCTGATTAACCATTCTAGGCCTAATATAATATTAAATATGTTTAGGTTTTCACATCAATTCCCAAATCTCCTTCGTCATAACATTTACTTCTGATCCCAGGTCAAGGACCACATAGTCCATGTCGTAGTCTCCAATCTGAGCATTAAGGTGCAGTTCCTTGCTTGTCCTCCTTTTTCTAGATACTTGATTCACATCTCTACTCAACAGAGGATCTACTCTTTCAATTTCATACTGTCTTTTCAGGTGTTGTAGTTCATGCACAACTCTTTTATCTTTAATAAAATCAATACAGGTATACAATAAGTCCATAAGATTTCTTACCTCTTTTCCTTTTCTAGGTGGGGCAAACTGATAAAATGATGGAGGCATTTCACATTCCCTTACTTCTGATTGTGCCCTAGATGAAGAAGTTTGTTCACCTACAAATTCTATTCTTGCTTCTTCAAAAGTATTCTTTTCTTTCCTTAGATCAAACAATGGTGTATTCTTTGAAGCTCTTCTGATCCCTGATCCATCTGTAGTATTTCCTGGAGTCACCCTATCTTCTCCTGTGACAATGCCTCCTCTGGTAATAAAAATGACTCTGGGTTCCTTTTCGTGAGGTTCAGTTGATATTTTCTGGACTTGTTGGTTTCCACCTTGTCTTTCCAAAACTTTAGCTAACAATATTGGATAGTCTTCAATGACATGGTCAAATGAATTACAGTAGCTACAAGTAGCACAAGGGTTCTGACAATCACTTTCCAAATTTCCTAGCTAGGCACAGTTATAGAAAATAATCTAACCTTGACCTCAACCCATGCCTCCTCCTCGTCCTCTTCATGTGAACCCACCATGAGGGGTGAATATTCCTCTTCCTGGGGAATTGAACTACACAACATTCCCTTCTGGTTGTAATTCTCCTTGAATTATATATGCATCCCTTGACCTTTCATGCATGAGGTCATAAGCTCTACAGTCCTTCTCATCACGCCCCATAGATTTATAGAATGTAAAATAAAGATTGGTGGGTGTCTGGACATATTTCTGCATATAATAACATCCACTAGGGTGATGTCTAGTTCTACATACCTCGCACCATGGTAAAGTATCCTACTTCAAAGGGTTAGGAGCTCCAAAGGCCAAGTATTCATTAAATAAAGGATAGTGCTCTTTGTCATGTCCCTCTGCTTTACATCTAATACACTAGATTTCTTCTCTTTTCTATTTTCCTCTATCTTTCTTCATATCTTCAACCTGTAAAGATAAACTAGTCAATTGATTCAAAAATGACTCATACCTGGACTGGATTCTCCTATAGGGGTTGCTTCTAGTTTCATGGAAATATCTAATGCTTCATCTTGCGAAGTGACCTTTTGTTGCATTAGAGAAACTCTAATGTGTGGCAAGAGGGAAGTGATGAATTATTCCTTAGGTTGTTTGTCTGGAATTTGAAAATTTAANCTCCTATAGGGGTTGCTTCTAGTTTCATGGAAATATCTAATGCTTCATCTTGCGAAGTGACCTTTTGTTGCATTAGAGAAACTCTAATGTGTGGCAAGAGGGAAGTGATGAATTATTCCTTAGGTTGTTTTTCTAGAATTTGAAAATTTAAATGGCCTGTTAAGGTCTTAAACCTCTGATCAAATTCCCAAACATGTTCAGTCACCTTTTTCTTGATTTCCTTCAACTCTGTAATGCACTGTGAATCCTACCTAGGCTTCTTGAACTCTGCACTCAACGTAGTCTTAATGTCATTCAACGCTCTAGGTTGTCTATATGTTGCAACACACTTCATATACTAGCTTAGTGCATGGTCCCTCAAGGTAGTACTAAACTGATCTATGTTAATAACTTCATCAAAGACTTGCTTAATGCTCCATACAGCTTCACATAAGAACTAGTGTTGGTCAGGATCCTTAGAGCCATCTCCTCTGAAAATAGGTAAACTCATTTCATCTGGCATTGATTTCCGTTGGTTTCTCGACTGAGTATTGGAATTATGGTGTGGTGAAGCTTCATACATCTCCCCAGGGAAAGAGTCTTGGTACGAGAAAATGAATTATCTCCTGCATCATGGGATTTTCATAGAACACCTAAACCTTAGGGAAAGGAGAGACCTCAGGTTAAGATCCACACAATATCGCCTCATAAATTTGGTGCTCTTCCGTGTTAATTATGATCGGGTACTTTTAAGATGTCTCGAACGTCCAGATGCAGAGAAAGTTCTGAAAGAGCTCCATGATGGTCCTGTAGGTGGACATTTCACAGGAAACACCACTACACATAAAATACTGAGAGTTGGCTATTATTGGCCTACCATGTCCAAGGATGCTCACACATATTATAGAAACTATAAAACTTGTCAAATAAGCACGGGGAGGGAGAAGAGAGAAGTTGTCCCACTCCAACTGGTGGCCGTTTCCAGGCCAGTCGAGAAATGGGGGTTAGATATCATAGGAGAAATTACATCGAGTTCTTCAAAACAACATAGATACATACTAACCACGACAGATTATTTCACGAAATTGGCAGAGGCCATCCCTCTAACCTATGTAAATGAAAAGGTGGTGATCCAATTCATAGAACAACAACTGATCACAACGTTCAGTGTGCCTTCCATCCTTGTTTTTGATAATGCAACTTACTTTTCTTCCACCTTATTAACAAAGTTTTCTCTAGACAAAGGAATCATAATAAGATACTCTGCAAACTACTATCCATGGGGGAACAGAGTGGTAGAATCAACTAATACAAACCTAGTGAGAATATTAAAGAAAACAGTTGCTGACAACTAAAGGAATTGGCATAGTTCACTTCATAATTCACTTCATAATGCTTTATGGGCCAATAAAAGAGGCTCTAATAAAAACCAGTTAAGTCCTCGACCATATTTTTCATCATCCAAGCCCAAGGTAGGAACAAAGATTCTACTTTGGCCCAGTAAATCACCATTTTTTGAGCACTCAACACACCCTAAAAAAACCTATGTTAAATTTTTACTTTTTTGGGTACTACTTGATCTTTGCACTGTCTGATTTCACTTCATTTTGAGAAATAATTTTTCTTTTCTTATTATCATGACTTTCATTAGATATTCATGTTTGTTTGAACTTATGGATCCCCATGACTTAAAAGACCTTAACACCTGAATAAAGAATCAACAACCAAAACACTTCACCCGACAGACTCAGATTCGACATTGGAAGGAATTCAAATAAGGAAAATATCCACTCGGAAAACCTCAGTCACCGAGCACTGATCTTCATTGATATAGGCAAAAGTAATATTTTGTTTTTGTGACATGTCTTGCAAAAGGATAGTGCCAATAGCCGATTCCCCTTTGGCATCAGTAAAAGTCAAGGAGAATAGACGTTAACAAAGAACGAAAAAGAAGTTGTCGATAGACGATGCCCGATGCACTCTGTTGGAATTGTAGAAATACAAAGGGACCACAATGAACATTTGGACTGCAATAAAGTTATTCACGTTCACCGATCCTCGGTGCATTTTTAGCAATCGGGAATTTTTGAGGGAGTTGATCCAAAGGAAGCACTTGATAGGTTTATAGCCGGCCGCCGACCTTGGATACTTTTGGGCATCATAAATATAAGGTTTGTTTTAAGAACGAATAACTTTAGGAAAGTCTTGACTCCGATTGTTACACATGAATTAGGTCATCGGTCTTCAACACCATGTGTCTTTACCAGATTAGAGAACCGTACGGTCTAGTTTTTCCGTGAGTCATTCTTTAGTTCCCTAGGTCCGAGTCACACCTCCAAGTCAGCTTATCCACAAAAGCATTGTACAGTGAAATTGATCGAATTCAGAGCTTTTTGCAGAAGGACATCAATGAAAACATTCATAACACATCCCCTGATCCCTGATCCACCCACTAAGAGAGCGACACAATGGGACATTTTATTGTTAGATACGATCAGATTTTGAGAATTAAGGGGCTAATTAATACCAAATCCTGCATTAGTTTCTACCTCGTGCACCAATCAAAAAAACTGTTTAAAATCACCGATAGACCACATAACCCCTGTGCCTCTACCGTCAACCCATGATGAATTTAAGTTGTAGAGATTCGGTGATAGGTTTGTTTAAATTTCACTCATCACCCAAATTGAATGGCTAGTCTGACACGGTTATTTCTTCCCTGGTTTAAATTATCTTGAGCCATTGTAAACAAAATCATTATGCGTGCAAGGAAATTTAGAGCCTTTGGAGAAGCAAGACGAGTAATTCAAAGGATGCAGAGATCTTGTGAGTATCAAAATAACTAGGTTTTAGCAAGCTTCACATGTATGTATCCAAGTATTGTAAATTTTACATGGCTGCAAATTATATGTTTTCTATCTGGTTTTTTATCTTTACACAGTCCTTGAAGGTTTATTTTAGTTGCAGAAACAATTTCACCAAGAAATCCAACCACCAGATGATCACTTTGGGCACGGAGGCTGAAAGAACTAGAGGTAGGTGAAGGATCCTCTCCAAGGGCCGAAAAACAATTAGAATACACTATGATGCTAGTACCTGTCATCAAAACAACAACGAAGAAGGTTTTTATATAGCCTCCGGCCTTTGGAGATACAGAGGCAAGAACGGGGTCCAATATGGAACTCCCACATTGGGGAGAACTATTTAACAATATCAACCTGAAAGAATACCCAGAATATGTCCCACACAATGATCCATATGTAAGAGCACTCGACGACGAAGTGTTCCTAAACATTGTTGGATCATGTTGTCATTGATGCCAATGGTTTGATTATTTGGGAGATTGTTGGGTCATACATAATTGATGCAAATGGTTTGGTTTGATTGATGTCATTGATTGATGTCAAGTAATTGATTGATTGATGATTAATGAACAATGAATATGCATTGATGAGAATGATAGATGTCCAAGTGGAAACTAATTGATAAATATGGATCATTGATATGATGCCCTTGATGAGAATGATAGATGTCCAAGTGGAAACAATTTTATAAATATGGATCATTGATATGATACATTGATGAATATGGATCAATGAGTTCTCATTGATACATGATGCATAGCTGATACATATGATGCAGTGGTGAATTGATGCAAAGATGAATCATTATTGCCTTATCATGGTTGATAAGGTGCACAAATGGATGAACTCCAAAGTGGTCCCCTTATGGTGAAAGCCCTCAGAGGAAGATGATTTACAGATTGAGTTATCCTAGAAGAATGGTTGGAGGACCCATGCTTGCATGTGGATTAATGAGATTAAGATCAATGAAGTTGTTGGTGAAACTATCCTAGATGGATAGTGCTTGACATGCCATTTCCGATGGTATGTGGAATGTCACATAACTCCTCACTGTTTGAGATTTATGGCTCTACGAAGTTGAAGGACCCCCATATGATGGCTTGAAGCCCCAAAAAGGTCAAAGAAGTCAAAATGCATGAAAAGAAGAAATAATTATTTAAATGATAAATTAAAGTGACAAAATCAAGAAAGATTATTTAAATGATAAAATTAAGTGACAAAATCAAGAAGGAATATTTAAATGATAAAGTATTGGAGAACTTTCTATTCATGGAAAGTGGTTAACCCTAAAATAAGGAAAATAGGTTAAGTGACCTAAAAATGGGTTAAGTGACCTAGAATATGAAAGTATAAATAAGAAGCTAGGATCTCTTGTAAAAAATGAGCATTTGGTGATAATCCTTTTTGTGGATTAATGGAGAGCTTCTTGTGAATATCTTTTGGAGTATTGATGGAGAGATTCTTGTGAGAGCATCCTATTGGTTTGGATCCCTTGAGAATGATTGAAGATCTATTCTAAGGAAGAGAGCGAGAGGAGGATCTCATGGACGCATCAAAGTTTCAGCAATGTCAAAGATTTTAACGAAAAAAGTCTCGGATTCACAGAAAACCCTATTTTCTAATGTCCACGTGGGCTGTCTGTGTATAGGGTGCATGTACACGTGGGCTAGTTGTGTATAAGGTGAGTGTACATGTGGGATGACTGTGTACAGGGAGCGTAGAGTGGATAAAATCATGGATATTTTTGTTTGAGCTGGTGCCAAGCTCTTGGATGATGAGGCAGGTTCTAGATTTGCATTCTATGGCCTCAGATCTATCACTGAGACACTGGTATGGTTACATTATTGTCTTTATGGATACTATTTTTTGATGTGTTGTGAATTCTTAGGGCATTATTGGTATGGCTTCTCTGATGTGGTTCAGTTTGGTTGATTTGGTTGATGGAGTGAGAAACACTCTTGTGATTCAGTAGTGACATGATTGCTATGGTATACTAGTTATGTATACATGATTGAGATAGCATTCATATTGATTTGCTGTGGAGCATGAGAAAGCTATTGGAGATCTTGGATGTGTTGTGACTGGTTGTGGGTTAGTTTTGATAGTGGAAGATAGAAGAGAAAATGACTGCAGGTTGCAGAGGATCTGAGCATGTGAAGAAAAGCAAAACCCTAGTTGCTTAGAAGCATACGCTTTTTTCATTATACATTGGTCGTGTTCACATGCGGGTTGTAGTGAGCCAGAGCACGTGCACATGCGGGTTGCACTACTGACAGGTCGTGTACCTATTGACAAATTGATATATGTTGAGGATTGTTGCCTCATCTCAGTTGGTGCTGAGAATGTAAGCTGAGTATTGCATATAGAGCTGGTGCTCTTGTAGAGTTGTACTCTACTCAGTTGTTGCTAATAAACCCCAAGGATTGTAGTTCGTAATAAAAATAAAATTGTACATACATCTTGTGTTCTTTGTGTTCATTGTGATGATGACTTGTTGATGATATATTGTCAATATTTGTTGCTGATATGTTCTCACATCTAACTGGTTATAAATGACAACAATGGGTAATGAATAAATGTTGAATGTTAATTGATGAGTTTTGTGCAAGAGGGAAGTTTTTGAAAAAGAGCCCCACACTCATTCACCCCCCCACTCTAAGTGTGGTAGGTGTGTCCAACATTTGGTATCAAATCATGCCTTCACTACAAGCCTTAACAAGCTTGAAGGAGATCCATAGACACACAAATGGAGGATGAAGTTCCAATCCTTGATGAGGAAAAATATTCTACTTGGAGAATAGAGATGAGAGTGTATTTGAAGACAATGGGAGCAACCATTTGGAAGGCAACCATCGGTGGATATGTTCCGTTGAAGAACAAGTCAAAGTTTGCAGCTCAAAGGGAAGAAAAGAAGAATGATGGATTGGCTCTCAAGACNGGGAAGAAAAGAAGAATGATGCATTGGCTCTCAAGACCATTCTTAGTGGACTCTCAAGCCCTATCAAAGAGAGCATGGGACAATGCACTTCCACCAAGGATCTATGGCTAAAGCTAGAGGATACATATCAAAGCAATGAAGAGGTAGAATAAATTGAAGACCACTCCATCAAGATCATCAAAGGTAAAGAATCATCAAAAAATCTTGAATGCATTATTTCTAAATGTGATTTTGAAAACATTTCAAGTGAAGATAAAGAATCAAGTGATAATAGCACAAAGAAAGATCTTGAATATGAACACAAATAATTATGTGTTGATGTTGGCAAAAAGGATGTAAGTGAAGAAACTTCAAATGAAGGTAAAGAACACTAAAAAACCATTGATTGCAATGATGATGATGAATTTTTCTCTACAAGTGAAGAAGAAGATGTAGAAAAAATTTGTGTAAAGTTTGATGGTATTTATCCCATGAAAAGAATAGAAGGAAATATATTAGACCTTCAAAAGGAAATTGAAGAGGGTTTATACATGTATAGGAGTGATCATTTTTATACACACTATAACTGTCTTTCGGATAACACTAAGAAGTTTCTTAGAAGAAGTCTAAGGCACATTTTGAAGTTAAAATAAATGACCAAAGAACAAGAAGAGAGAAATAAGACTCAATTAGAAGAAAAGGAAGAAGAGATCACAAGACTAAAGGATAGAAAAGAAGATATGAATGTAGAATATAAGAATAGAAAAAGTTTTGAAACTATTGTCCATCTCAAGACCCAAATTGAAGAAGCCAAAAGAATAGAGGAACTATTGAAGATTCAAATAAATTAAAAGGAATATTCATGTTGCAAATTAGAAGCTGAAATTGTTGACCTTAGAAAGAAGGTAGAGAAGTCAAACAAATTATTGAATAGGTCACGAATCTTGGATGAGATCTTGGAAAGTCAAAGACCATCATGTGATAAATTAGGTCTTGGATACAAAGGAGAAGATACACTTGCTGAAGCAAGCACCTCAAAGAAGAATGAGGTAAGTCCATCAAAGAAAGAAGATAGTGTTGCAAAGAAACCATCTACACAAGGAAAATAAAAATTCAAAAGTACAAAGCAAGGAAGACATTAAGAAGCCACTTTTGGGACACCAAAGCAAAGGTATGCAAGTATTTTTCATGGGTATTGTTATTCATGTAATGGATATGGTCACAAAGCTTTTGAATGTAGATCTTATGAAATGAGATATAATGGAAGATTCTATAACACCACAAGGTGTTGGAGATGTGATCAAATAGGACATATTGTTGTTCACTGTAACTCCATGAGATGCTTCAGATGTAGTGGATTTGGCCACAAATCCCAGGAGTGCTGGAACACAAGAAGAAAGTCCATGATGAGGACTTCACATAGCATGGCTAGAAGAAGGAATGAAGTAAGAAAGAGAGACATGTTTGAAAAGATGGATACTCAGAGATCAAGCTCTGAAGAGAAGGTTCATCTACAGAAGTGGGTGAAGAAGACAGAGAAACTAGATTAGAATGAAAGATTGAAGGAAAGTTCAAAAGTGTCATCTACTAAGGCACACGCAGGTAACAGTGGTGGTAATCGTGTGTACACATGTGATGACCTTGAATAGGTCGCGTACACATGCGCTCTGTTGTGCAGCAGGCCACATATATATTGTAAAGCCTTGGAAAAAGGCAATGCACATGGCTTGGAGTTTGATGTGATGGTATAACTCTGTACTGCAGAGTCTAACATTATTTATTGCAAGTTCTGACACTATTTGCTGCTGGTTTTCATGGTGAGATCACACAATGGTATAATAAAAATAAATATTGGGTGCATGGCACTAACCCAAGAGTATGGATTGACGTTGATCTGCTGAGATTAATCACTTTGTGATGATGGTGGTGTACATGGCTAGTATATCTTATGATGTACTATTGGAAGCATATGTTGATATCATGGTGCATGCATTTTTCATATGGATCGGGCTACATGTTGAGACATATGGTTGGATGATTGGCACATTTTTTATGGAGGACTTGGCATACATGTATGGGACTCATCATTTTGTGGTATTGGTGCATATTAGTACACTCATATATGGTATTACTTGATTTTCAAAACATTGGTATTTGTTTGATACATGATTGTGGCACTTGGTTCATGATGGAGAGATGCACATGTTGGAATATGGTGGATACATTTCATGGATGATATCTTTTATCACATTGTTGATGTACATGGTTGATGTACATGGCTGTTGCGCATGGTGGGCACATTTTGGTACATGATGCACTTGGTGGATATATTGTTCATGATTCTCTATTTCATTGTTGACATATATTTTGTTTCATGATGAATGGTATAGCACAAGTTTGATGCATGAACAGGTCCAAGGATCTTCATATGGTAGCATATTGTTCATCTTGCAGAGAAGATAGGAGGAGACATACCCTTAGGGGGAGTCATTCTTCTTCCCATGATTCTAGGAAGAGATATTTATCAGATGCATACCTAGAAAAGAGACCTATATTTGAAGAAAGAGCATAGAGGCATAATTATAGGGGGAGTGATGGTCACAAGGGGAGTATGTTTGATGTATTTTTAGCATTACATCAGATTGATATCCCTTGTTCAAAAGGGGAGAGATTATACAATGGCAACAAGATAGGGGGAGCAGCCCCAAGAGGAGAATGGCCCTTTGCCATTGATGTCAAAGGGGGAGAGATAATCACATTAATGTGATTGATGTCTATTGATGGGGAGATATTGATGTGGATAGATAGTCACATTGACTATTGATGAAGAAGCATGCCTTGTCTACATGTTGACATCAATAATTGGTAATTGGAGTTGACATCAATGTTGGTATTGCCAACAATGCGAAAGGGGGAGATTGTTGGATCATGTTGTCATTGATGCCAATGGTTTGATTATTTGGGAGATTGTTGGGTCATACATCATTGATGAAAATGGTTTGGTTTGATTGATGTCATTAATTGATGTCAAGTAATTTATTGATTGATGATTAATGAACAATGAATATGCATTGATGAGAATGATAGATGTCCAAGTGGAAACCAATTGATAAAGATGGATCATTGATAAGATTCCCTTGATGGGAATGATATATGTCCAAGTTGAAACCAATTGATAAAGATGGATCATTGATATGATGCATTGATGAAGATGGATCAATGAGTTGTCATTGATATATGATGCATAGTTGATACATATGATGCATTGGTGAATTGATGAAAAGATGAATCATTATTGTCTTATCATGGTTGATAAGGTGCACAAATGGATGAACTCCAAAGTGGTCCCCTTATGGTGAAAGCCCTCAGAGGAAGATGATTTATGGATTGAGTTATCCTAGAATAACGGTTGGACGACCCATGCTTGCATGTGGATTAATGAGATGAAGATCAATTAAGTTGTTGGTGAAACTATCCTAGATGGATAGTGCTTGACATGCCATTTCCGGTGGTATGTGGAATGTCACATAACGCCTCACAGTTTGAGAGTTATGGCTCTACGAAGTTGAAGGACCCCCATATGATGGATTGAAGCCCCAAAAAGGTCAAAAAAATCAAAATGCTTGAAAAAAAGAAATCACTATTTAAATGATAAAGTAAAGTGACAAAATCAAGAAAGATTATTTAAATGATAAAATGAAGTGACAAAATCAAGAAGGAAAATTTAAATGATAAAGTATTGGATAACTTTCTATTCATGGAAAGTAGTTAACCCTAAAATAAGGAAAATAGGTTAAGTGAACTAGAAATGGGTTAAGAGACCTAGAATATGAAAGTATAAATAAGAAGCTAGGATCTCTTGTAAAAAATGTACATTTGGTGAGAATCCTTTTTGTGGATTAATGGAGAGCTTCTTGTGAATATCTTTTGGAGTATTGATGGAGAGCTTCTTGTGAGAGCATCGTATTGGTGTGGATCTCTTATGCATGATTGAAGATCTATTTTGAGGAAGAGAGCGAGAGGAGGATCTCATGGACGCATCAAAGTTTCGGCAATGTCAGAGATTGTGATGGGAAAAGTCTCGGATTCACAGAAAACCCTATTTTTTGATGTCCATGCGGGTTGTCTATGTATAGGGTGCGTGTACACGTGGGTTGGCTATGTATAGGGTGAGTGTACATGCGGGTTGACTATGTATAGGGAGTGTGGAGTGGATAAAATCATGGAAATTTTTGTTTGAGCTGGTGCCAAGCTCTTGGATAATGTGGCAGGTTCGAGATCTGCATTCTATGGCCTCAAATCTATCACTGAGACACAGGTATGGTTACATTATTGTCTTGATGGATACTATTGTTTGATGTGTTTTGAATGCTTAAGGCATTCTTGGTATGGCTTCTATGATGTGGTTCAGTTTGGTTGATTTGGTTGATGGAGTGAGCATCACTCTTGTGATTCAGTAGTGACATGATTGCTATGGTATACTAGTTATTTATACATGATTGAGATAACATTCATATTGATTTGCTGTGGAGAATGAGCAAGTTATTGGAGATATTTGATGTGTTGTGATTGGATGTGGGTCAGTTTGGACAGTGGAAGACAAAAGATAAAATGATTGCAGGTTGGAGAGGATCTGAGCATGTGAAGAAAATAAAAACTCTAGTTTCTCAGAAGCATACGCTTGTTGCATTATACACTGGTCGTGTTCACACGTGGGATGTAGTGATCCAGAGCACATGCACACGCGGGCTGCACTACCGACAGGTCATGTACATGTTGACAAATTGATATCTGTTGAGGATTGTTTCCTCATCTCAGTTGGTGCTAAGAATGTAAGTTGATTCTTGCATATAGAGTTGGTGCTCTTGTAGAGTTGTACTCTATTTAGTTGTTGCTGATAAACCCCAAGGATTGTAGTCCATAATAAAAAGAAAATTGTATATACATCTTTTGTTCTTTGTGTTCATTGTGGTGATGAATTGTTGATGATATATTGATGATATATGTTGTTGATATGTGCTCACATCTAACTAGTTATAAATGATAGCAATGGGTAATGAATAAATGTTGAATGTTAATTGATGAGTTTTGTGCAAGAGGGAAGTTTTTGAAAAAGAGCCCCACACTCATTCACCCCTCCTTCTAAGTGTGGTAGGTGTGTCCAACAAACATCCGATGGTCATACTTGCATATGGTGGCAAGAAGAACCCCTAGTTTTTCCTATATTGAAGTCCTAAAGTGGCTCATCGACCACATAGACACATAGAAATTTTTAATTAACGATGAAAATGGTGGGTGTGTCAAAGTGTTCTTATCAGTGGAACTTCAGAAAACTACAAGCTTAGAGATCCTGAGGAGCGGATAAAAAAAGATTTTGTCGTGAAGTTTTGTGAGCGCCACGAAACCAACTGGGTGATGGCCTCATGGTGGAGGGAGGACAAGAAGTACACCAACCAATGAATTGGCTAGTACTCAACGACCAATTTGAAGGAGCCATACATCTATTTGATGGCTCTCATTTGTCGATTGTATGGAGAGAAGGACTGTTCCAGTTTTTTAGAGGCATGGATGCCCTTGTATTACACAATGGCGATCTATGGGAGCAGTTTCAACTGGGGAGTGATAATTTCTAAAAAACTGAGCATCTGCATACAACAGGCTCAGAATCCGAAGGAAGGAGAGAAGCCAGATTTCTACTTGGCTTCATATTTTCTCGATGTCATGTGCACCAGAATCATTTTTGTCGGAATGAATCTGAGTTGGCATGTCGCATAGCTCTTGGTCCAAGTCTATTTTAACGTCCTATGGGACAACAGGTACAATAAGTCTTACTCCCTCATCTGTGATGAATTCATCGCACAAATTTATTTCATTCCTTTTAAGAAGGAATGCCAGAGACTATTGACTGCGACCAAGAAAATGATTTCCAAGGTAGGCCATTGGTACTTGTAAGAGCATGAAACCTACATCAGGGTGTTTGAGGCCACCAAAGAACCACATCTCTTACCAATTCATGTCCCGGATCGATTTGTAATAGGATAAATATGCTATCAAACCATCTTGCAAGGCTATAATGCCACCATGGTCAAGGACAAGAAGCGAGCATTCATTCCCTATGGTTTCCATGTAGGTTACTACTTTGTTAAAGATACAACTCAATCCAAACAAGAAGGGTTGAGCTAGCTTGAGTTCATGTTCCAGATGGGACAATTCTGCAAGCATGATCCAAAGGGCCTAGTCTTGCAACACACTTCACAAGTGTCATCTTGTTGGTCGTATGCCCTCGAAAAATTTGAAGATGAAGTCTTCACAGAAAATGCCCAGGACTAGGACGAGGTGGTAGAAAGGATGGTTGAACAAAAAATGGCCAGTTTCAGGGCCATGAGCCTGGATGAATAGGCAATGACCATAAAGAAATCAGCTGAAGAGGCCGTGAGAGCTAGGGAATAAATCAAAGCGAAAAAAGCAACAAAGGTTCCCCCAATGGCTTTGGTGTAGGATAGAGGATTCCCTATGACCAAAGATGCACGAGTAAGGGTATTTCTCATGATAGAATAGGTGTAGCGATTAATTGATCAGCTGCAAGAATACCCGTACCTCATAGGAATGATAGGGGCCCCTGCCAACAACTCAAATGAAAGTCGGGTAGGTCTAAGCAGCTTGGAGCTAATATAAATTGATGAAATCACTGGGTTAGATAACCTTGAAGTTACAACACCACAGGTTGGATCACCAAACAATGTTTCAAATCATCCGAAGATAGTAAGAACATCACAGAGAACAAGTGCACCAAACCCCCTCCGTGAATTGATAAACATCTATGATGATGAAGAAATTTTTTAGGTGTCCATGGTGACTCCTGTACAGATCATAGAGGAAAATGATCTCGAGAAAGAATCTTCCCCAACTCCTGACGCTAAAATTCAGATCCCTTCATAGAATGACCAGGAGGTCGAATGTGTCTTAAACACACTCGATGTACGAGAAACTCAAAAGGATAGTCTGACGGATGAGCCAGTGTAGGGTGAACAAAAAGAAGAAGCTCCACGACAAGAAATCGACATCTCAATGGATTATTATCAAGTAAGTACCAAACCCACCCCCGATGCTTCAATTTAAAATGGTACTCAACCTCCTGATGAGAAACAAATAGAGGTAGGACCCTCGCAACATACGAAAAAAGTTCAAGAACCCATTCTCGAATAGATGTACACCGTCGGAGGCCTGGGAAATATGGTTACCTAGGGAGATCAAAAAATCCCCAAACCCATGGATGAATTTGCTGAAATCCATTCCATCTCCTATGACTGAAAAAGGAAAGCTATCGTGCAGAGAAAAACAAAGAAGAGGATGATTACTCTAGATCGCTCCATCCTCATCACCACAGAGGAAAAACTTATCAACACAACGAATGCCAAGAAATCTGAAATTATCAATGCAGGGATGGAAATCATAGATGCCACCCTAGATAGAGAGAAAAGGGATGAAGATGAGCTAACCACTGCATTGAAGGAATTGGAACATCTATGCCACTTGGAAAAATATTACCACGAGACCACACAAACCATGATGTTCCTGAGAAGTGACTTCTAGGAGGCCTACACTAAATTTACAGATGAACGGAACCTATTCAATGCAAGGATAACCGAGCTTCAAGAAGACAGCCTCATGGCACTAGTGACATGCAAGGATATGGATAGGTGGTACGAGAAATCACACCAAGCTGTGGAAAGGATCGACTATATCAGCACGGTTCAACATGGCCGAGATGTCAAAGAACATGAAATCCGGGTGCTAAAGGAAAGAAACCTCGACTGCATAAAGAAATAGGATGAATATTGGGAATAAATGGCACAATAACCTCATTAGGAAATACAAGAGAAATGGACTAAGTGAGAAAATGGTTGGACCAAGACCAATCGAGAAATGAGAGACATCGACCTCCACGAATTCGGTACACCAGACGACTTTGTCGACTTGCGCGACATAGATCAAATCACATTCTGAACAAGACTCATCATGGGCTGTGGAGATAGAAAATGTGGCGGGCATGGTGCCAGGACAAGTGAAACAGTTCATGAAACACCCGATCAAAGCTCGAGCCATGTTGCAACAATTAAATGCCAGAATAGTCAAATATCGGGCCCGGGTAGTAGAGATAAGAGAGATTCTTTCATCCTCAATGGAACAACATAAATTCTCATCTGCTAACACATGCAAGGATATCTTCGTCAAATGGTCGAAGTACGAGAAGAGTCATCCTCTCAAGTGAGATCATGTGATGACTCTTAGAAAGATTGAGATATGAAAGCACCATGTGGCGATTTTTTGTTTTACTTAGCTACACTTTTAGTAATTATTTTTAGTTAATAATATGTTATAAATAAGAGGATTGACATGTTAGAAAAGGGTCGATGGTTGTTGCAAAGACCCTCATTTTTGGATTTGTAAAGAACTATTTCAGAGCTTCCTTAATTGAGAATTCCTATTTAGGACTAGAGACAAGTTTGTGTTTTCATCAAAACCGTGTGTGATTGGATCTGATGAAGAATTATTTCTGATTTTTTTTCTCATGTATGGATTCTGTAACAAGTAAGAACTTATGAAATTGTTGATAAGTTATCTGATTCAATATTTTTATAGTTATTGTCTTTAATGATGAAAAGTAAATCATTGTGTTAATATGTGATTGATGATTAGAGTTAGGGAAACTATTTGTCTTGCCATTGTTTATCATATGCATGTTTTCTTCTGATAAATTATATCTCAGTCAATAATTGGAACACCAACAGTTTAATGTATTAGTACTAGGATTGTGGTAGAGAATCATGTTCTGCATGCTAGAGTGAAAGGGTTATCCCAAGCTCAACCTTCTTCGGTAGTTAATTTTTCCCACTTTGTTACCTAGTTGGTTTATACCGGCTTTTATCTTGTAATGGTCCCACCTATAAGAGAAAATACAAAAGAGAACGTTGAAATGAAGGAGGATATTTCACTAGAAAACGTAAATCCCATCGATTAATTGGCCGAATCGCACGATCTAGAGAACCATTACACTATTAAATTTTGCAGAGTCTAATTGGGTCTTGGTGGTGGGTTTGGTTCCTATTGTTGAGTTAAAGGGATTTAGGACCCCTCAACAAAATTGGTGCTAGAAGGAGGGACTTAAGAATGAATGGGTGACAATATTTTTTACAAAATCTTTCATAGATCCTATAGATTCAAAATAGCCCACATGCATGGCTAGTCATTCCCAAGACAACTCACACACACTGAGTACTCCTGAAATGAGTAACTCACCCCAGCTCGAGGAAGAACATTTATTCCCTGAGATACCATATGCTCTTCCTCATGAGGAATTAAGCCAATTTAGAATAATCACAAGATCTTATGCCCGACATACCGGTGTGTTTCCCTTAGCTTCATTTCTCCCTCGAAGAAGAAAAATAAGAAGACTAGTGATCGAGTACCCCGACCAGGTTTTTGTGCACACAGTAGAAGAACTGATAGATTTCTCCCTCACCAAAATCGAACATCTCCTTAATATAATTCCTTAAATATCGGTATGTGACTTCTCCGAGCTCGATGATTTTTCTGAAGAGGAAGGGTTTAACTCAGAATGCTTAGTTTCGGGATTAGAGGACATGGAAGATAACAATGATCATAATGAAGAAAGGAGAAACCCACCTCAGAATAATCAACCTTGGTTGGCCAAAGATGCTTTGGCCATCCATGGATGAGTACATAACCTTCCCTGACATCCAGAGAAGTTACTCCCTAAATTTGACCTTGAAACCTCAGAATTTCCTGAAGACCATTTCAAAAAATTCATACTAGCTATTAGACTGATGAATGTGCAACATGAAGACGTAGTATAAAGGATTTTCCCCTATAATTTTGAGAACTCATCCTCCACGTGGTATTTTAACTTACCTGTAGGGTCTATAACTAGTTGGAGGAAGTTTCAAAATGACTTTTTGGATAAATTTGCAGAAGAAACCATGACAGGAGCTTTGTTGGCCAAGTTGTTCGTCACAACCATGAGTTCAAAGGAGAAGGTTAAAGAATTCAATCAAATATTCACCACTATCTGAAACAAATTCCAACCCAAAGATAAACCCACTCAGGAGTTGCAAATCAAAGTATATGCTAATGCTCTCCCAGCTTCTATTTCCATGTTTGTGAAGAGGTCTGCCAAAGCAAGCTTAGCTGAGAATTTTGAAGAAGCCAAAATAATAGAGTTCCAAATGAAGGGATGCAAAGAAGGCTAGGTATCATTAGTTAAACAAGAAGTTCAAACTCCTTCCAGGAGAGGACTACTATTGAATAGACCCCCAAGGAAACAAATAGAACAAGGTCCCGAAGAGGGAAGTGGGGACATAGAAGACCTAAAACGCATGTTCAAGAAGTTGTCAAACGAAATCATAGACATGAAAAGAATTGCAGGGGAATGAAACCAAGGCTAGAGGCCCTATAAACGTTTTTTCAAAACAAATCCATGGTTCAAAGAAATTGAACCCGCCCCCCCCACCAACTTAAACATCGATCTAGGAAATGTAGCTTCTGAATCTTTTTGTACTTATGACCAAGAGAAACACTCTAAAAGAGACTGACCACAATGGGTGCATGCCATGAATTTGATGGCCAACCAATTTCTAGATGAAGTTGCCTTAACCGAACAATAAAGTAGCTCAGTTATGAATACTACTGATCAAGAAGAAGTTGATGCTCCAGAAGAAACAACCATGATGATATGGGAGCCATACCTACTAGTGCATTTCGATGACCTATTTGAGGTTCAAGAACCAACCATAGAGGTCTTGGCTGTGAAAAAATGAAGTAGGGGTCAACCTATCTCAAATGATCCTACTACTGCCCAAACTTCAGGAGGAAAACCAGCTCTCGATCACCTAAAAGCACCTTTTGTTCCCTGAAGAAATCCTATAAACATCCATACATGAGAATCGCCCAAGCTAGACTACAACATAGTAGAAGATTTGAAAAAGTTGAAAGCAAACATATCGGTCATGGACATATGTAGAATCCCTCAGAAAAAAATACTTTCTATTACAAGCATTGAAATCAGTTGAAAATCCTACAACAAGAACCGACCAAGGAGAAAATCTAACTCCCACACATCTAAGGAATAAACCAACTGTGAACGATTGCTCTGAAGAAAAGAAGGGAAAACCTTTTGTCCCACCGTTCCCCTTGAAATTTGAAGTCTTCAACATAAACCTCCATAATTGTTTGGTTGACTTGGGAGCATCCTCTAATATTATGCCATTGTCTATTTGCAAAAAAATAAATGTACTCCCTCTCAAAAGCGATAAACATGTAATACAACTAGACATAACCCAAGTAAAGGTCATGGGAGAGCTCAAAGATGTACTGATCAGAATAGTGACACACCCTAAATTTGTGCAAGTAATTGACACCATTGTAGTAGATATTCCAGAAGCTTATGGATTGTTATTAAGTCAAGCATGGTCTGAGAAGTTAAACAGATACTTTAGTACAGACTAGGCTCACCTTTGGCTTCCATTAAAGTGACACACAAATATGATCGGGATCAATAGGGAAAGATATATAAAACATATGGTCATCGACTTAGAAACCCTTAATGAACCCTCAAAGACATATTTCCCTGTGCTAGGAAATTACTCCTATGACTCTGATTTCAGGAATTTCTCCCCCTTCTCATCTGATGTACCTCTTACTCAAAACTATGAAATGATTTTTCAAGAAAAAATTTTGACGATAGTAGAGGAAACCCTCTTCTGTCAAGAACTTGTGTTAGAAATCATGGAACTAAGAGGATGAGAGGAGGAAAGTGACAAGAAAGAGGGAGCTGATAGGTTTTGCCCACAAGTTTGGACCTTATACTTTGATGGTTCTAAATCACAAGAAGGGTTAGGGGAAGGGTTCATCCTCATTGATCCAAAGTCTAAACAACATTTTCTATGATGTAGACTAGAATTTGAATGCGCAAACAACACCGTCGAGTATGAAGATCTAGTACAAGGGCTAAAGAAATCCATATACTTAAGAATTAAAGAATTGAAGGTTTTTGGAGCTTCTGAAATCATCGTTAGACAAGTAAGGAAAACTATACATTACAACTCTCCACACCTGAGGAATTACCAACAGGAAGTGCACAAGCTAATAGAGCATTTTGAAGCTTTCAACATTAAAGCGATCCCCAGAACAAAGAACATTCTTGCTGATTATTTGGCCACCGTTGCCTTAAGGATATCACCTCTAGAAGATTATGAAGCCTCCCAGTTCACTGTAGAGCTACTCTACAAACTATCGGTGCCCAACAATATTTCTAATTGGAAGGTCTTTGAAGGAGATGAACATATCATTTTTTTTTACCAATCAGGATAATTTTAATGACTTCTCTATTGATGATGAAGTTTTGTAGGAACAATTAGCAGAAACCGATCCTTAGAGAGATCAACTGACTGACAAACCAAGGTCTCACATGATACCGAAGGGAATAGCCAATTTAGAAAACCTTTTTGACTTAAGAGAAATATTTAAAGGGTCAAAGAACGCAAAGATGGGGAGTTCTTATCCCGTGCATGAAACTATAAATTTAGGAACCCCGAAAAATCCCAAAAATATAAATATCAGAAAGACAATATCCAAAGAGGAAAGGAAGACATATGTCAAACTTTTTAGGCAATATCAAGATGTCTTTGCATGGTCCTACCGAGATCTGAAAACCTATGATACTCGTATCATTCAACACACTATCCCGTTTAAACCTAAAGTAAAACCCTTCCAGTAGAAGCTATAAAAATACCACCCATCCCTAGAGACTCTCATGCGCCAGGAGTTAAAGAAATTACTTTATGCCAAGATTATCTTCCAATTTAGACACTTCACATGGGTAGAAAATTTGATTCCTGTGAGAAAAAAGTCTGAGGAGATCCGCCTATGTGTAGATTTCAAAAACCTCAACAGAGCTTCAGAAAAGGACAACTAACCAGTCCCACCCATGGAGAAATTCTTGTAGACCATGTCTGGCTCTGAGATTTTCTCCCTGCAAGACGATTTTTCAGGTTACAAACAAGTTCTATTTTCAGAAGAAGAATGTTTGAAGACTACCTTCTGAACCAAGTGGGGAACCTTCACTTATAAACGCATGCCCTTTGGGTTAATCAATGGAAGGGAAACCTTCCAGAGGGCCATTGTTGTGGGGTATTCTACCCTACGGACTAATAAGCTAGGGCTCTAAACTTATATGTAGATCATGACCCTTAAGATTTAACTTTTAACCTCCTACCCAAAATCTCAACCCTTTTTCAAGCAAACATGGGAAGAATCGACTCACCTTTTTAACGATGATTGAAGTAGATCCTCCGTTGAGCCTTCTATTTCCTTGTTGCTGCTACCCCTTCTACAAAGCTTCCTGCAATCAAG
>JASDQU010100991.1:0-25936 GCA_032191745.1 Picea mariana
AAACAATTATGGAAGCTGTGAAGACTATGATCCATGATCAAGATCTTCCTATGTGCTTATGGGCAGAAGCAACAATGGAAGTTGTTTATGTGCAGAACCGATTATCTCATAGCACACTTGGGTTCAAGACCCCAGAAGAGATGTTCACTGGAAAGAAGCCAGAGGTAAGCCATCTAAAAATATTTGGATGCCCAGTCTTCATACACATTCCGAAAGAGAAGAGAAACAAGCTGGAACCCTCCGGAAAGAAGGGAATATTTGTGGGATACTGTGAGGTCTCCAAGGCCTTCAAAATATATATACCAGGTCACTGTCACATTGAGATTAGCAGGGACGTGACCTTTGATGAAGAAGCAACACTTAAGAAATCAAGAAGATGCCAGCTTGAAGAAGTATATGAAGAGGAGCCAGTAATTCCTAGGATTACAGAATTCGTGAGGGAAGTTCCCAGAGCTGCAGAACCAGTGAGGGAAGTTGTAACTTCCCCTAATGAGGAAACTCTTGAAGACCATGATGTAACAGAAGTTCAAGAACCTCCTCAAATGACCTTCTCCCATAAAAGAAAGCCTGCTTGGGAAAGAGAGCTTATTCAAGATGGAGAGAAGTATGGTGTTCTAGAAGGAACCTCGAGACAGGTGAAAAGACCAAAGCCATTCTCCAGTTACACGACCATTCTCAAGACAAGTGAAAAGACCAAAGCCATGTAACATATATCACAATGATAGTGTGACAGTGGTTCCATCATTCTACTTCTACTTCAGGGTGGTTGGACAGGGAAATGACAGGTGGTTGTAGCCACCTTCCGGTTGTATCCGAAGAACATAGGGGGTCGTAGCCTCCTTCTGGTTGTAGCCAGATAATTGGGGAGTTGAAACTTTCCTTAGGTTGTAGCTTGAGAAATTAGGGGGTTGGATCCTCCTTCCAGTTGCAGCTAGAAAACAAAGGAAGTTGGTGCTTCCAATGAATGTAATTATTAAATACATATAAGAAAACACATTTTGTGGTTTTCTCTCTCTTTGGGTTTCCACGTAAAAATAATGGTATACTATGTATGTGTATGATTTCTCATTTGTTCATTGTTTATTTACTCTGCAATTATTGGATGATAATGCTACATTGACATAACACTTGCATTATATGGTTAAAAATGATTAAATTTCTCTATTATTGATTCACCCCCCCTCTTAGTAATCCAACAATCGGTATCAAAGTAGGTTCCTTCAGGAAACAGTTTAACCACTGGAAGGAGATCATGGATTATTCTAAGAATGGAGTACCACTATTCAATGGTCAAAATGGTTTAAAGTATGAGATGTGGAGTAGAAGGATGAAAGTATTTTTATAGGCATAAGGGAATTATATTTGGCTATCACTCGTTAGAGGATATGATAGTTCAAAAAGGGAAAAGACTGCAACCAAGAAGGAATTGAAGATGAATAAAAAAATACCAATGGATTTCATCTAAGAAGGATTACCTAATCCGGTAAGATAAAAGGTTGGTAAATTTTCACCAGCCAAAGAACTTTGGGATAAGTTACATGACATATATTCTTTACCCATCATAGATTCAAAAAATGCCAAAGAAGATGCAAATATAGATCAATAAGAATCATGTTTACCATGTCAAATAGATTCAGAAGATGAAGAGTACATAATCACCATAGGTATGTTGTTTTGCTTTAATTGTGAAAAATGCGGACATCTTGAAATATAATTCCATGAAGGAAATGAGACAGAAAAGCTAATTGAAAAGGAATCCAATTTTGAAGTAGAATTGATTAGTGTTTTAGATCAACTAAAAGAAGAAAACAAGTCACTGAAGAAAGAATTGATGAAACAAAATGAAAGTGTTCACATTTTTTAAGAATCCGAACATGTCATCGAGAACTTAATAAATCAACTAGAAGAAGCCAGAAAGATCGAAGAAAATCTTGAATATCAAAAGCAGTATTTGGAAGCCAACATAGCAACACATAAGGAAGAAGCAGAAATGAGAGAGAAGATATTGACATATCGTCTTAAGGAAAGAACTAACGATTTAAACCAGCTTGAGGGAGAGTTTGGTCAGGAAGAGAAAGGACTTGAAGAAGAAATAATAACATCAAAAATTCATCTTGAAGAAGCGCAAAGAACAGAAGAAGTCATGAAGTCTTAGGTAATGAAGAAAGAAGAAGAGGTTGAGAAGCTTGAAGAAGAAGTTGTCACATTGAGAAGTAAAATCGTCAAGATCAACAAGAACGTTGAAGAGACAGAAACATCCACATCAGTTATATAGAATGAAGAGAAGCACTCAAGGTTGCTAGAAAAGAATAATGAAGAAAATAGAAAGAGCTATGAAAAAGTACTCAAAGGAAGGAATCATGGTCAACCAGAATCTAAGAAAACTATTGAAGATACATTTTCAAGAAGACCATTCATGTTCAAGCCACAAAGAAGCTTCAATCATGATCATGATCAGTCAAGGCATAAATTTAGAAGGACTACACCACAAAGAAGATCATTCACTCCCAGGTATGCAAATTTATTTTATGGTCATTGTTTTTATTGTACTAATTTTGGACATAAGGTTGCAGATGGCAGGGATTATAAAAGAAATGTTCAAGCAATAAATGCCTATGTGGCCCCATTTAACAATGAATGTTACAAATGTCATAACTATGGACACATAGATAGTAATTGTAGAAGCATGATCGATAATTACATGAAAGAGAACACTGATATCAGATATAAGAAAGTATGGATAAGAAAACATGAAGAATAGGTGAACAAATACCAGGTCCCAAAGGTCGCAAGATTGGAAATAAAGCGAGATGAAGGAAATTCTACAGAGAAAAATAAAGATGTTAGATACAGAAAGGTTTGGAAAATAATTGAAACAAAAGAAGGATAGGTAAATAAAGAACATGTTCAAGATATTGTACTTTCATGAATTGTAGTGAAAGATGAATCCACGAACAAAAAGAAAGAAGTCAGAGCTGAGAGAGATGATGAATCTACCAATGAAGATGATGATGAATACACATTAGATTAGGAATTGTTTTGAGCTATCTGGCTTAGAGATTCCCACGTAACATGAATATTAGATAGGGGGAGTCTATGGGATAGCCGTGACAGACCAAAGAACCATCCTTTGAGCAACTTGCAAAGTTTGAATAGACAGATCCAGAGCAATCAATTAGTAGAAGTACAATCTCTTGTAGTAGCGAATACTTCATGATAGTACAATGATAAATGGGTCAACATTATGGACAGTTTTGCAGTAGAGTCTTGGACAATATGGATAGAGATGGATTCGAAAGAACACTTAGCAGGTTTGGACATGTATATGACAGTGGACAAGAGCATGGATTCATAGATTGCTTCAGAGAGTGGTTAAGAGACAAAGGAACATTATCATAATGGATAATAATTACACAGGAAATGGCTTGAACAATGCTAATGGATTCCAAATTAATAGATATTTTTTGGACACATGCAATGCATACAACAGTTCACACTCAAAATAGATTAATGCTCATAAACAATAATGAAAAAACTCCATACAAACTATGGAAAGGAAGCACAGACAACAACCTCTACATCAAGGTAACTCAAAGTAGTATTTTATTAATTGAAATTTATGTTGATGATATTGTTTTTGGAAGTACTAATGACACGTTAAGCTAGAAATTTGCAAAGGATATGCATAATGAATTTGAAATGTCATTAATTGGGGAACTATCCTTCTTTCTTGGTCTTCAGATATGTCAAAGCAACCAAGGAATTTTTATTTCTCAAAGTATATCGGAGAAATGCTAAAGAGGTTCGGAATGGAAGATTACAAACTAGTTACTACTCCTATGCAAACCAGTTGCAAGTTGAGAAAATATGACGATTCAAAGTCTATAGATCAGAGGAGATATAGGTCAATGATTGCTAGCTTACTATATGTGACAACATCTACACCAGATGTAATGCAGGAAGTTGGACAATTGGTATGATTTCAAGAAGAACCAAAAGAATCACATGTATTAGCAGTAAAGAGGATTTTCAGATATCTCAAAGGAACATAAGAGTTTGGATTATGGTATCCAAAATGAAATGATCTATCACTTATTTCCAACACAAATGAAGATTGGGAAGGTTGCATTGATGATTGATGAAGCATCAGTGGAGAAACATTCTACTTGGGTGAGTGTTTAGTATCATGGCTAAGAAGGAAACAATCATCAATATCCTTATCTACAACCGAGACAGAGTATATTGCAGCAGCAGGATGTTGTACACAAGTTCTATGGATGAAACAAATTCTGATAGATATACAGGTTGAGTATGATGATCCCATTCCAATCTATTGTGATAATACAAGAACCATAAATATCTCAAAGAAATCGGTGATGCACTCCAAGATGAAGCACATTCCAATCAAGTATCACTTTCTAAGGGAACATGTTATAGAGAAGAACATCATAGTTGAATATGTGGGCACAAAAGAACAAGTGGCAAACATCTTTATAAAATCGCTTTCACAAGAAGCCTTTGAGTATCTACGCCAGAGACTCAGAGTAATTTCTACTCCAAAATGAATGATTTTGAATGCTTATCTTATATGTCTTAGATTTACATGAGGAAGCACCATAAAGAGGATAGTTCAGGGTGGAAGATCAGTTTCAGGAAGAATTCAGTCAGGGGGAGTATCCCCAAGGAGAGTTAAGTTAGGGGGAGAAACTTCGAATGGAAAGATACCTTTGCCATTGATGACAAAGGGGGAGAGATTTATTAGATGCAAAGGTAAATTCTTGGAGAAAGAGCATAGAGGCATGGTTCCAAGGGGAGCGATGGTCACAGGGGGAGCATGAGTGATATGAATTTAGTATTGCATAAGAGTGTTTCTATCAATGACAAAGGAGGATATTGTGGATTATTTGGTTTGGTTTTCATTGATGTCAACCCTTGAAGAAAGTCTGGTAGCAAATTTCGGTAGCATAAAGGTTTGGGTAATGGAACCAAGTTTGTTTGATGGATAATTGTATGAGTTTTGATGTATTTGTAGGTAATAATATTCCATATGGATAGTACATGTCATGCCATTTCCGGTGGTATATGGAACATCACATAACTCTTCACGGTTAGAGAGTTATGGCCATGTGAAGTTGGAGAAAGGTTTGGGTAATGGACTCAAGTTTGTTTGATGGATAATGGTATGAGTTCTGATATATTTGCAGGTAAGAATATTCTATATGGATAGTACATGTCATGCAATTTCCATTGGTATGTGGAATGTCACATAACTCCTCACAGTTAGAGATTTATGGCCATGTGAAGTTGGAGAACCCTCATGAGTCATCTAGAAGCCCCAAAAGGTCAAAGTAGTCAAAGTGGTTTAAGAGATTTTAGAAGGTAAATACTAAAGTGAAGTGATGAGTGTACTATAAGTCAAAGTGAATACAAAATAAATTATTTAAATAATAAATTTAATGGAGAAATTACTAAGTGGACAAGTGGTTAGAAGTGGGTTAACCCTAAAAATAAGGAAAGTGGGTTAAGATGGTTAAAAGGTAACCCCTTGAGGAAGCTACATGAAAGTATAAATAAGAGGAAATGATTTCTCATTTTAATCACACTTGAGCATATTGAATATCTATAGGTGACTGAGGTAACCAAAGGATATCTAAGCCAAATTTCAGAGGGAAGGTGAAGTAAAGAAGACCAAAATTCAAGGGAGGATAAATTATTTTGATGATGCTTTCTAAGGTATGTTATTTACAAGTCATCTCACCATTTTCGCAATATTTTTTTTTTATAGAATGATTCAGATAGTGAATTTGTTAGGTCGCTGAGGAAACATATCCAAGTATTTGGGATACAAATTTCCTCTTGTGGGTCGTTGTATTTTTGGAGTTACACGCCGTGGAAAATAGGGTTTGTGGCTAGTCCTGAAACTAGTCTAAAATAGGTATTTCGGGTAAAAAAGTCATGACTTCTCCATGACAGATTCAAATTCAGGAAGAACAAATGTATTGGTTAGATTACAGTCTTTAATATTCTGTGTACAATTTTCAGATCCATACAAAAAATATTCTATGTGGGGCACGCTCTACAGGTTCGCTCTCTAGAATAAGCCAGAATTCAAAAAGGTATGTCATTTTTGCTATAACTCCTTTTTTGAGAGGTTCCAAGTTGTGAAATCTAGAGGAATTGCATAAAAGACACTGAATAACATTGTGTACCATTTTCACATCTTTATTCATTACATGTACATAATTATGATTATTGCAAGTTAGGTTTTTTGACTAATCCAAAATTAGTCATGTGAGACTAAAGTAAAGTTTGATGAAAATGCTAGTCTCTTGTTGTTAAATTTAAGGAAGGTTTGCATGCATGTGATCTTATACACCAGGTCTATTACATAGTTACAAATCAGATTCGAATGATGAAATTTATGAGGGCTTTTGGTTGAGGTACATGTTGGGTACATGGTTGAGACAAGTAGTTGATGAGTTGGCACATACATGAGGTGTATAGTTGACGATGTTGGTACATATTTACGAGTCATATTTGATGAGTAGTTGATACATGATTGGTACATACTTGGTACATGGTTGGAGGCACTTGTTAGTAGTGTTGTTGACACATGGTTTATGGATGATGTAGCATAGTTGTATTGGTATATTATTAGAAGAACATATTGATCTTGGTGATGATTATGAGTTGTTTTGTTATGCTTGGTTGATGCACATCTTTGAGAGTTGTCTTGGTGATTGTTCTTGGTGAGTAGATCTGATTTGGTTGATAAGATTGATGAGTAAGTTTGTTGTGATAGGTTGTTTGGACAAGGTGTTGTGACATGTTATTTATACAAGTTCGGTGCATGGTTGATGCACTTGTTCATGGTATAGGTTGAGGTACAGGTTGGTGCATGGTTGATGCACTTGTTTATGGTACAGGCTGATTACAGGTTGTTTGGTATAGGTTGGTGCATTGTTGATGCACTTGCTTATGGTACAGGTTGATGCATGGTTCAAGTTATTGGTACAAGTTGTTTGGTGCAGGTTGATTGGTACAGGTTTACAACAGTATATCTCCTAGTGATAGTGTGACAATGGTTCCAGCATTCTACTTCTACTTCAGGGAGGTTGGACGGGGCAAGGATAGGTGGTTTTATCCACCTTCCGGATGTAGATGAAGAACATAGGGGGTGATAGCCTCCTTCTGTTTGTAGCCAGAGAATTGGGGAGTTGAAGCTTTCCTCATGTTGTAGCTTGAGAAATTAGGGGGTTGGAGCCTCCTTCCAGTTGCAACTTGAAAACAAAGGAAGTTGGTGCTTCCAATGAATGTGATTATTAAATACATATAAGAAAAAACATTTTGTGGTTTTCTCTTGCTTTGGGTTTCCACATAAAACCACTGGTGTACTATGTATGTGTATGATTTCTCATTTGTTCATTGTTTATTTATTCTGCAATTATTGGATGATAATGCTACATTGGTATAACACTTTCATTATATGGTTAAAAATGATTAAATTTCTCTATTATCGATTCAACCCCCTTCTCAGTATTCCAACAGGATGCAGTGCCAGATTAACCTAAATAGTTAATTTGTTGAGGTGTTGGGGGTTAAGTGGATAAGTGCTTTGACGATTATGGGATTTTGGGATTTTGGGTACAAGAATTAAAGGTTAATGGATTAGGGGTTAGGGTTTAGGAGATTAAGGATCAAGAGCTTAGGGATTTGATGCTTACATGTTAGGTAGTTTAATGGTTAAGGGCTTATGGATTATGGGCTAGGGGATTATGGAAAGGAATGGCATGTCAAGGAAAGGCATGGAATGTTAAGGAAAGGCGTGAAATGTCAATGCAAGGAAAGACATGTCAAGGTAAGGCATGTCTTGTCAAGGCAAGGCATGGCAAGGCTAGACATGGAATGTTTTTATGATCTTTACTAATGTTTATTAGAATTGTTGAATGTTTTACATCAATGGAATGACATCTTAGTTGTAACTTATTTGAAATTTTATTATCGTATGTGCAATTTGATATGATGTAATATGATTATCATTTCATTTCATATACTGTAATATTAGATATAAAACAAAGAAAGTAATTATTGCATGAAATAAATAATAACTTTTCATTCTAAATGTTTGTTTTTCCAGAACAAGGATCTTCCAGAAGATCTGGATCATCCTCATAAAATAGATCTAGACCATGACATTGGGTCTGATGTTGAGATGGAAAATGTTTCTCATGATGACACAGATACAGATGACAAATATGTCGATGTTGATGCAGATGATGATGTTGATGATCATGATGGTGATGAAGATGATGAGGCAGTTGCTAGTAGAAACCAGTGACATTCATGATCATATAGAATGCATCATAGATCATTTTTTATATATTGTTATAATGCCTCTTTTCATGGTTACTATCATATGTATCATTTTTAGGGCCTCCAGTACCATATTATTGAATTGTATCATTTTTACTAGTATCACAAGGCCTTCCAATTTTGCTTCTGGTTTGGCTTCCAATTTGATGTCCATTTTTTCTTTTGATATGGCTTCAATTTTTTCTTCTAGTTTGGTGCCAAGAATAGCACCAGGTTTAGCACAAGGTGTTGCTTCCAATTTTTCTTATGACATGCCTTCCATATTTTCTTCCATTTTGGCGTCTGGTCTGGCTTCCAGTTTTACGTACAGTTTTTCTTCTGATATGGCTTCCAATTTTTCTTAGAGTTTGTCTTTTGGTTTGGATTCCATTTTTACATATAGTTTTTCTTCCCGTTTTGCTTTTAGTTTTTCTTCTAGTTTGGCTTCCAATTTTGCTTCCAGTTTTGCTTCTGGTGTGGCTTCCAATTTTGCTCCCCATTTGGATTCCATTGTTGCTTCCCTTTTTTCTTCCAAAAATGATTCTTGTTTTGCTTACAAATATTAATTTAATATGTTTTATTTCAATTTAATTAGTTAAATATATCATGTCTCTTAAATAAATTATATGATTATACAATAAGTCATATAAATTCATTTGAAATATTTTGTAAGATAACATTTATAAAGATTTTTTAGGGGAATAGATATCCATACAAATTAACAACATCATTATACTTATTAAATATCCATCAAAATAGAATCTACAACATCAAATATATATAATTTAACAAAATAATTATTATGACATGATCATCATCTATAATTAAAACAAGTGAGTGAAATATCTATAATTCAAGTGAATATGACAACATCCATCATGAGCAGTAAATCAAAACCATCATACATAATAAATATGCATCCAAAAATCATCAACCACTTTCAATATATAAAAATTGACAAGTCAATATTGATAAGATCATCATCATTTATAACTAAAACAAGTGAAAGTCAAATATGCCAGTAGATCAATAACATATGAAAATAATACATGTCCAACAGTCGACATAATTCGAAATGATACATCATGTACAAATGATATAAATAAAAATGATAAATTATGTAAGACAAAACGATACAAGTCAATATGATATGTCATGTCCAAATGATATATTTCAAAATGATACATGTCAAAATGATACAATTCAATAATATGGTACCCGAGGCCCTAAAAATGATACAGATGATAGTAAACATGAAAAGAGGCATTATAACAATATATAAAAAATGATCCATGATGCAGTCTATATGATCATGAATGTCACTGGTTTCTACCAACAACTGCCTCATCATCATCATCACTATCATGATCATGATCATCTTCATCTTCATCAACATCGACATCTTTGTCATCTGTATCTATGTCATCATGAGCAACATTTTCCATCTCAGAATCGGACCCAACGTCATGATCTAGATCTATTTGATGAGGATTATCCTAATATTATGGAAGATCCTTGTTCTGCAAAAACAAACATTTAGAATGAAAAGTTATTATTTATTCCATGCAATAATGAATTTCTCTGTTATATATATCTAATATTACAACATATGAAATGAAACAATAATCATATTACATCATATCAAAGTGCACATACGATAATAAAATTTCAAATAAGTTACAACTAAGATGTCATTCCATTGATGTAAAACATTCAACAATTCTAATAAACATTAGTAAAGATCATAAAACAATTCCATTCCTAGCCTTGCCATGCCTTGCCTTTACAAGCCATGACTTTCCTTGACATGTCTTGCCTTGCCTTGACATGCCGTGCCTTTCCTTTCCTTGACATGCCATGCCTTACCTTACCATGGGATGCCTTGCCTTGACATGCCATGCCTTGCCTTGCCTTGACATGCCTTTCTTTTCCTTTACATGCCTTTCCTTGACATGCCTTGCCTCGACTTGACATGCCATTTCCTTTCCTTGACACGCCATGTCTTGCCTTGCCTTGACATGCCATGCCTTACCTTTAAATTCCATGCCTTTCCTTGACAAGTCATTCCTTTCCTTGACATGTCTTTCCTTGCCTTGACATGTCTTTCCTTGACTTGACATGCCATGCTTTTCCATGTGTTGTCATGCCTTACCATGACTTACCTTGCAATGCCTTGCATTTCCATGCATTCCCTTGCCTTTCCTTTCCATGTCATGCCTTTCCTTGCCTTTCCATACCTTTCCCTGACATGCCTTTCCTTTCCTTGATATTCCTTGCCTTGACAAACCTTTCCTTGCATCGATATGCCTTTCCTTGACATGCCATAACTTGAATTGAAATTCCTTGCCTTGACATGCCATTCCTAGCCTTGACATGCCATGCATTGCTTGCCTTGACATGACTTGCGTTTCCTTGACATGTCATGCCTTGCCATGCTCCTTATCTTGAAATTCCATACCTTGCTTTGGCATTGCCATGCATTTCCTTGACATTCCTTGCCTTGACTTGACATGCCATTTCCTCGCCTTGAAATGCCATGCCTTTCCTTGACATATCTTTCCTTGCCTTGACATGCCATGCCTTACCTTTCCTTGACATGCCATTCATTTCCTTTACATGCCATGCCTAGCCTTTCCATGCCTTTCCTTGACATGCCATGCCTAGCATTTCCTAGACTTTCCATGAATTGTATTTCCTTGATATGCTATGACTTGCCTTGACATGCCATTCCTTGCCATAATCCCCTAGCCCATAATCCCTAAGCCTTTAACCATTAAAATACCTAACCCGTAAGCACCAAATCCCTTATCTCTTGACCCTTAATATCTTAAACCATAACCCCTAATCCATTAACCCTTAATCCTTGTACCCCAAATCCCTAAATCCCATAATCCTCAAAGCACTTATCCACTTAACCGACAACACCTCAACTAATTAACTATTTAGGCTAATCTGGCACTACATCTGATGCTACTTCTGGTGCAATTCTAACAAATCCCTAAATCCCCTAACCCCTACTCCATTGAACCTTAAATCCTTAAGCCCTAATCCCTAAACCCTTAATCCCTCAACCTTAGTTAATCACTAATCCATTAACAAAAAAATCATAATCCCCTAACCCTAAGCCATCGATCCTTAAGCACTTAAACCCTAATCCCTAATCCCTTAATCCATAAACCCCTATTCCCTAAGCACTTAAACATTAATCCCCTAGACCATAATCCCTAAGCCATTAACCATTAAATTACCTAACCTATAAGAGCCAAATGCCTTAGCTCTTGATCCTTAATCCCTTAAACCCTAACCCCTAATCCCTTAACCCTTAATCCATGTACCCCAAATCCTTAAATCCCATAATACTCAAAGCCCCTATCCATTTAACCCCCAACACCTAAACTAATTAACTATTTAGGCACATCCAACACTAAAACCCATCCACTGCTCATCGTGCTGCATTGGTGGATGACATTGGTGATGGGCGTGTTGGAAGATGTTCTATGACATTTCAAAAGAGTTTCAACAAGCATTATGTAGATGTGAATGACATATGATGACAATGAGACTTCATGATGAATGTTGATGCAAACATGGATGATCTCAAAGATAATGTGGGGACATCACGAATCCTTGAGTCTTGAAACCCTCGCATATCATCAAGGCATGTGTCTAGTCTAACCATGTCAAATTTCAACACATACAGGAATAGTTTGAAGAAATTTCAACGTTGTCCCTATTCACTGCTCATCGTATGACATCAGTGGATGAAATTTATGATTGGCATGTTGGAATATGTTACATAAATTTTCAATAGAGTTCTGAAATATCCCTAACTCCCCTAACCCTTGATCCATTAAATTGACCCTTAAAGCCTTAAGAAACCCTAAGCCCTAAAGATTTAAGCCCTCAACCTTATTTAATCATTAATCCCTTAACAAAAAAACCCTAAATCCCCTAACCCCTAATCCATTGGCCCTTAAAAACTTAAACATTAATCCCTAATAGCTTAATCCATAAACCCCTATGCTCCAATGATGTAGGAGCATCACCAACAGAGCACAAGCGTAAGACAGTTGGGCGCACTAACATGTATTTTGAAATATTTTGAATTCCAAAGTTCGCGTATTAATGAGATATCTGAAAAGGATTTTGATTTATGAACATCTTTAATGATCAAAGGTTGAGCCATCACATAAGATCGATGAGGGAATGTATTTTTCTTTAATGTGGAGGATTGTAGTACAAATCTGGAGCTTTCTCTCTTATCTGCCTGACTAAAATATTTATTGTAATAAATGTTAAGTAGTTGAGAGATTTTATTTTGATAGGATAGCCGTAGAGTAGTTGGAGGGAAGAGCTTAGAGAGCCCTCTTGTATAAAGCTTTGTATTGTTGCCGAGAAGAGGCTACTGAATCTAGGCCATAGATTGCCATTATAGTTATTGTTGTTGGCATTCTAATTATCAAGATCCATCGCCATTTTAGCAAGGACTTGAGAGCTACCGAGAAGTAGTGAACGTATGTATGTAATTTTCAGTTGAATGACTATAACAGAGGAACATTGTCCCAAATGTATGGTGTTGATGCGTCTATTTGAATGAATGAATGGTAGACGTTCTATTTTGTTTTCAAGTCTCTGTTATTTCTTGTTCTTATATCTATGCATGCATTTACATGGAAAGATGTATGAATCAGTGATATTTTAAATAAGTTCCAGTTGTTTCTCTTCTATGAGTGAGTGCAAGGAGTGCATTGACAGAGTTTGTTTCGACTCATAAGATCAAAAGAGATAGCATGAAGTTATGTATGCAAGGAGTGCATAGGCGTTTGCAAGGAGTGCGTAATAGAGTTTCAAACTCATAAGCTCAAGAGGAGTAGCGTGATTTTAGTCGCAGAAAAGTGGTTGAAGAACAGTCACAAGGAGTGCAAAATCATCCACAGAGAAGCTGACTGTGGAAGAGAACCCATTGTGAGGCATGCACACGTAGAGATTAGACTAAGTATCGAAGAGAGTGTTCTAAGGAGTAAGAGAAGTTTGAGGAATCTAAGCTCAGGAGGTAGAGTAGCGAAAAATCTTCAAGGTGGAGGATCCATGAGGTTTTCGTCAAAAATCCATGAACAAGATTCGTTTTGGAGAGAGGTGAAAAATTCTAGACCATCAGATCCAGGGGAACTGTGCAAAGGTTGGACATAAGCTGTTTCTGCACTTCGTGGTTCATGAAGTATGGACGTTTTGTAAGCGCAAAGTTTTGAACTCGCGGAGTCACAAAGTAATCGTAACCATTGGTCGTGTAGGAGACACATGACATAAATCTGGAAGTTCGAGGAAGGGCGCTTCCGGAAGAGATGAGGGTAGAGTTCGTGGTATTTCCGAAGCCCAAATTCGTGAAGGGATGACCCATGGTCATATCTCGTGGTCACCCAAGTTGAAGGTTTTGCGTGGAGTTAGTACTCCTGAAATTGAGTGTTGTCGAGAGCGTCAAAGAGAGAAGGCATGGGTAGTTCGACCCTGCGGGTAACACAAAAGGTACCTCTGTGTGTGTGTCGAGAATATCGGGGGTTGTTGAAGAATCGAAGAGTCAATTCAACTTAGGAGTTTGAATATCCAAGACTAGGAGGTCACGTAGTCCCAAGAAGAGAAGGGGGTTTGCACCACCTAAGCACTTAAATATTA
Organism: Picea mariana; assembly: GCA_032191745.1. Classification (NCBI taxonomy): domain Eukaryota; kingdom Viridiplantae; phylum Streptophyta; class Pinopsida; order Pinales; family Pinaceae; genus Picea; species Picea mariana. Next base: position 14,023 of record JASDQU010100991.1, read on the forward strand.
ATCCCCTAGCCCATAATCCCTAACACATTAACCATTAAACTACCTTACCTGTAAGCACCAAATCCCTTAGCTCTTTACCCTTAATCCATTAACCCTTAATCCTTGTACCCCAAATCCCTAAATCCCATAATCCTCAAATCCATTACCCACTTAACCCCCAACACCTCAACTAATTAACTATTTAGGCTAATCTGGCACTACGTCTCATGCTACTTCTGGTGCAATTCCGACAAAGCCCTAAATCCACTAACCCTTGATCCATTGACCCTTAAATTCGTAATCCCTAATCCCTAAACCCTTAAGCCCTAAGCCTTAGTTAATCATTGATCCCTTAACACAAAATCCATAAATCCACTAACCCCTATGCCATCGACCCTTAAACCCTTAAACCCTAATACCTAATCCCTTAATCCATAAACCCCTATACCCTAAGCACTTAAACATTAATCCCCTAGCCTGCAATCCCTAATCTGTTAACCATTAAACTACCTAACCCGTAAATGCCAAATTCCTTATCTCTTAACCCTTAATCCATTAAATCCTAACCCCTAATCCATTAACCCTTAATCCTCGTACCCTAAATACTTGAACCCCATAATCCTCAAAGACCCTATCCACTTAACCCCTAACACCTCAACTAATTAATTATTTAGGAACATCTGGTGCTAAACCCCATTCACTTTTCATCGTGTGACATTGGTGGATGACATTGGTGATGGGCATGTTGGAAGATGTTCCATGACATTTCAAGAGAGTTTCGACAAGCATTCTATATATGTGAATGAAAAATGATGACAATGAGAATGCATGATGAATGTTGATGCAAACGTGGGTGATCTCAAATATTATGTGGGGACATCAAGAATCCTTGAGTCTTGAAACCCTCACATACCGTCAAGGCATGTTTCTAGTTTAACCATGTCGAATTTCAATGCATATAGGAACAATTTGAAGAAATTTCAACATCGGCCCCATTCACTGCTCACCGTGCAACATTGGTGATTGGCGTGTTGGAAGATGTTCCATGAAATTTCAAGAGAGTTCTGAAAAATCCCTAACTCCCCTAACCCTTGATCCATTAAAATTACCCTTAAATTCTTAATCCCTAATCCCTAAACCTTTAAGTCCTCAACCTTAGTTAATCACTAATCCCTTAACAGAAAATCCATAAATCCCATAACCCCTAAGACATCGACCCTTAAACACTTAAACAATAATCCATAATCCCTTAATCCATAAACCCCTATGCCCTAAGAACTTAAACATTAATCCCCTAGCCCACAATCCCTAAGCCATTAGCCATTAAACTACTTAACCTATAAGCACCAAATCCATTATCTCCTGTCCCTTAATCTCTTAAACTGTAACCCCTAATCCATTAACCCTTAATCCATGTTCCCCAAATCCCTAAACCATGTAATCCTCAAAGCCCCTATCGACTTAACCCCCAACACCTCAACTAATTAATTATTTAGGCTAAGCTGGCACTACATCCGACACTAAATCTGATGCTACTTCTGGTGCAATTTTTGGCGCTAAATGGGGCGCTAAATTAGGCACTAAAAGGGGTGTTATTTATGGCGCTATTTCTGGTGCTAAATCAGATGCTATTTTCGGTACTATTAGCTCCTAATTTAGCACCTAAATTTTGTGGTCAACGTAAAAAATGCCATAAATAGCTCCATCCTGATAAATAGTGCTGGCTTTTCAAAACATTGGAGAAAAATACACTAAAACCAACTTTGGAAGAAAAAAAAGGAGATAAAATGGGAGAAAATCACAAATATTTGTTGTAGTGATACACCCAAACAAGGAAGATAGATTGTAGAGAAGGCATGGAATAGGGAGGTTGAAGTATTTATTAGGAAAGGGAGTATGGTCTGTCGAATTCCTTCTATCTGAGGCATATATGATGTGTATTGATATCTTTTTTCGATTTATAAAGACAATTGTATTATATTGGGTAAAGATGGACTAACATATATTGGTTAATAGAACTCATGAGTACATTTATAGTAATGTATAAGTCATCATAAAAGAAACCGAAGACGATATCAACATGGGATGAATCACATTTTCAGTGTTTTTGCAATAATAATCTCCTAATTTGGATATGCAAGATCATTAACACCTCAAAATAATGAGAAGAACAATACTATTTACAAATTAATAAAAGGAAAACAAGTGAATGAATGGTTTACACCTCAAAAGAGGGGAAGGCCACTAATATACAAATCACAGATATTTGTTGTAGTGATACACCCAAACAAGGAAGATAGATTGTAGAGAAGGCATGGAATAGGGAGGTTGAAGTATTTACTAGGAAAGGGAGTATGGTCCGTCGAATTCCATCTATCTGAGGCATATATGATGTGTATTGATATCTTTTTTCGATTTATAAAGACAACTGTATTATATTGGGTAAAGATGGACTAACATAAATTGGTTAGTAGAACTCACGAGTACATTTATAGTAATGTATAAGTCATCATAAAAGAAACCGAAGACGATGTCAACATGGGATGAATCACATTTTCAATCTTTTTGCAATAATAATCTCCTAATTCGGATATGCAAGATCATTAACACCTCAAAATAATGAGAAGAACAATACTATTTACAAATTAATAAAAAGAAAACAAGTGAATAAATGGTTTACACCTCAAAATAGGGGAAGGCCACTAATATTTAAAAGATTAAAAACAAGAAAAAAAGTAAGTAGAGAAAAAAAAACAAAAAAAAACATGAGTCATCATTCTCCACTTACTACATGTCACCAATATGTTAATCACTCATTTTATATAGAAGATTCTCCTTAAAAAAAAACCTCAAATAGAAACACTAAGTACCTACATATGTTCACCATCCTCATCACTAGAGCTTGCACCACCATTGGTAGATATAGATGTATTACCTTCATCTTAGATAAATTCTCAACTATATTTTGATGGAGGCATTATCTACTTTGTCTTAATGAGTTTTTGAATTGTTTCTAGGTTTGAAGGGAGCTTTAGCTTGTAGATTCTCCACCATCCATCCTTGATTTTATGAGCTTTGCAATTTGAATGTGTCCTTCGAGAATGAAAAATATTGGGCTCGTGGATTGTTCCAATCCAAAAATATTTGAAATTGATACAAAGGTCAAAGCCTAATACAAAGTGAGTTGTCATCGTAAATGAATTCAAGTGCTACAATGACTTCACCATGGTAAACTTCCCAAAACATTCTTGCAACAACATCGTTGTGGCAGAAGTGGTTAGTGTTAATGACCCCCATCAAGTATTGTAAACCTCTAGACACTGCCAGCGGACTATGCTAGAATGCATTCAACCACCCATAAACCGTTACGTCATGATTATTTACTATTTATTTTTATTTTCAATTCATTGTCAATAATAAAAATAAAGAATTAAACTAATGACAATTCAAATAAATCTATTTAAAAATAACAATGAACTAAACATTTATTTTAAATTTTATGAAAATTAAAATTTAGTTTTTAAAATGTTTGTACTTCATATCAATGAAAAATTTTAGTTTTATTTTTATTTGTGTGTAGTTAACATTAAAAATATACAATGAAACATGAATTGCAATCTTGGAATTATTTTTTTTCCTTAGAAAAATTTCATGTTTGTTCTATTCATTCAAGACAAAATTGCATTTTGAATTATTTTTTTTCCTCATAAAAGGGTCGTGTTTGTTCTTTTCATTCAAGACAAAAGTATAACATTGATTCGTACATATCTAATGGTTGGATTCATCCCCTCATCATGCTGGTGGATTCCTTGTCTTAAAAAATCCTTCTCTTAGCAAACATTCCCATAATAGGTAATGCTCTTTTCTTCCTTGGCATGTTTCTTTATTACTTCCACTTTTTGGTTCAACCTATTCACGAAATAACAAGAATAGTTAGGGAGTTTCTTTGGAAACCCTATAAAGCTTACGACCCTATTCTGGTGCATTTGGATGCTAAAAAAAGCCCAAACTATGTTACAAACTTCTCATGCATTTGGATCCTAAAACAACCCCAAGATATATTACAAACTTCTCCTTCGATGTTGTGTTATGAATGTACATGTAATGACCTTTTAGGCCTTTATTGTCTTTCCATGTGGTAGTGCTTCATTAGTTGTAGATTCTTCCAAGTCAGTCTCATTCATTTCATTGGGCAACTTTCTCTTATCCATGTGGCTAAATTACATTCATTGAATATAGGTGTTCCTTTTAATCATCAATTCATTTGTTGTCGTGTTTGTCTGGAAGTCTCCCCAAATCATTGTGTAATCAAGACTTGGGTTGACTTGTCCTAGGTGTGGAGTTGGGTGATCCTCCAAGAAATTTCATACAAAGACCCACTAGTAGAGATGCCAATTGTTGGAACATGTCACTCTAGTATGTTTGTTGTCAATCTTTTGCAAGGGTTCCCCTAAGTAGTGCAATTAGGCCTCGAGAGATGTTACCCCACTATCAACATGAGAGTATTTGTAACATATCACTGGTTACTAAGGGACCTCAAACCCATCTACAATAACATTAGAAACACACTGGAAACAAAAGAGAACAACATTATCCTACAAAAATGTATTTGAGTTCATGTACCCATGCAAACTTGTGGGTTGAATTCAAAATTTGGTGGTGGATTTGAATCCATTATATGGATGCATTTCAGAGCACTATATTTTTGGTGAAAAAAATAAAATATTTTTGTTGTTTTATTTGATTGTACATAAACTATCACTATTTAATTTAATTGCAAGCAATGTTAAATATAACAATCACATACACAATAATACCACCTAGATTTACCTTGGAAACTTAAATTGGAAAACCTGCTTAAAATGACTTCCAAGCTCTTTCTTAAATAAGAGGATTACATGCATGAACTACACTCTCTCAAAAATAATATTATCAAATGTTCTTACTCTTTTTCTGCAATACATAGATATATAAGTTCAATGCTCTTGAATAATCTTTGTTCCACTTGAGTCAAGTTTGTATTCTTCCTTTCATCCTCTTGGTCTTTGGAATAGTTATCTACAATTTCCATATCTTCCTCTTAAGAATTGTATCACAGTTTTAGAAAACCAAAACCAACTCTTAGTGTAGAGAACAACAAAGGTGGAAAGAAGACTTTTTCCCTATATTTGGAAACAAGTATTCTATCTTTTGTAGTGTTCTTTTTGTGGCTTTCTCTATCTCTATAACTCCTTCTATAGCCCAATTCATATGGTTGAAGCCATATAATTTTGTGCTCCTAGTTACATTCTTGATATTTGATTGTTGAGTATCCATTTAGATTTCAGGGACGATCTTGCTCCTCTTTGGAGAAGTTCTAGTGCTATGAGCCTTCATCCTTCTAGTGTTTGGAGTTGCCCCCATTATGCTGGTGGATTCCTTGTGTTTTGAAACTTTATGTCAGCAAAATGTTCCCATAATAGCTAATGTTAGCTTCTTCATTGAATTATTTATTTATTACTTCCACTTCCTAGTGTAGCTTCTTATGGAAGGCCAAGGGACCAATAATAGTTAGGTAGTTTCACTAGCATCCATGTAGAGCTTATGCCACTCATTCTATTGCATTTGGGTGCTAAAGGGTGAGTGCACACAGTTGGTGGACGGAAAAGCAGCAAGGGGTTGAGAAGGAACGTGCACTCGTAAGAACACATGTGTGTTCTTATGAATGCACATGTATTCCTGAAGTCATAGGTTTGGAAAATATTGAACCTCCACTCAGTGTGCCACATGGGAACATTGGTAGGAACTTAAGAATGCATGTTTGTTCTTAAGAACATGTGCACGTTCCTAGGAACGTGCATGCATTCTTGTTGTGCCCTATTTTAAGGGACCATGGGAGCGATTTGTTCCCATTTGCACACCCCACCTCGTGTTTTTATTTTAATGAGAAAGTGAAGAGGATTAGAGGAGGAGAAGAGCACATTATCTTACCAATAACTCAAGCCAGGTATGCTTGATGTTTTAGGTTAGCATGAAAATTTAGAATGTCTTCAACATGTAAAAAAAAAGTGAGATTTTTTGTATCCACTAAACCAAGGGATTGGTCCATATATAATTATTCATGGATATTCTCAGTGAAAAATGTATTCTTAACATATATTTGATGAATATGCTATCTAAGAATTAAAGCAAGATAAATAATTATTTGAATCATATTCATTTTTATTTGAATTTCTCTGTGGCCCCATTTGAATTAAATTTTGTCTTATAAACCCATTAGGAACCCTATAACATTTATTCATTTAGTTCATGCCACAAGCTTCCGTGTTTGGTTCTTCATCATTACATCATATTCTACATTCATGGGTTGTTTATAATATTTATTTCCTCTAGTATCCTGAAATGAAATTTTTGTTTGTAATACCTTTGTCATAAGTACACTTATTAAATTGCCTTATTAAATTGCAACATGCATTATTAAGATGGAACCCGAAGACAATGTAAACTACCCACAAGAAGACCAAGGTGAGGAAATCCCCAACCCACCACAACCACCCAACATAAACACACAAATTGATGAGGGGTTGGACACATTGAGAACACTTGTAAATGAATTAAGGGGGACAAGAGAACCTAGCAGAGAGTCATTGGCCACTTCATTGGACGTCATTGTGAGGTCCATTGCAAGTGGCCAAGGGAAATTAACTTCTATTTTTGAATATAGGGTTAGAATGTTCAATTTTTATAGGAATGGATTGGATATAAACCAAGTTAGAGACTTGTGTATTTCGAAAGAAACTTTGATGTCTCTTTTTATTGATCCTCAAACAAGACAACAACCACCTATCAACAAGAAACACATTTGTATGGATTTGTGTATCCACCTGCAGTTTAATGATAACTAGATGGATAGGTGGTTCATGGTATTTGATAAACCTCCCTGTAATAATAGGGAGGTGCCTTTATACGTTTTGAGAAAACTATGGGCATAATTTATTTTGTGTCACCATATGAACTACTTCGACATTGGTGACTTCTAGGGTGTGGGTTGAGTGTCTAAACAGGACCAAGATCGTGCCAAGTGTGATCCCATGTTAGGTCCTTGTCCCCCTAGGATAAGTCCTAACCCCCTTTCCCAACATCCTTATGTTGCAAAGGGATTGCAATAGGTACACATATCTCTATCATCCTTGAATCAGAGTTTAGCGCAACATGGTAGTTTTGTTGCACTATCTCTATAGGAGGTTCCTGTTGATGACATTGATAGAGGGGTTAGAAATTCAACCCTAGAGAATAATGCAATGAGGAGAGGGCACATGGATAGAGAATTTTTTCATGTGAGCTTCACAGATGCTTGATTTTTCGATAGACTTTCTATGGGCCTATAGAGGCGAATCGACACTAGAGATTCATGGAGGAGGTTAGTATCTTAACCATATCTATGTTCTTATTTTTTTTATATATTTATATAGTATTATGTGTATTTATTATGATATTTTATTCTATGATGCTTTTCATTTTCTATGCTCGTATAGCAGACCCTCTACATCGATAGATGCATCAGTGTCTGTCTCCATCATCGATGCAGTGGTAGAGACAACCTACTCATTCGGTGTTCCTCATACACAGGTATGTGTCACCTTTGATAAATTCACCATAATGATTTATTTATTTTCCAACATCCTCAAATTTATAATGTTCTTGTGTTTCTACAGGTCAAGGGACCAGGCGGTGCCGAGCAATGTCCACCTAGGATGGACAAGTCACCTTATTCACAGGTATCATGTGTTGAATTAAATCTCATTTAAATATCAATTCTTTTGTATTTATGTTGTTGAATTTTACTATTTTGTACTAATAACGATATTATCAATATGTATGCAGGCTGCTGATATTTTCGCCAGTTACAGTACTAGTCCAGTCCTTGGGCAACCGACCATGGATTTTTGGTTACCTGTTTCTAGTCCAAGTGTTATTCCATCACTTGTACAGGTCGTGGGGATTCATCACTGTAACATCCCCGCTATAATCCCCAATTTAATTAATGCTTGTGTAGATATAATGTGTGGCTACGACCAAATAAATGTAATATGTGAATTGTATTTCTATGTTTTAATAATAAAATGTGATGCTATATGCTAAGGGGACATGGAAAAGAGATGAGGGATGAATTAATATACAAGGTAGGGGAGTGTCTAGGATAATGGCCAAGAGGGGTTCAAGGGGGAATTACCCATGTATATTAATTCAACCCATTTTCCTAAATTTTGTATTTGTATATGAACCTTCCAATTTTTGATTGAGTGTTCCCAAAGCCAATCGATGAATACATGTAAGAGGATGGGTGTGAGTAATCACATCCCATAGTTATTGGGCACATGGGGGTCAAGTACAATCGTCTTGGGGAAGACTGCGAGTCAAGCAAGGCAAGCCAAAGAGAGGAAATTTGTATGGGTTAGGGATAACAATTTTACACATGGAGTTTTTATGCATGAGGAGCAAGTAGAGAGAAGGAAAGAGAGCTTGGAGCTAGTGTAGCCATGGAGGGTGAATTCTAGAGCAATATGGAATGTATTTGGAGTGAATTGGAGATAGAAAAGTGAAGAACCAAGTTGTCATGCGTTAAGAGTGAACTCCTAAGCAAGTTGCACTGTAACAACAAGTGTTTGTTGTTGGTTTGTTGGTAGTTTTCCTAGCAACCTATTCCCTTGAGTTCCCAGCTGAGATATTCCTTGTTACCTATGCCAGAGAGACCCTGATAAATGAATGGGATTCCTGAGGGACTGAGATCAGTGAAGGGGTACATTCCTTGAGTTGGGCAGGTCAAGAGGAAGAGAGTTGGTGGAAAATCGGGATAACTGTAGGAAGATATCAATGGGTTGCGATTTTATGAGATGTGAGTGGACTATGAGAGACCAACCTATTTTTTGGATTACTAGCCTCAGCTCAGAGGTGATTTTCTATTGAGATTTGGAACAACAAGTATATGGTTGGGTGGAAAGTCCGTCCCAAGAAGTTGTTTGCACAACATATATAAGAGATAAGTGTTTAATCTTGTTAATGTTATTTTTATGTTTATAAATGTTGTGTATGAACTCTGTGCATAAGATTGATTATACGTTTTTGTAATGAAGTTTATTAACTGCATTCATGTCTATTTTAGTATGTTGTAGATGCATCAATGTAATGGTGGTGAGGAGTATGTTGTAGTTTAAATTAGTTAACAAAAATTTCGTTATTATGAGTATTCCACACCATAATGTACCCCATTTGGGATGGGGGACATTACATTATGGTATCAAAGCCCTTACATTCAAAAACGGGCTTGAATGGGCCAATAACAGGTGCAAATTGGTGAAATTTGTTGTTTCACATTTTCTTTGTGACATATTTGGGGAAAACATAGAATTTAGAGAGAAATCCCCAAATCTGTGGGAAAAATATAAGTTTGAATGACTCCAGATGGTTTAACAAGGTTAATGGAGTAGAGAGGTAAAGTTGTAGATCAAAATTCGACATGGAATGGTCGAAATTTGATTTTTAATGTGCGTCTATAAAGTTACAGGAAGTTGGTGAATTGACGGTCGGGATCTCTTTTGATCTCGAGATCGACGACCAAGATTCACTATGATAAATTTAAAAATTCATGATCTTTCGATTATTTGAAAGGTTGATCAAATAAATGACTATGATTAATTTCGGGGGTTTTTGAAATGGATTAGATCAACAACTTAGATTCATCATGGTTTTTGGTCGAAAATTTCTAAGTATGGAAATTCGCCAACAAAAATCGTCGATGGCTGATGGTTGGGTCGACCGAAATGGTGAAGAGTTTGGTTTGGCCATAGGACATATTTGACCATCGATGGTCAACGGTCGGTGTCAAATGAAGCCCATGAAGCATTTTCAAGCACTGACTGGCGTTGATGAGTTTGACGAAATTTTTCAAATCAAGCAACATAAGTCATCAATAACCGACGCACCAATGGTTGAGAGCGACCAAATTTGAAAAAGTATTTGGGTCACCCAAGAAAATTGGTTGATGGCCAATGAAGGAAAGAGGGTGATTATGTGTCATTCCACATCAACATCCATGTGTCATGCCACATCACTAGAGTTGACACTTTAGGATGATGTGTCATGTCACATTAGCACCCACATGTCATGCCACATCAGCAACCCCGTCAACCAATAGAAGTGGTCGATGGCCTATGGTCAGGTCGGTCGATTTGGAGAAGTGTTTTAGAAAATCATCAAGGATTGTCGATCATTTATGGGCCGATGGTCTAGCATCGACCGAATCAGTGAGGATTTCCATTTTCCAATGAATATCACTGATGGTTGACGGTTGAATTCGCTAATTTGGATTTGTGTACAAATCAGTTGTCAGGAGAATGATCTGATGGTGAACGATCATGTCAATAGATCAGGGAAAGTGTGGTGCATACCCAAGGAAGAATGTCGGTTACCAATGAAATATGTAGCACAGATCAACGACTCATATTCCACACAATTTGAGATCAATGGTTCAGATTTAAAGGGTTGTTACAGTAGTAAAACAATCAATTTAATGATTTTTTTTTGGTTTTTAAAGGTCATTAACTTGAGGGGCATTTTTTAGGCCCTAAACGATGTTTTTAGCCAATCGAAACCTACAAGAATAAAGTGTACCAAGGTACACTATGCCTCTGCATCTCAAATAAAAGAATTCATAAAGAGTTATCCAATGCGCTAAACGGTTCACAAAACATATTTTGTATGAGAAAGTTACAACCAAAATAGTGAGGGTAAAATTGACACTAGTTTTACTTCCAGAGGGCATAAATCCATGCTCAGAATTTTGTTTTGGGAATAGGAGCAGTTGATGGAAATCTTACGATCCATACAAGCCAGCGTTGAAGTCAAATTTTGGTTATAAGTACTTGAAAATTCACAGGAAGAGAAATAAGACACCTATAGAATGCAGGGATAAATTTGGTAAAACAACCTAAACTTCTTCAGACCATAACTTTCATCTCGAAGCTCAGATTTGGGAAAACGAATAGTCGATGGAAAGGTATTGAGGAGTATAAGACATATGTCAACCCATAATTTTGAATTGGGAAATACATTTTCTCATAACTTAATAAATATATTTATGTAGCCGTAAAAGAGTGAAAATTACATCATGTAAATGTTATAAATTTTCTCTCAGAACTTAGATTGAGGGATGAGTACATTCGTTGAAAATATATTTAAGAGAGGAATTAATCTAAGAAATTAGAAATTTTGATTTGGTGCATTGTTTCCTTCATAAATTGATGGAGAAATAACATGTATTCTAATGGATGGAATGTTTTATGCTATGCATGTTTCTAACAATAATTATTGCATGCACATTTATTGCAGAATTAAAGGTATAGGAAAGAAAATTTGGTTCTTATTGTTAGAATATAAAGGATTGTGTGCTCGTTTTACCACGACGATACCCTCGTCTCCCAACCACAGGCCGAAGCCTCCCTCCGAGCACCTTAACCTTGACCTGAGAATTCCTCCGGAAGAAAACCCTAGGCTAGATAGCCAAACAAAGAGTAGTGCATCTCTCCCCAAGGATAACGCATCACAAAAAGCTGATTAGATAGTCCAAACCCTAGCCAAGAGATATCCAAGCCAAATACTGAAACTTGCTGCTGCTGTAGTTCCACCTGCAACCCTCCTCCAAACCTGTACACCAGCTACACTTGTAGTGCGCACCAACTGGGAAAACTGTAGTCCTGAGATGTGACAAATGAGAAACTGGTGCCCTGTATTTATAGTAATCCTGCCAGTTTACTGGGGCTGACTTCTCCTTCTGGGTAGGTGTCTGTTCAGTATATTATTATTAATTCTGGCCGACTTCTTCTCTTGGAGGCTAATAGCCTAATATAAATTATATTCTTGAGCCGACAAGGCTTCTAGGGTTATTAGCCAATTCATT
>JASDQU010100991.1:38370-50549 GCA_032191745.1 Picea mariana
CTCTAGGAAGAATTCATTCGTGCAATTGAAGAACTAAGAAAATATAAAAAGAAAAACAAGCTACTAAGGGAACAACTTCTAGAGATTGAAGAAACTACTAAATCAAGATAAAATGAAGTTTCTAAAACCCTCAGTGAGTTAGAACAATTGATTATTAATTTAAAAACTCAACTCCAAGAAACTAAAATAAAAGAAGAAATATCGAATAAAGAACTCAATGAAAAAAAACAAATATGTAAGGTATTGGAGGATGAAATAGTTCAACTTGTTATCACTCTGTAATTTCTAGAGGTTGTAGAAGAAAGGACAAAAGTAACTACAAAACCACTTTGGAAGTTGGGATCTAGCCCTACCAGCTTCAGAGAGGGATATCTCTATAAGATTTAGAATTTTTTGAGTTAAAATGTTAGGCTAGTTATGATAGTTCAGAATTTGCTTTTGTGTTTGAAATATTTGGTTGATTGAATGCTTTAAATTACCATTGGGCTATGGGGTCTGTCTCTTAAGATAAGGCTATGTTTCATCTTTTTATAAGTTTCTTCACAGAGAAAGATAGTTAAACTATTGGATCTGGTAAATTTATGTGAAGTGAATGGGAAGAAATGAGAGGAGTTCCATCAAGTAAAGAGAGCAGTTAAGAATTATTTTTACTTTATTTCAGTTGAAAACATAAAAATCATTCAAAGCTAGATACATATTATATTGAAATAAATTCGGTTCTTTAAACTTCTTTGAACAATTAGAATTGGAAACAAATAAAAATGAAAATAGAGAAATAAAACATGAACTTAGAAAGAGGCACTTCACCAACAATCTGACGATAATCCTGTGAAAGAGCCTTTTTTTTTTATTACTGGTCGATCCCCTTGAATGATACAAAGTAGATTTCTTGAATGCAAAAATCAACCCTCAATACATCGAAAGGATAAGTATTTATACATTTATTTACATAAGATCCTGTCATAAATGATCATGATATAATTTAGGGATATCTAAACTAACTGTATCTCTAATTACAAAAATATATGAACCTTTTGATCTGCTCAGATTTCTAGTGTTGATTTGATGGAAGTTGTTGGTTACTTGTCCCTTTGACTTTTCTTAGCTATTGATCCTTGCTGTTGAGAAATAGAAATCCTTTTTACTCAAGTAATTTACACAGTTTGTCCCACCTCTTTTTACTTGGTATTGATATCTTGAGTAATTTTCTGTAAATTTCATCCATTTCTGTGTACTTAGAAAAAGTATTTTTAGTGATGAAAATATGTTTGATTTCATTTTGAATATTCAAGTCAAATTGCAATGTTTCCAAGAATGCTTTCCCAGTAATGCTTCCTTGTATTCCCGCAAACGTAGAGTTGTCTTTGGCCATTGTCTTTAATTTTTTGTTGTAATCAGGAAAGGTGATTAACTTGTCATTCAACACTAACAAACCAGGTAGACCTTTTTTGTTCAACACCTCGAACTTGCTGAAGAATATCTGCACACCTATGTTGATAACCTAATATTTTTTTTTCCAACTACAACATGAGATTTTTCTTGGTCAGAACCTTTTTTTATTTCTAGGATAGTGTCAGTTCTATCCTCTATCTCCAACTCTTCTAACTCCTGTTTGTTTTTAGAGTTTAGAAACCTAATTAGCTCTATGGATTATGTTGGATTTTCTCCCAATTATTTTTTAATGATTTCAATGGCTCCTCTAGATTTATGAATTAATTCATGCTGCTCAAATATGATCTGTATAGAGGGACAACTCTCTTTCATGGATTTATTTATATCTATCCATATATTTTCCTTAGCTTGGGATAAGGTATTTTCCATGGCTGTTTCTTTCCCTAACTGTTACAATCATTGACTTAGCCTTTGAGATTTATGTATTTCTGCCTGATGACATGCATGAATCCTTGATTTCTCTTCCTGGAGTAACTTCACCTCTTTCTGTAACTTTTTGATTTATGCTCCTTGTATGGACATATCCTCCATATATTTCACTAGTTTATCAGAGGCATCTGAGGTTTGTGTTGGGATTGATGTTGACGTTGAAAATTTAGTTGTTCTTATACCTGTCAGGGGTAATGCATCTAGAGGAACCATGGTGAAATGTGAATTCTTCTCTTTTTCCTTAATCAACGTGTTCATCTCTGCCTCTATTTCCTTGATCTGTGCATTTTGCTCCATAATCAATTTTAACATTTCTTCTTTTTGGCTTTCTGTCTTAGCTACTTATTTAGTTTGTGAATCCTTTGTGGTTGGAATTTTCAGTTGTTTCCTGAGTGATGCTATATCAACATTCTTATTCTTTATCAACTCTTCTACATCTTTAACATTAGTTGTATCATATCCAATTTTGAGAACTAACTCTTCTAATGATTTTATCTTAGTATCCTTGGCCAAAGAAGATATCTTTTCAATTTTTAATTGAGACTAGATATTATTCATGGATACCTGTACTTTATAATTTGTCATTGAGGTATTTTTCAGGGTTGAAAATATCATCTCTCTTGTCTGTTTATGCATATACATTTGGTCAACAGGATGAACATCCTTTACATCAAATTCAAAAGAAGTATTTTTGTAATCTGTTGATGTCTTGGGATTGGGGACCTGTGCCTGTAAGAATTCCATTTTCATTCTTCCCTTCTCTGTGTCAAAGGATGATAAAATTCTGTGTTGAGTAGTGGAGGTTTGTTTCCAGAATTGAGTATAAGTGTTGGTGTTAAGAAGTTCATTCCTTTGTTTAATTTCCTTGTACTTGTCAAAAATGTTTGAATCCTTTTTTCCATGAATAGATTCAACTGTCAAAGTTGTGTCTGGGTTTCTTTGTGAGGTTGGTGATAATGAATATCCTTCAAACAAACTATCTACTGTGTTTAAGAGTGTGGTCCTTTCAAAACTATAATGGACTACATTTCTCCATCTTTAAGAACATTTGTTGTGTGACTGGTTTTAGTCCTCTTCCTATATAAATGAAAATCTTCAGTTGATACCTCTGTGACTGAAGGAGAGACTTCCTTCCTTGATATTTTCTCTACTTTCTTTTGAGGTGTAGTGGTCTGTGAAGTGGTTATAGAGATAGGTTTCTCCTCTGCTTCTTGCAAGGTGTTTTCTTCCCATTAAGCTTGGTTCATATATCTTTCAATCTCTGGCCTTTGTGTGTGCACATAGGGAGTGGTATTTTTTTTGGTCCTCAACTCAGAAATGATGTCAAATGGGTCATATGACCAAGTGAAGCTAAGAGGAAACTTCATCTGTCTCAAGAGGATGTCTTCTTCTTCACCAGTTGCTCTACTGTTGTAGATAAAAGGTCCAATCTAAGTTTTGATTCTGAATTGAGATTTCTTCTTGGTCGCTACAAAATGAATTTCATCTGAATTTATAATCTTCCTTATATACTCTAATGAAAAAATTATCATTGGGAGGTATTTAGGCAATTTATGTGGTGGCAAATCACATCCATACACCCTAATTTCTGTATAATTCGGATATAAATACCAGTCACTTGTCTTGGATTGATCAGTTAGGTGTAAAACCTTATGAATTTCTTCACTAACCTTGGGATCTTTGCTACTTCTCAACAAACAAATAGCTGGATGGATGAACTGATCAATGAAATATTTGAAACTGTGCTCTGCTAAATTCTTCCTCACTAATGAAGTCCAGGATATGACTGACTGTGGGTTTCCTTGTTCATTTAGCTTTTGAAGTGAAAAAGGAAACATGTTTGCTTGATAAAATAGGAACATATAAACCATAATGGAGGAATATTTGAACATCCCTTTAGTTGGAAACTTAATAAGTTTCTCATGAATGCTATCAACAAGGAATTGACTGAAATTGAACTTCACATAAACCTTTTCTTCTGTAGAGAATATGGACAGAAAACGTAAAATAGGTTCATATACCCATTCATCAAAATAATAACCTAACAGAGATGAGAGGATGTAAATAATCTAGTTATCTTTCTCTGAGAAAACAAAAGATGTGTATGGTGGATTTTTCTTGGGCAATTGGGCATCTTCAGGGAGGAAAATCTAAAAAATATGGGGTCTTTGTGGAAAGGTCAATTTATGATACAATTCGTTTAGGGCTTCGACATAGAAAGGGGTGGTGGCATCATGTTTAGGGATCTGTAGAATTTGATCAATGGTTTCAGAAGTAATTGTGAACAAAATATCACCAGTGGAATAGGTAATGGCTCTTTGGCTTGGTAGGTAATTAGACTGGGATTTGAGGATGAATTCAGGGAAAGGGTAAGTTTGGGGAAATATTTAAAGGGGAAAACTGGACTCCAAGAGTCCAATTTTGTCGCTGTGATCCAGGAAAATGTATTTCAACCAACAGTGCAATTCGAAAAGATCGAATTTGCACTTCGGCTCTGCAACCTTATAGTCTCTATCCGCTAGAGGAATGTGGTCCAGGTCGATGGAAGGAGGAATCATTGGGTTTTCATAGGTGTCGACATAATTTATCTTGGAGCCATAATTCACAAATTAACGGTGTAATGAGTTGGAAATGCTATAATTTCTAGGAAAAGTTCTCATATTGAATGGTGAGAGGTGGCAGTGGTAGTTTGACAACTAGCTCGGTGCGGTCTTCATGGGTTCTTAGTCAGGAAACAATGTAACGGGGGTAAAAACAGGGGGTTTCTATATGCGCAAAGATATCTGTTAGGGCGGGGACCGTTACGAGACAACTAACGGTCACAGGGAGGGGTTTAATTGGCTAATGGGTATAATGTGTGGGACATATGTCATGTAGGGAGAGGGTAATTTGTTGGATTAATGAGAGGGGGGGTGAATTAGTAATAGAGAAATAATCCTTTTTTAACCAAAAAATGCAAGTGTTATATCAATGTAGCATTATCATCCAATAGTTGCAGAGTAAATAAACAATGAACAACTGAGAAATCATACACATACACATTAAACCATTGTTTTTACATGAAAACCCAAAGCGAGAGAAAACCACACAATGGTTTTTCTTATATGTCTTTAAGAATTATATTCATTGGAAGCACCAACTTCCTTTGTTTTCCAGCTGCAACTGGAAGGAGGCTCCAACGCCCTAGTTTCTCAGGCTACAACCCTAAGGATTCTCTAATTCCCCAATTCTATGGCTACAACCAGAAGGAGGCTACAATCCCCTAGTTTCTCAGGCTACAACCCAAGGGAAGATCCAACTCCCCAATTCTATGGCTACAACCAGAAGGAGGATACAACCCCCTATGTTCTCCGACTACAACCATAAGGTGGATAAAACCACCTGTCTTTGCCCTTTCCAACCGCCCTGACGTAGAAGTAGAATGATGGAACCACTGTCACACTATCACTATGAGATATATTGTTGTAAACATGTACCAATAAACCTGTAATCAATCTGTAACAGCTTGTACCAGTAACCTGTGCCAACATGTACCATATATCAACCTGTACCTAAACCTGTACCATAAAAAAATGCATCAACCATCCACCAAACAACCTATACCAATAATCTGAACCATGCAAAATCCATGCATCAACCTATATCTCAATCTATAATCAAACTATACCAGAAACAAGTGCATCAACCATGCACCAACCTGTACCAAACAACCTGTAATCAACATGTACCATAAAAAATTGCATCAACCATACACCAACCTGTATCTCAACATGTACCATGAACAAGTGCATAAACCATGTAGCAAGTGTGTACCAATCATGCATCAACTACTCATCAACTATGACTCATCAAGATGTACCAACATCATCAACTATACACCTCATGTATGTGCCAACTCATCAACTACTTGTATCAACCATGTACCCAACATGTACATCAAACATATACCAATATAACCATCAAAAATTTCTCTAGCAACCAAATACCATAAACCATTACATCAAACCATGTGTCACAACCTCATTGTTATACAACCTCTATCTGTAACATACCTCAACCAAAAACCCCTCATCAATTTTATCATCCAAATCTGATTTGTAACTCTGTAACAGAGCTGGTGTATATCATCACATACCTGCAAACCTTTCTTAACTTTAACAACAAGAGATTAGCCTTTTCATCAAACTTTACTTTAGTCTCACATGACTAATTTTGGATTAGTCAACAACCCTAACTTGAAATAATCATAACTATGTACCTATAATGAATAAAGCTCTAAAAATGGTACACAATATTCTTCAGTGTCTTTTATGCAATTCCTCCATATTTCACTACTTGGAACCTCTCAGAAAAGGAGTTATAGAAAAAATGACATACGTTGTTGAATTCTGACTTATTCTAGAGAGAGAACTTGTAGAGCGTGCTATTTGTTGTATGGATCTGAAAATTCTACACAAAATACTACAGAATGTACTTTAACCAATACATTTCATCTTACTGAATTTGGATCTGTTATTAAGAAGTTATGACGTTTTTACCCGAAACACTTGTTTTAGACTAGTTTCAGGACTAACCAAAAACCCTATTTTCCACAGAGTGTCACTCCAAAAATACAACGACCCACAAGCTAAATTTTTTATCACAACCACTTGGATATGTTTCCTCAACGACTTCCCAATTTCATGGTCTGAGTAATTCTAGAAAAAAATTTATTGTGAAAATGGTGAGATGACTTGTAAATAACATACCTTAGAAAGAAACATCAAAATAAATTATCCTCCCTTGAATTTCATCCTTCTTTACTTCACCTTCCCTATGAAATTTGGCTTAGATATCCTATGGTTACTTCAACCACTTGTATATATTCAATATGCTCTAGTGTGATTAAAAATGAGAGACCCTTGCCTCTTATTTATACTTTAATGTAGCTTCCTCAAGGGGTTACCTTCTAACCATCTTAACCCACTTTCCTTATTTTAGGGCTAACCCACTTCTAACCACTTGTCCACTTAGTAATTTCTCCATTAACTTTATTATTGAAATAATTTCTTTTGTATCCACTTTGACTTATAGTACACTCATTACTTCACTTTATTATTTAAATTACCTGCTAACCATCTTAAGTCACTTTCCTTATTTAAGGGCTAACCCACTTCTAACCACTTGTCCACTTAGTAATTTCTCCGTTAAATTTGTTATTTAAATAATTTATTTTGTATCCACTTTGACTTATAGTACACTCATCACTTCAATTTATTATTTAAATTACCTTCTAACCATGTTAGCCCACTTTCCTTATTTAGGGCTAACCCACTTCTAACCACTTGTCCACTTAGTAATTTCTCCATTAACTTTATTATTTAAATAATTTATATTATTTAAATAATTTATTTTGTATCCACTTTGACTTATAGTACACTCATCACTTCAATTTATTATTTAAATAATTTCTTTTTTGAAACCAGTTTGACTACTTTGACCTTTTGGGGCTTCTAGATGACTCTTGAGGATTCTCCAACTTCACGTGACCATAACTCTCTAACCGTGAGGATTTATGTGACATTCCACATACCATTAGAAATGGAATGACATGTACTATCCATATAGAATAGTATTGCATGCAAATATATCAAAACTAATACCATTATCCATCAAACAAAATTGGGTCCATTACCCAAACCTTTGTGCTATCGGAATTTGCTACCGGACTTTCTTCAAGGGTTGACATCAATGACAACCAATCCAATTAATCAACATAAGTGGCGGTGGGAAAAGTAAATGGTATTAGGATTAGATTAGGTGGGTTTCTAAAGGGGGGGGTCTGTTGTATATGGTAATCGAAGGGTGGGGGGCGGGGTGCAAAATGATGAGCAGGCACCATGTTAGGTTGGACCAAGGCGAGGGAAACCACTTTTCGGACCCCCCCTTTGTCGATAAAGGTAAGTAAGTCGGGGGGGGATCATTTGAGGGCCGTTGATCGAGAAGATGATGGTGTCACCGAGGGATATCTACATGAAGATTAGGCGCTACAAGACAAAATGTCTTGTTAATTTTCCAACTTTGGATAAAAAACATGCGCCATAAAGAAACAAGTGTTTTTTTTTTTGAAATATTTACATTATAATTCATAATCTATGCTTAAACTGACTTATTTGCATCAACCTAGGGTGCATTTTAATGCACAAACCCTATTCAATTTTTCTAAAGGGAGAAATCACATCTAACCTATCTTCTATCCTATACATCTAATTAATTAATCCAGCTTAAACATATGGATTAATTGTATTCCTCTACCTAACTATTTTAGCCAAGATTAGACAGTTTGGCTAAAATTATTCTCTAACCTAACAACAAAAATTTAAAAATGTTTGATCATGATTAAACTGTATGATTCAAACTTATTTTTCTTTTCATGGGGTTTTCTTGTTTTTCTCTTTCTCTTTTTATTTTATTTTTTATTTTTTCCTTTTCTTTTATTTTCTTTTCTTTTATACCCTATTTTCATTTTCATTATTTTTTTTATATATATTTTTTGGAAATCATTTGCATAATGTAATATTATTTACAATATAAAATCATTGAAGGAAGAAATTTCAATCACCAGGTGATACTATGAATCATAGGACTCTAACACAACTAAAAGAGAAATTAGAAAAGGAATATATTCAGTATAAGTTTGAAAACAACTCAAAAATCCTAAATACCATTCTTAGCAGTCAGATATAATCAAATGGCAAGACAAGACTAGGATACGATCCCTCTACAGAACAAGAAAATGACAAAATCAGATATGCGGATGTTCTTAAAAACCCCATAAGAAGAAAAGAAAACAAGACAAGAACAACACCATTGAAAACCATCCCAAATAAACATAAATATACACTTCCTACTAAAGAAGAAGATGACCAGAAGAATAGAATCATCAGAAGGAATCCCTCTAACATAAATCAATATATCTTTATTGGTTATTGTTATTCTTGCAAAAAATTTGGACACAAAGCAATACACTGTAAAGCTTATAGAAAGTACAAACCAAGAAATGTCCAAAGATATGAAAATAATAAGGATAGTACAGAAAGAAGAAATTATAACTCCTTCTCTCCCTTACAAGACTACAATATTGAATGTTACAAATGCAACAACTATGGTCATAAATTTAGTGAATGTAGATTGTCAAAATATTACAAAAAGATAAATATTCCCAATTATCAAAAAGTATGGAGGAAAATGCAAACAAAGTGAAATGTAGCCCTATATGCAAGAAACCAAGGATGTCAGTGGTATATAGATAGTGGATGTTGCAAACACATGATTAGAGATCAAAGAAACTTTCTTAAGTTAAACAAGAAAGAAAAAGGAAAAGTAACCTTTGGAGATAATATGTCAACCAAAATACTGGGAAAAGGCAGTATTAGTTTAGTAAATAACAAAACCATAGAATAAGATGTACTTCTGGTAGAAAATATCAAACTTAATCTCCTAAGTGTAAGTCAGACATGTGATCAAAGTCACATACTCACCTTTGATTCTCATAAATGTGAGATTAGAAAAAAAGACATTGTAAAGCGGGCAGCAGTTGCACCAAGAACATTTAGTAATGTGTACATCCCTAATATAGATGAAGAAGAAAAATGTTGTTTAAGGCAAGTAGATGAAAGTTGGTTATGGCATATAATATTGGGACATTTAATCTTTGAAAAATTGATCAAATCCAACGAGAAGGAAGTAGTAATGGATCTACCAAAAGTTATTAAGCCTTTAGATTCTATTTGTAAAGATTGTCAAATAGGGAAGCAAACAAGAGTTAGGTTCAAAACAAAAGAGAATTCCACAATAAAAACATTAGAACTTATTCACACAGATTTATTTGGACCTACCAGAACTAAAAGTACTTATGGTGAACATTATTTTATGTTGATCATTGACGATTACATAAGGTTGACCTAGGTATACTTTCTAAAAGAAAAATAAGAAGACTTTGAGAATTTTAAAACATACAAAGCTCTTGTAGAGAAAGAAACAAATCTCAAAATCAAATGTCTAAGATCAAAAAATGGAGGAGAATTCACCTCTAAAGAGTTCATTCAATTTTGTGAAAATCATGGTGTCAAAAGACAGTTTTCAGCTCCCATGACTCCTCAACAAAATGTAGTAGAAAGGAAAAGCAGAACAGTTCAAGAAGTTGCAAGAACCATGCTAAATGAAGCCAAGCTTCGAGAAAAATTATGGAGAGGTACTATCTACAAAACAGTACACATAGTTAATCAAGCTCAGTTGAGACCCAACCATGACAAAAATCCTTATGAGCTATGGCTCGACAGACCAACATCTGTAAAAAGCTTTAGAATTTTTGGAAGTAAATGTTACATTAAGAATTATGAAGATAATTTAGGAAAGTTTGATCCAAGATCTGATGAAAGGATATTTTTTGGGTATTCACCTGATAAGAAAGCATATAGATGTTATAATCTTAGACTGCTAAAGATTGTGGAAAGTGCCAATGTAGAAATAGATGATCTGAAACTAAAGAAAAGCATATCCCAAGACATATAAAAAATTGATAAACAAAATCAACAAGATGATGATGATATAGAATCTCAACAAGAAGATGGTGATCATGAAACACATGAAAATTAACCATATAATGATGAACAAGACAATGAAGAAACTCTTTTGCCTAAAGCTCCATAAAAAAGAGTACAAAAGAATCATCCTGAAAGTCACATTATTGGAGATAAAAATGCAGGAGTGGAAACAAGAAGGAGTCTCACATTTGAATCAGAACAAGTAATGTTATCCCTGATAGAACCTAAGTCATTTAAATAATCCAAAAAAAAGTAAATATTGGATAAAAACAATGAATAAAGAATTAGGCCAAATAGAGAAGAACCAGAATTGGGAACTAGTTCCAAGACCCAAGGACAAGAATATGGTGGGAACCAAGCGGATCTTCAAGAAAAAACTAAATGAAAATGGGGAGATTATAAATAACAAAGAAAGATTAGTTTTCAAAGGATATTCCCAAGTGGAAGTTATTTATTTTGAAGAGGCCTTTTCTCCAATAGCAAGACTTGAGGCCATCATAATGTTCCTAGCATTTGCATGCTTCAAAAATTTCAAAATCTATGAGATGGATGTCAAGTCAACATTCCTTAATGGAACACTAGAAGAAGAAGTCTATGTTGACCAACCAGAAGGATTTATGTTAACAAAAAATCAGTACTATGTGTGAAAACTAAAAAAGGCCCTATATGGTCTTAAACAAGACCCGAGAGCATGGTTCTCAAGGCTTGATCAATACCTGCTAAAACAAGGATATAAGAAAGGGACTACTGACAACAACTTATACATCAAAATTGAAAATCAAGATTCAAAACATGATTGTTGTGGTGGTATATGTTGATGACATCATATTTGGAAGTAATCTTACTATACTAAGGAGAAAATTTGCAACCGAAATGCAAGAATAATTTGAAATGTCTATGTTAGGAGAACTGTCCTTCTTCTTAGGATTACAATTAACTCAAATAGAAAAGGGAATATTCATTTCCAAAGACAAATATATCAAGGAATTTCTAAAGAAATTCCAAATGGAAGACAATAAACCTATGAGTACTCCCATGGTCACTGGATGTAAACTAAGCCTAGAATATGACTCACCAAAAGTAGACCAAACGATGTACAAATCAATGGTTGGAAGTTTTCTCTATTCAACAACAACAAGACTTGACATCATGCAGGTTGTAGGACTTGTAGGGAGATTTCAATCCACACATATAGAAACTCACTTAAAATAAGTAAAGATAATATTTAGATATCTTAAAGGCACCTTAGAACTTGGATTATGGTATCCAAAAGATAAATACTTCAATATGATTACATACACTAATGCAGATTGGGATGGTAGTATAGATGATAGGAAAAGCACCAGTGGAGGAACATTCTTTTTAGGAAAGTTTCTGGTAGCATGGATAAGTAAGAAACAAACATCCACATCACTCTCCACACCAGAGGCATAATAAATTTTATTGCATCCTGTTGCACACAAGTTATTTGGATGAAGCAAACATTAGAAGATTTACAAATAAGATATGATCATTGATGATCCCATTATTATTAATTGTGATAACACTAGTGCCATAAGTATATCTAAAAATCCAGTAATGAATTCTAAAACCAAACACATTCCAATTAAATACCATTTCTGAAGAGATCAGGTTACCCAAAAGGTGGTTAAAATAGTGTATGTGAACACCAAAGAACAAATTGTAGACATTTTTACAAAACCATTGCCTAGG
>JASDQU010100991.1:50733-64707 GCA_032191745.1 Picea mariana
AAAGGTTGTCATCAATGCCAAAGGGAAAAATGTTGGACATAGTGGTATGATATTGTCATTGATGTCAACAGGGTGAAGAAGAATCTAGTACAAACAAATCTCAGAAGGAATAAGATTAATCAAAGCTCAAAAGATATGACGCACAGGAGCCATTCATTCTTATCTCGAGACAATACAAGATCGTTAGATCCAGGCGAAGTTAGAGGTTGGGAAGGATTAAATATCAACCATCAGATATGAAGCAAAAGATTTGTATGATCTCTCCAACCATTAGATCAAGGAGGGACTTTAGATGAATTCTCAACCATCTAATCAATTTTAGTAGAAGGACAATGTAAGCCACAATATCATGGAGTCTCAAATCAAAAGAAATCATGCAGACCATTGATCTAAGATATTATCGAGAGCAACACGAGCCATTGAATTAGGTGGTCAACTTTGGCACTAACCACTTCGACGAAAAGGAGTGTAGAACATGAGAATTTACTCGAAGGTCGAAGCCTCAAAGTCATGAACTACGACCAACTCCAACGCTAACCACTCTGGCGAAAAAGAGTCTAGAACAAGTGAATTTACCCAAAGGTCGAAGCCTCGAAGTCACGAACCCCCGTCAACTGTTGGATCAAAAGAAGAATAGGAAATATCTTCAACCATTGATCTATTCAGAGCATGCCAAAGAAGAAGGTGGTCAAATCTGGCCTTGACCTACTTCGACGATAAAAAAATCAGATAAACCAAGAACTCCCGAACTCCAGATTTCTAGAATAAACAAAGGACACAGGATCAAGAAAAGTTGAAAAATCTACTGTGGTAGATCTATTCAGCACTTCAGCAATAATCGAAGGATAATACAAAAGTGCCAAAACTCTGGAAGTACTGAAGTCACGAAGTAAGACATGTGGAAAAAGATGAATATGACACGTGGCCCATTCAAATGGTGACAAGCGTCAAGGTCATTATGGCAAATAATGACTGTAAAAGTCACAAATGAAGGTGACACATGGCAACCACTCAGCTAGTGCCATGTCAACAATGAAGTCATCAAACAATGTCACTTTGGGAGTACATCCTTTGGGGATATCCAACTTCTTCAACTAGCTAAAATACCCAAAGCGTCAAAGGTCGAAGTTAACGCTGGTGATTGATATAAAACCCTCAGGAATGTTTTTTGACAACCAATCTATTATTGAATACAATAAACGCACCTCAGAGAAATCTACTCCAGAAGAATTGGAATACTACAAAGGTATGAGTCCTGAAACACCAAAGTCCCAAAGTATACGAGAACCATTCATCTCAAACGTGCAAATAAAACACGACCGCCAATCTTGATAAGTGATTAAGCACTCGTTTGGCCTAGATCTTAGTCACTGCCTATGGTCATATGGAATAGAGGTCCGTAAAGTGTGTCTGTGTGAATTTTAACATACAAAGGAATAATTTCTACTGTTAGGAAGAAACTTTGAACCAGAAAAGATTTGGATTTTGTCCTGTTTGATATTAACTGATCACATGCATCTCATGAATTGGAAAGCTAATTGAAAATCTCAAATAAGATCTATTGGAGAACTGGGGACGCAACAAAAGTTTAAGAATGCAATAAAAATTCATGGGATCAAGTTAAAAGAAATCGATCCATACCTGTGATCGATTTATGAAAATCCATCTTACTAAATTGAAAAATCTTTTACGTTAATGTGTGAATAATAATAGAGGGAGATATTAATTATAAATTGAAAGTCAAATGTTATTACTGTTAATTTAAATGAAGAGGTGCAATGGTCCAAACAAAGGGACACAATGCTTCAACGCTCACACCAGTTGGAATACTATATAGGCAAAAAAGAACGGTAAGAAAAAGTGTCATGCATTCCAGATAAAAGACCAAAAAGCAGAAGCAGAGTCCAAAGAAGAAGAACTGATGATACTCATGCAGTGAGGGTGGAAGGGAGGATCAAGAAATGATTCACATCCTTTACTAAGTAAAGTGTGAATAAAAGGGAGTTGGTTCTTCCTAGGGTTGGTTCCATAAATACAAGGGAGTTGGTGCTTCCCAGGGTTGGTGTCCTAAAGACAAGGGAGTTGGTACATCCTAGGATTGGTCCCCTGTAGAAGGGGATTTGTGTCTCCTAGAGTTGGTTCTCTAAAGGGATTAGTTTCCTTCACTATCTCAGATTATTCTTTATAAAAACTTGTAAATTGTTGTTAATTATACTTATA
Source organism: Picea mariana (assembly GCA_032191745.1). NCBI lineage: Eukaryota > Viridiplantae > Streptophyta > Pinopsida > Pinales > Pinaceae > Picea > Picea mariana. The sequence goes on from JASDQU010100991.1 coordinate 52,954, forward strand.
TATTTGATTGTATATACAAGCCCATTGTTAATATTTGTGGTGATTAATAAAATAACAAAGTAATTACTATTTTTAAAAAAATAGGTAATACTAATTCACCCCCCCCTCTTAGGACCAGAGGAGCAAAAGCAAGATGCTCCAATGCATACCGACTCAGAGGAGGAGGAAGAAGAGATGCAACCGCTAGAATGCAAGAAGTGGACATTGCCCATGTTTCTGCAACTTCCAGAGCAAGCTATGCTAACAGGTAAGGATGTTAATGACATCCTTAACGCATCATTTATAGCAGAACCTTTAGTCAAGAAACCAAGAACCGGGCTATCCCCAATGAATATCCTGAACCCTCAGCCTATATCGTCAACTGTACCTCATACTCGAGCAACCCAGACCATCATTGAAATCCAATATGACCCTGAGTCGGATACCACTACATCCACCACCATTATCATTGAACAACCCCCATCACCCCCACAATCCCAATCGCCACTGCAAGAAACAACCACCCAACCCCAAACCATTGACCCGAAGCCTATGCAGTTGGATCCCCCTGAACTACCCGAATATATACTGGAACTCACTTATCTGACCCCTGAAGTACCAAGCCAGTTCATTGTTCTATTTGTGTTGATCTAGGACACTTCGCCTTCGTCAGAGACTCAGATTGTGCAGATACCGCAAGCCCCAAGCCCGTAACACCCTCTCTCAATGATCAACATTGGGAGTGTCATCCAAAGAGGCATAACCACAGACACTGTGGTCCAGAAATACGAGGAAGTGTTAGAGGTTCATAAGGAACCTGAATCAACATTAGGACATAGTGCAACCTCATTGCAATAAAAAATGGAGCTAGTACTCCAAAACCCACAACAGTGCGCAGAGCTAGTGCATCTCTACTTGGCAAAAGCGTAGATATTCCCATTCCTTCCATCAGTGGTAAGGATGAGACCTGTGTAACCGCCGCAAGGTCCATATACAGGGGAGGAAGAGGTGGAGACACCGTAAGAACATTTAACGGCCAATGGACTCCCACTACAGGTCCGAGTACCCAGGGAGGCCACTACTTCTTCTGGTGACCTCGCTCAATGGCCATCGACGCATCTAATTTGGATGATCAGAGCTTCAATTGATCAATTAGACCAGAGGCTCCAACAAGATGAACGAGACGCAAAATTTTTTGGGGAGGAAACACTCCTCGTGCAAGAACGTCGGACGTAAGAGGAGTATGCAAAGATCTAGGCGGAGCAAAAACTAGAAAGGGTCCAGGAAAATCTTGCAGAAGCCTGGCTAGTGACTCGAAAGAAAACACCACAACTGCCTGAATCCAGTGCAACAGGAGAGATGGTATAGAAGATCAAGCTATTGCAGGGAGCATGGTCGGAGTTGGATATTCATACTAAGAGCCTTGAAGCACAGTTGTGGAAGAGTCCAAAGGAAGTAGAACAATAGCCCTGTAAGCTTCAAGAACAAATTGAGAAAGTGGTGCTTGAAGGAAATAATGCAAGGGAAACCCTCCACAAGAAAATTGCAAAATGCACAAATATTTTCTAGGAAGTTGGTGACTGGATGGGGATCATTTCATGATGCAACCAGACCCTGGAGGACTTGTGCATGAAGATCAAGTCACTTAACGAGGAAGTTTCCATCGCCATGGATCCGCTGGAGTAGTAGGAAAAGTTCGATAAGATCCAACAAGCAAACAATGAGTTGAATGCTCTATTTGAGGCACAATCAATAGCTAAGAAAGAGCTACAAGAGTTTTGACTGGTTGTTCATACAACCTATATGCAGATGCAACAAGTATATGTTATAGCTGACTCAGAGTGGAACTCTTTGGTCCCATCCAAACCTAAGGTATGCATTACAGATGTGACTCAACAGTTCTTGGATGAAGCTTCACTCCTCACTAGGAAGTGGCAGGACAAGGTCGTTAATTTCCAAGGGGTAAAGAGGAGATCCCTGGAATTAGTCCCAGAGTTGGGCCCTTCATTTGAAGAGATGGAAAAAGAAAGAACTCAAGCAAAAGATGGGAGAAAAGAAGATACATAAGACAAAGGAAAGAAACATGCCAAACCAAATATCATAGAAGAACCAAGGACTTGACTCGAGGGAGAGTCAAGGATTATGGTCGGAGCTTGTTGGGCCCTTCATTTTGTTGTTAGAAGTTGCACAAGGGATGATGCTACTCCAATTTTGGTTAAACAAAAGTTGCACAAGTCACAAAGGAGCGAGACAACATAACAAGTAAATAAATTGAAAACGGTTGGAAGAAAGGACAAAGCAACACCAACATGGAGAAGAAGTTACAACAAAACACGAACAAGAAATCCTGCGAAGTCTCAAACCTGAAAATCCCAGTTAGCTTATATATATGGGATGAATACGATTGTAAAGGGTTGGATTTTGATTGGAGTTTAGTTGGATTGTAGGTTGAATTATTGTTTGTTGTTTGTGGGTTATTTGTATTATTGTCCATTTTGGGTAGATGTTAGCTATGATTATAGAGTCTGGGTTCCAAAAACCAGACCAAGTCTGTAAAGAGTTATGTCCAAGTCGTGTTGGTAAAAGAGCAAGGGTTTTGGGTTAACCTTGTCTCTCAGTAATATAGTTGTTGTTAAGCTTTAGCATGGCCAAGTTGTGTCTATATCTGAGCAGAACATTATGTAATGGAGAAGCACCTTATGAAGCTAATACAAGGAGAGATTCAAATTTTGAAATTCCTTTTTCTGTTCAACTTCAGATTGTCTTAATGATGTTTCATATTATCTTTATATCAGATCCGATTCATAGGATATAGTTATTTATGGCTGCAACACAACTCTGTTTCCTTTAATATGAGTTGGGAATGTTTCCAGAGTTCTGAGTTTAATCTATCTTGCGCAAGACCACAAAGAGCATAAGACTGTATGGATTTGTCTAAGCATTCCTTTTACCCTTCCCTATTTTCTTTTTCTTGGTTTTGCTTCGGGTGAGACTTCTTCCCTTCAAGGAAAATGAAAATTCCATCTCTTTAGACTACCTCAGTACCTTTTGTTGGTAACCTGAGAAGGACCCTGGTCTGATCAATTCCGCGCCAACACTTTTCCTTTCCATGACATGCCTTGCATTGCCTTGAATTTTTATTGCCTTCCCTTTCCTTTCCTTTCCTTCCCTGCCATGCCATGCCATGGATTTCCTTTCAATGCCATTCCATGCCATGCATTTCCTTGCCCTGGATTTCCATGCCTTTCATTTCCTTGCCTTGCCATGCCATGACTTTCCTTTCCATGTCATGACTTGCATTGCATTTCCTTGCCGTGCCTTGCCTTTCCTTGACTTTCCATGCCATGCCTTGCCTTGCCTTGTCATTACATGCCTTGCCATGCCATGCCATTCCATGTCTTGCATTTTCATGCCATGACTTGTCTTTCCTTCACTTGCCATGCCTTTCGTAGACTTTCCTTACCATGCCATTCCATGTCATGCATTGCATTACCTTTCATTGTCATGCCATGTTGTCCCATGCCTTTCCTTTCAATTCCGTTCATTTCCTTTCCTTTCCATTCCATGCATTTCCATGCCATACCTTGTCTTTACATTCCATGCCATGCCATGCCTTACATTGTCTTACATTTCCATGTCATACCTTTCCTTTCCATACCATGTGCTGACTTTCCATGCCATGACATGTCTTGACTGCCATGCCATGTCTTGCCTTTTCATGCCATGCTTTTCCTTTCCATGTCATGCCTTGCATTTCCTTGAGTGGCATTTCCTTTCCTTGCATTTCCTTGCCTTTCCTTTCCTTGCCTTGCCTTTCCATGCCATGGCTTGCCTTGTCATGCCATGCCATACCTTGCCTTTCCTTGAATTTCCATGCCCTTCCTTGCATTTCCTTGCCTTGCCATGTCATACCTTGCCTTTCCTTACCTTGGCTTGCCATGTCTTACGTTGCATTGCCTTTCCTTTCCTTGCCATGACATGCTTTGGATTTCCATGCCATGCCATGTCATGCCTTGCATTGCCTTGCCTTGTCATGCTATGCCATTCCATGCCTTTCCTTGCCATGCCATGCCATCCCTTGCCTTTCCTTCCCATGCCTTGCCTTGCCTTGCCATGCCATGCCATTGCATACCATGCCTTTCCTTGCCTTGACTTTCCATGTGTTGACAACAATTTCGGTCAACAAGACTTAACCAACAAAGAAGTTGTCAAGCTACTCTTTTTTTCACATTTACTTGAGAAATATTGTGTGCATCTCACTCAATGATTTCTACACATTCAATGATGACAAATATTTTGAAACTGTGATAAGTATTCGCTACAATTGACATGGTCACTGGTCATGTTTTGTCTTGGATAAGTTCATCCTTCTACACATGGAAAGAAACATTAGAAAAAACATCACTATCAACATATAACATGGCAAAGAGAAACAAAATTTCTCTTAAAATTACTTGCATGGTGAAATCTTCATGAACCATGAAGTATTGAAGAGACATATAAATCTTATTACAAGATACAAAGAGTATACATACTTCTTTTATTAAAAGAACTTCATAAAGAAAAAGTTAACCTACATTATAGATATTATATTGTAAATTTATTAACAATATTAAAAGCTCATATACATGCAAAATGCAAAATGTTGTGGATATAACATGTGAGATTGATAAGATGCTAAATGGATATAGAGAAAATATCAAAGAAAAACATTGGCATAGATATACATATTATAAGTGAAGTTTAGTTATGGTATGAGTTTCCTAAAAACTTTTTACCATATATTACAAAGGGCGCTTAAGGTTGGTATATTATATTTCAAAGACAAAAGTTATTACAAGACATTTTATATAAAGGTGGAGAAAACATATGGTGAAATGTTATGATGAAGGGCGTTATGAATTTGAGTGGGCATTTATAATTACATTTTCAATATACCATGATTTTGTCATCCACGTATGGTGGATATAAAGTTGCATGCATTCAACACGTGACATACGTGACATGAATTTCATCTGCTTAAGTTTGAATGTTATACATAACAACATCACTGTTTTGTCATTTCGCTCAAAGAAGATCAATACATTTGGGTTGATGCAAATATTATTTCACATGGAAAATCCACGTTGACTTGGAAGTAGCGGAAAGGAAAATGAAGTCCAGAGATAATGATCATCAAAGGTGCAAGGCATTGTAGTATAGTATAGTGCTTTTATGATTAAAGTATTCGCGAAGAATATTTTTTTGCATTTCCACTATAAACTCATCAAAAGGAGTAAATGGTTTCTTCGAGAGTATCTGGTCTCTCATAATTGAAAGGATAATTTTTTCTAAGTGGGTTTGAATATAGTTCTTTGTTCGATAAGGATTATGGAGTAGTAGCAATTGTACATTTGACACCAGTGTGGGACATATGAAGGTAGGTTGCAGGCACTGATGCTACATGAGTTTCAATCATCCAAGTCAAAAAAACATACATAGAGAAAATTATTGTGAGTAAAGGTATGCAGAGAACAAGTTAGGTTTTGCTTTGTTCATGATTCATAATGTGTTTTCAATAAGGACTTAATGAGGTTGTTGAGCAAGGATGGGCTTGTTCTTTGTAGAACAACAAGGAGGAGGGAAAATGGAGACTATGGCTTCATTGAGGTAACTGTACATTTAGTGTCTTGTTGTGTTTTGGGTTTATATAAGTATTGATCAGTTTGATATTATGCAGATTATTCTTTAGTGTATTTATCTTTGCCTCAACAACTTCTAATTTTTTCTTTCTTTTGTTGTTTGGATTTTTTTAGGCCTAAAGTTTGTGGAATTATTATGCAGTATTTATTTGAATAAAAACTATATTGAAAACTCTGAAATTATTGTGTTTTCTTTCTTTTTAAGAAATATACTTCTTTCATTCTTTTTATTTGTTAATTTGTAGTTAACATTAATAAAAAACCAATCAACACTTATCTATGCTTGACTTAAAAACTGCAATATTCACAAGAGAATAAAATAACAAAAATAATTTATTTTGTTATTTTTTTCTCTTGTGAATATTGTAGTTTACTTTTTTTTTTTTTTTTTTTTACCTAGTTTAGTTTTCTTTTTACATTTATTTAATTTTACTTAAACTAATCTTGTATATTTTCACTTTGCTTTCACAAGAGAATAAAACAACAAAATTAATTTATTTTGTTATTTTATTCTCTTGTGAATATTGTAGTTTACTTTTTTAACCTAGTTTAGTTTTCTTTTTATATTTATTTAATTTTACTTAAACTAATCTTGTATATTTTCTTTCTAACCTCGTTAGGTTTTCCTTACTCCATTTTTATTTAATTTAATTTGTAATAATTTGTAACATTAAATATCTACTAACTCGTCCTCATAATCATCAATATTTTTATACTTTCAACCTTTAATTCTAGGTGGATAACTTTGTAATTATTTCACTAATAAAACTTGTATTATAATCTTTTCATTTATTTTATTATGCAAGGTATAACATAACAATTAATTACAAAGTTATTCATAGCTAACTTAGTTGGATGGTTTAAGTAAATAACTTATTAGCATATATTGTAATTGCTTATTATCTTTACTCAATCAATCTTTCATTGGAAAGTTCAAATTCTCAATTATTTGCAAAGTCATTGGCACAATGTTTTCTCATTAGTTTTGCTAACCTTGTCTATTTTTATTTCCCCCTATCTTGACGGTTTTGGAATCAACATCTTTTGGTGACCATATCGGGGAATTATCATTCTATGGTTCTTCTCAAGTTAGGAATCATTCCTACATGTTATTTGTATTTTCTTTCTAGAATCAACATCTTTTGGTGACCATATTGGGGAATTATCGTTCTATGGTTCTTCTCGATTAGGAATCATTCCTACATGTTATTTGTATTTTCTTTCTAGGTTTTCTGGGGAAAGATCCCTGAAAGGAATGCCCTCTTTTGAGGGAAATCCTTGGGAATCCTCTTCTGATCATATCAATGATTTCATTGTCTTTTGCTATTTTATCGAGGTTCATGATGAGTATTCTCTTACCAATTTATTTCCTCGTTCCCTCAAAGGAAAAGAGATGGATTTGGTGACCATATCAGGGAATTATTGTTCTATGGTTCTTCTCGATTAGGAATCATTCCTACATGTTTTTTGTATTTTCTTTCTAGGTTTTCTGGGGAAAGATCCTTGAAAGGAATGCCCTCTTTTGAGGGAAATCCATCAATGATTTCATTGTCTTCTTCTATTCTATTGGGGTTCATGATGAGTATTCTCTTACCAATCTATTTCCCCGTTCCCTCAAAGGAAAAGAGATGGATTGGTATGGGAGAATAATACAGTATACAAATTTGATAGGGGTAAAGGTTTTTATTGAATTCATCACAAAATTCCCCCCTCCACCTATCTCTTATCTCTTTGAGTTTTCACTTGATGATCATAACCATATCATGGTGATCAATGACTCACCCTCTTCAAATACCATGATTTCTCAAACATAGGATCATTCTTATTATAATTCTTTATGACCAAAGGATTGTAAAGAGTCTTATTCTCACCAACCATATCATGTTATTTCACATCATGAAATCTATACCTTCCCCTTATCTAACTAGGACCTTGACTATGGGGGTGATGATGATCATATCATGTCACTCGATAATCACATTCCAAATCTCATTACTCTTGAAACTCATGAACAAATTCAAACTCACAATTATCTTTTACCCCAAGCTTCCCAAGGAGAACCTGACCTAGATCTTTTTTCTTCCTCTTATCAAAAATTTTTGTTTGATAATGTCATCTATGGGCGCCAAGATCAAGATATTGAAGATCCTTATGATTCTATGGATTCCTCTCATGAGTCTATCTATAATTATTTTCATGAACATGATGTGAATCCCAACCTTCGCATGGTTTATACAAATCCACTTTTTCTTCAGAAGAGGAAGAGGGATCATACATCAATACACTAACTTATTCCACATGCATCATTTCCTTTGATATAAAGAATGAGTTCAAGGGTTTTCTTGTTCATTTATAGTTGGCACATGATCGTTTCTATTGGGTTTTAACATGAACTTTACCCTCACCAAATATGCATGTTGTTTGGAAAGTTGGTGAGTGTTATTCACACAAAGTTAGGTATTTTTCAAATAAAATATTTCAAGACATAAATCTTTCAGGTGAAATAGATGATCTATTTCTCTATATCAAGCATCACCCAACCATTACAGTACCATGATCGTTTCTATTGGGTTTTAACATGAACTTTACCCTCACCAAATATGCATGTTGGTTGGAAAGTTGGTGAGTGTTATTCACACAAAGTTAGGTATTTTTCGAATAAAATATTTCAAGACATAAATCTTTCAGGCGAAACAGATGATTTATTTCTCTATATCAAGCATGCATCACCCAACCATTAAGTATTTATTTTCCTTTCCTATAAATAAATTATTGTAAATAAATAAAGATTATGGTTTGAGTGTTTTTGGCTTGTTTAGTTAGTTTCATTTCTTTTTTGGTTTTCATGCATTTCCTTTTTATTTTGAAAGATGGACTTGCTAGGGTGATGGTTGGTTATTTAACAAGGTACTGTATAATGACTAACTAGTTGACCAAGTTTTGGTGAAAAAAATGTTAATGGATGGACAAGATACCTATTCTAATCCTAACCTATCATATGCTAACCTGAGCCATCTCTTCTTGACGAGTCATTTATTTCCTTCCCATTTCTTCTTGTTGACCAAGTTTTGGTGGAAAACATGTTAATGTATGGACAAGATACCTTATGTGTTAGAGAGAAATCCTAAGCCTAATTTATCATATGCTAACCTGAGCCATCTCAGCTTCTTGACGAGTCATTTAAGTCCATCCCATTTCCTCTTTCCATTTTCTCCATCCCCACCATCATGAGAGAGATCTTTCATACACATGTCATGGATGTTTAGTGCTACCCTTGGGTTTACCCTCCTGCACTTATTCCATGGAGTCTCGATCCATGAATCACTTGGCCTCCATCTTGTTTCCCCCTGTTGTATAATCTGGTCCACCTAACCCTATCGACCTCTTCTTGTCTCACATTGATTCACCCTCAGTCTTATCATTACCTAACCATTCCCCTTTCCTTCAAAGAATCAAAGGATCATAATCTCATTGTTTCAAACTTACGCTGCTAGAAGAAATGAACATATGTTGGTTGGCAGATGTTGACGACAATTTGTTCAAAAAGACTTAGCCGAAAAAGAAGTTTCCAGGCTACTCTTTTTTCCACATTTACTTGAGAAATATTGTGTGCATATCACTCAATGAACATATGTTGGTTGGTAGATGTTGATGACAATTTGGTTAACAAGACTTAGCCGAAAAAGAAGTTGTCAGGATACTCTTTTTTTCACATCTACTTAGAAATATTGTGTGCATATCACTCAATGGTTGCCAGGTAAATTTTTTTATTGAATTCATCACAAAATCCCCCCCTCCACTTATCTCTTATCTCTTTGAATTTTCATTCATGGTGATAAATGACTCACCCTCTTCAAATACCATCATTTCTCAAACATAGGATCATTCTTATCATAATTCTTTATCACCAAAGGATTGTAAAGAGTCTTATTCTGACCAACCACATCATGTTATTTCACATCCTGAAATCTATACCTTCCCCTTCTCTAACTAGGACCTTGACTATGGGGGTGATTTTCATGAACATGATGCGAATCCCAACCTTGGTAGGGTTTATGAAAATCCACTATTTCAATCAAAAGAGGAAGAGGGATCATACATCAATACACTAACTTATTCCACATGCATCATTTCCTTTGATAAAAGGAATGAGTTCAAGGGTTTTCCTATATATTCTAATCCTTTTTACTCTTCTTTAGAGCATGGTGATTCATTACTTGATCAGGAGATAGTAAACACTGACACTCTAATGCCTATCACTCAATCTGACCAGGACAATGCATAAAAAACATCTGGATAGTTGGCAGGTCTTGTAGTACCATGATCATTTCTATTGGGTTTTAACATGAACTTTACCCTCACAAATATACATGTTGGTTGGCAAGTTGGCGAGTGTTCTTCACACACTATTGGGTATTTTTTGAATAAAATCTTTCAAGACATCAATCTTTCAGGCAAAACGAATGATCTATTTCTATATACCAAGCATCACAATGGATGATCTATTTCTCTATACCAAGCATCACCCAACGTGACATTAAGTATTTATTTTCCTTTCCTATAAATAAATGATTGTAAATAAATAAAGATTATGATTTGAGTGTTTTTGTCTTGTTTAGCTAGTTTCATTTCTTTTTTGGTTTTCATGCATTTCCTTTTTCTTTTGAAAGATGGACTTGCTAGGGTGATGGTTTGTTATTTAACAAGGTATTATATAACTCTTCTTGACGAGTCATTTAATTCCTTCCCATTTTCGACGAGTCATTTAATTCCTTCCCATTTATTCTTTCCCTTTTCTCCATCCCCACCATCCTGAGAGAGCTCTTGCATACACATGTCATGAATGTTTAGTGCTACCCTTGGGTTTACCCTCCTGTGCACGTCTATGATAGTTTTTAAGTTCTTGAATATTTTTGCATTTTCAAATGTATCAATTTTCTTATGTCCCATTTGATTATACAACAGGACCAAACCCCCTCACTCATACTTACCACTTTCCAGGAGTTATTCCATGGAGTCACGATGCATGAATCACTTGGCCTTCATCTTATTTCCCCCTCTAGTCCACCTAACCTTATCGACCTCTTCTTGTCTCATGTTGTATAATCTAGTCCACCTAACCCTATCAACCTCTTCTTGTCTCACATAGAGTCACCCCGAGTCTTATCATTACTTAAACATTCCCCTATAATCAAAGGATCATAAGCTCATTGTTTCAAACTTGCACGCTGCTAGTTGGTTGGCAGATGTTGATGACAATTTGGTCAACAAGACTTAGCCGATTTTTTTTTTTCCAGTCTACTCTTTTTTTCACATTTACTTGAGAAATATTGTATGCATATCACTCAATGGTTTCTAAACATTCAATGATGAAAAATATTTGAAAACTATAATAAATATTCAATGCAATTGACATGGTTGTTGGCCAACTTTTGTCATAAACAATAGAAAGAAACATTAAAAAAAACATCACTATTAAAAACTCATATACCATATGCACAACCTAAAAGGTTGTGGATATACCATGTGAGATTGATAAGATGCTAAATAGATATAGAGCAAATATCAAAAGAAAAACATTAACATAGATATAGATATTATAAGTGAAGTTTAGTTATGGTATGAGTTTCCTAAAAACTTTTTACCTTATCATTTTAAAAGGCGTGGTACAAAGGGTGCTTAAGGTTGGTATATTATATTTCAAAAGGTTGGTATATTATATTTCAAAGACAAAAGTTATTACAAGACCTTTTATATAAAAGTGGAGAAAATGATATGTGAGCAGGCTCACATATATGTGAGCATGCTCACATATATGTGAGCAGCAAAAGGATATTCAGGTATTTGAAAGAGACAATGACTTATGGTCTGTGGTATCCCAGAAATCAAAGTCTTCAGTTGACTGCTTATTCAGATGCAGATTGGGCAAACTGTGTTGATGAGATAAAAAGCACCAGTGGAGGAGCATTCTTCTTGGGTCCATAGCAGGATCCATCATCAGGACAAAAAAGTCTGAGAAAATGTAAGAGAAAAGCCTTTGTTACATTATAAATTCTCCATTTATGCCCCCCCCTCCCACCCTCTATATAGAGTG
>JASDQU010100991.1:80877-91985 GCA_032191745.1 Picea mariana
TTTCACCTGAAAGATTTATGTCTTGAAATATTTTATTTGAAAAATACCTAACTTTGTGTGAATAACACTCACCAACTTTCCAAACAACATGCATATTTGGTGAGGGTAAAGTTCATGTTAAAACCCAATAGAAACGATCATGTGCCAACTATAAATGAACAGGAAAACCCTTGAACTCATTCTTTATATCAAAGGAAATGATGCATGTGGAATAAGTTAGTGTATTGATGTATGATCCCTCTTCCTCTTCTGAAGAAAAAGTGGATTTGTATAAACCATGTGAAGGTTGGGATTCACATCATGTTCATGAAAATAATTATAGATAGACTCATGAGAGAAATCCATAGAATCATAAGGATCTTCAATATCTTGATCTCGGCGCCCATAGATGACATTATCAAACAAAAAAATTTCATAAGAGGAAGAAAAAAGATCTAGGTCAGGTTCTCCTTGGGAAGCTTAGGGTAAAAGATAATTGTGAGTTTGAATTTGTTCATGAGTTTCAAGAGTAATGAGATTTGGAATGTGATTATCGAGTGACATGATATGATCATCATCACCCCCATAGTCAAGGTCCTAGTTAGAGAAGGGGGAGGTATAGATTTCACGATGTGAAATAACATGATGTGGTTGGTGAGAATAAGACTCTTTACAATCCTTTGGTCATAAAGAATTATAATAAGAATGATCCTATGTTTGAGAAATGATGGTATTTGAAGAGGGTGAGTCATTGATCACCATGATATGGTTATGATCATCAGGTGAAAACTCAAAGAGATAAGAGATAGGTGGAGGGGGGAATTTTGTGATTAATTCAATAAAAACCTTTACCCCTATCAAATTTGTATACTGTATTATTCTCCCATACCAATTCATCTCTTTTCCTTTGAGGGAACGAGGAAATAGATTGGTAAGAGAATACTCATCATGAACCCCAATAGAATAGAAGAAGACAATGAAATCATTGATGGATTTCCCTCAAAAGAGGGCATTCCTTTCAGGGATCTTTCCCCAGAAAACCTAGAAAGAAAATACAAATAACATGTAGGAATGTTTCTTAATCGAGAAGAACCATAGAACAATAATTCCCCAATATGGTCACCAAATCCATCTCTTTTCCTTTGAGGGAACGAAGAAATAAATTGGTAAGAGAATACTCATCATGAACCCCGATAGAATAGAAGAAGATAATGAAATCATTGATATGATCAGAAGAGGATTCCCAAGGATTTCCCTCAAAAGAGGGCATTCCTTTCAGGGATCTTTCCCCAGAAAACCTAGAAAGAAAATACAAATAACATGTAGGAATGATTCCTAATCGAGAAGAACCATAGAACGATAATTCCCCGATATGGTCACCAAAAGATGTTGATTCTAGAAAGAAAATACAAATAACATGTAGGAATGATTCCTAACTCGAGAAGAACCATAGAACGATAATTCCCCGATATGGTCACCAAAAGATGTTGATTCCAAAACCGTCAAGATAGGGGGAAATAAAAATAGACAAGGTTAGCAAAACTAATGAGAAAACATTGTGCCAATGGCTTTGCAAATAATTGAGAATTTGAACTTTCCAATAAAAGATTGATTGAGTAAAGATAATAAGCAATTACAATATATGCTAATAAGTTATTTACTTAAGCCATCCAACTAAGTTAGCTATGAATAACTTTATAATTAGTTGTTCTGTTATACCTTGCATAATAAAATAAATGAAAAGATTATAATACAAGTTTTATTAGTGAAATAATTACAAAGTTATCCATATGAAATTAAAGGTCAAAAGTATAAAAATACTGATGATTATGAGGATGAGTTAGTAGATATTTAACGTTACAAATTATTACAAATTAAATTAAATAAAAATGGAGTAAGGAAAACCTACCGAGGTTAGAAAGAAAATATACAAAATTAGTTTAAGTAAAATTAAATAAATCTAAAAAGAAAACTAAACTAGGTTAAAAAAATGTAAACTACAATAAAGAGAATAAAACAACAAAATAAATTAATTTTGTTATTTTATTCTCTTGTGAATATTGTAGTTTTAAGTCAAGCATAGGTAAGTGAAAATATACAAGATTAGTTTAAGTAAAATTAAATAAATGTAAAAAGAAAATTAAACTACAATATTCACAAGAGAATAAAATAACAAAATAAATTAATTTTGTTATTTTATTCTCTTGTGAATATTATAATTTTTAAGTTAAGCATAGGTAATTGTTGATTGGTTTTTTTATTAATATTACATAATTACAAATTAACAAATAAAAAGAAGGAAAGAGGTTGTGTATTTCTTAAAAAGAAAGAAAACACAATAATTCGAGAGTCTTCAATATAGTCTTTATTTAAATAAATAAAGCATAATAATTCCACAAACTTTAGGCCTAAAAAATTCAAACAACAAAAGAAAGAAAAAGTTAAACGTTGTTGAGGCAAAGACAGTTACACTAATCTGCATAATATCAAAATGATCAATACTTATATAAACCAAAACCCAAAACAAAACAGGAGACTAAATGCACAGTTACCTCAATAAAGCCATAGTCTCCATTTTCCCTCCTCCTTGTTGTTCTACAAGCCAATCCCGGCTCAACAACCTCATTAAGTCCTTATTGGAAACACATTATGAATCATGAACAAAGCAAAACCTAACTTGTTCTCTGCATACCTTTACTCACAATAATTTTCTCTATATATCTTTTTTTGACTTGGATGATTGAAACTCATGTAGCATCAGTGCCTGCAACGTACCTTCATATGTCCCACACTGGTGTCAAATGTACAATTGCTACTACTCCATAATCCTTATCGAACAAAGAACTATATTCAATCCCACTTGGAAAAATTATCCTTTCAATTATGAGAGACCAGATACTGTCGAAGAAACCATTACTCCTTTTGATGAAACCATTACTCCTTTTGATGAGTTTATAGTGAGTGGAAATGCAAAAAAAATATTCTTCGCGAATACTTTAATCATAAAAGCACTGCCAGACTTGCACTATACTACAATGCCCGCAAGCAAAAAATGATTGCCTTGCACCTTTGATGATCATTATCTCTGCACTTCATTTTCCTTTCCGCTACTTCCAAGTCAACGTGGATTTTCCATGTGAAATAAAATTTGCATCAACCCAAATGTATTGATCTTCTTTGAGCGAAATGACAAAACAGTCATGTTGTTATGTATAACATTCAAACTTAAGCAGATGAAATTCATGTCACGTGTTGAATGTATGCAACTTTATATCCACCATACGTGGATGACAAAATCATGGTATATTGAAAATGTAATTATAAATGCCCACTCAAATTCATAACGCCCTTCATCATAACATTTCACCATATATTGTCTCCACTTTTATATGAAATGTCTTGTAATAACTTTCGTCTTTGAAATATAATATACCAAAATATAATATACCAACCTTAAGCGCCCTTTGTAATATATGGTAAAAAGTGTTCAGGCAACTCATACCATAACTAAACTTCACTTATAATATGTATATCTATGACAATGTTTTTCTTTGATATTTTCTCTATATCCATTTAGCATCTTATCAATCTCACATGTTATATCCACAACATTTTGCATATGGTGTATGAGTTTTTAATATTGTTAATAAAACAATATAATATCTATAATGTAGGTTAATTTTTTCTTTATGAAGTTCTTTTAATAAAAGAAGTATGCATACTCTTTGTATCTTGTAATAAGATATATATGTCTCTTCAATACTTCATGGCTCATGAAGATTCCACCATGCAAGTAATTTTAAGAGAAATTTTGTTTCTCTCTGCCATGTTATATGTTGATAGTGATGTTTTTTCTAATGTTTCTTTCCATGTGTAGAAGGATGAACCTATCCAAGACAAAAGATGACCAGTGACCATGTCAATTGTAGAAAATACTTATCACAGTTTCAAAATATTTGTCATCATTGAATGTGTAGAAATCATTGAGTGAGATGCACACAATATTTCTCAAGTAAATGTGAAAAAAAGAGTAGCTTGGCAACTTCTTTGTTGGTTACGTCTTGTTGACCGAAATTGTTGTCAACACATGGAAAGTCAAGGCAAGGAAAGGCATGGTATGAAATGGCATGGCATGGGAAGGAAAGGCAAGGGATGGCATGACATGGCAAGGAAAGGCATGGAATGGCATAGCATGACAAGGCAAGGCAATGCAAGGCATGGCATGGCATGGCATGGAAATCCAAAGCATGTCATGGAAAGGAAAGGAAAGGCAATGCAACGTAAGACATGGCAAGTCAAGGTAAGGAAAGGCAAGGTATGGCATGGAAAGGAAAGGAAATGCAAGGAAGGGCATGGAAATTCAAGGAAGGGCAAGGTATGGCATGGCATGACAAGGCAAGCCATGGCATGGAAAGGCAAGGCAAGGAAAGGAAAGGCAAGGAAATGCAAGGAAAGGAAATGCCACTCAAGGAAATGCAAGGCATGACATGGAAAGGAAAAGCATGGCATGACAAGGCAAGATATGGCATGGCAGTCAAGGCATGTCATGGCATGGAAAGTCAGCACATGGCATGGAAAGGAAAGGTATGACATGGAAATGTAAGACAATGCAAGGCATTGCATGGAATGGAATGGAAAGACAAGGTATGGCATGGAAATGCATGGAATGGCAAGGAAAGGAAATAAATGGAATCGAAAGGAAAGGCATGGGACAACATGGCATGACAAGGAAAGATAATGCAATGCATGACATGGAATGCCATGGTAAGGAAAGTCTACGAAAGGCATGGAAAGTGAAGGAAAGACAAGTCATGGCATAGAAATGCAAGACATGGAATGGCATGGCATGGCAAGGCATGTAATGACAAGGCAAGACAAGGCATGGCATGGAAAGTCAAGGAAAGGTGAGGCATGGCATGACAAGGAAATGCAATGCAAGTCATGGCATGGCATGACATGGAAAGGAAAGTCATGGCATGGAAAGGCAAGGAAATGCAAGGCATGGAAAGCTAGGGAAAGGAAATGCATGGCATGGAATGGCATCGAAAGTAAATCCATGGCATGGCATGGCAGGGAAGGAAAGGAAAGGAAAGGGAAGGCAATAAAAATTCAAGGCAATGCAAGGCATGTCATGGAAAGGAAAAGTGTTGGCGCGGAATTGATCAAACCAGGGTCCTTCTCAGGTTACCAACAAAAGGAACTGAGGTAGTCTAGAGAGATGTAATTTTCATCTTCCTTGAAGGGAAGAAGTCTCACCCAAAGCGCAACCAAGAAAAATAAAATAGGGAAGGGTAAGAAGAATGCTTAGACAAATCCATACAGTCTTATGCTCTTTGTGGTCTTGCACAAGATAGATTAAACTCATAACTCTGGAAACATTCCTAACTCATATTAAAGGAAACAGAGTTGTGTTGCAACCATAAAGAACTATATCCTATGAATCGGATCTGACATAAAGATAATATAAAACATCATTAAGACAATCTGAAGTTAAACAGAAACAAGAATTTCAAAATTTGAATCTCTCCTTGTATTAGCTTCATAAGGTTCTTCTCCATTACATAATATTCTTCTCAGATACAGACACAACTTGGCCATGCTAAAGCTTAACAACAATTCTATTACTGAGAGACAAGGTTAACCTAAAACCCTTGCTCTTTTACCAACACGACTTGGACATAACTCTTTACAAACTTGGTCTAGTTTCTGGAACCCAGACTCTATAATCATAGCTAACATCTACCCAAAATGGACAATAATACAAATAACCCGAAAACAACAAACAATAATTCAACCTACAATCCAACTAAACTCCAATCAAAATCCAACCCTTTACAATCGTATTCATCCCATATATATAAGCTAATTGGGATTTTCGGGTTTGAGACTTTGCATGCTTTCTTGTTCTTGTTCTGTTGTAACTTCTTCTCCATGTTGGTGTTGCTTTGTCCTTTCTTCCATCCGTTTTCAATTTCTTTACTTGTTCTGTTGTCTCGCTCCTTTGTGACTTGTGCAACTTTTGTTTAACCAAAATTGGAGTAGCATCATCCCTTGTGAAACTTCTAACAACAAAATGAAGGGCCCAACAGGATCCGACCATAATCCTTGACTCTCCCTCGAGTCAAGTCCTTGGTTCTTCTGTGATATTCGGTTTGGAATGTTGCTTTCCTTTGTCTTATGTCTCTTCTTTTCTCCCATCTTTTTCTTGAGTGATTTCTTTTTCCATCTCTTCAAATGAAGGGCCCAACTCTGGGACCAATTCCAGGGCTCTCTTCTTTACCCCTTGGAAATTAACGACCTTGTCCTGCCACTTCCTGGCAAGGAATGAAGCTTCATCCACGAACTATTGAGTCACATCTGTAATGCATACCTTAGGTTTGGACAGGACCAACAAGTTCCACTCCGAGTCAGTTATAACATCTACTTGTTGCATCTACATATAGGTTGTTTTGACAACCGGTCGAAACTCTTGTAGCTCTTTCTTAGCTATTGATTGTGCCTCAAATAGAGCATTCAACTCATTGTCTGCTTGCTGGATCTTATCGAACTTTTCCTACTGCTCTAGTGGATCCATGGCGATGGAAACTTCCTCGTTAAGTGACTGGATCTTCATGTGCAAGTCCTCCAGGGTCTGGTTGCGTTGTGAAAAGATCCCCATCCAGTCACCAACTTCCCAGAAAATATTTGTGTATTCTGCAATTTTCTTATGCAGGGTTTTCCTTGCATTATTTCCTTCAAGCACCACTTTCTCAATTTGTTCTTGAAGCTTGCAGGGCTATTGTTCTACTTCCTTTTGACTCTTACACAACTGTGCTTCAAGGATCTCAATACGAATATCCAACTTCGACCATGCTCCCTACAATAGCTTGATCTTTTATACCATCTCTCTTGTTGCACTAGATTCAGGCAGTTGTGGTGTTTTCTTTCGAGTCACTAGCCAGGCTTTTGCAAGATTTTCCTGGACCCTTTCTAGTTTCTTCTCTGCCTAGATCTTTGCATACTCCTCCTGCGTCCGACGTTCTTGCACGAGGAGTGTTTCCTCCCCAAAAAATTTTGCATCCCGTTCGGCTTGTTGGAGCCTCTGGTCTAATTGATTAGTTGAAGCTCTGATCATCCAAATTAGATGTGTTGATGGCCATTGAGTGAGGTCACCAGACAAAGTAGTGGCTTCCCTGGGTACTCATACCTATAGTGGGAGTCCATTGGCCGTTAAATGTTCTGATGGTGTCTCCACCTCTTCCTCCCCTGTAGATGGACCTTGCGGCGGCTACAAAAGTCTCATACTTACCACTGATGGAAGGAATGGGAGTATCTTCTCTTTTGCTAAGCAGAGTTGCACCAGCTCTGTGCACTGTTGTGGGTTTTGGAGTACTAGCTCCAGTTTTTATTGCAATGAGGTTGCACTCTGACCTAATGTTGATTCAGGTTCCTTATGAAAATCTAACACTTCCTCCTATTTCTGGACCACATTGTCTATGGTTACACCTCTTTGGATGACACTCTCAATGTTGATCATTGAGAGAGGGCGTTGTAGGCTTGGGGCTTGCGGTATGTACACAATATGAGTCTCCGACGAAGGCGAAGTGTCCTGGATCAACATAAATGGAACAATGAACTGGCTTGGTACTTCAGGGGTCAGATCAGTGAGTTCCGGTATCTATTCGGGTAGTTCAGGGGGATCCAACTACATAGGCTATGGGTCAATGGTTTGGGGTTGGGTGGTTGTTTCTTGCGGTGGCGATTGGGTTTGTGGGCGTGATGGGGGTTGTTCGGTGATAATGGTGGTGGATGTAGTGGTATCCGACTTAGGGTCATCTTGGATTTCAATGATGGTCTGAGTTGCTCGAGTATGAGGTACGGATGACAATATGGGTTGAGGGTTCAGGATCTTCATTGGGGATAGCTCGGTTATTGGTTTCTTGACTAAAGGTTCTGCTATGAATGATGCATTAAGGATGCCATTAGCATCCTTACATGTCAACATAGCTTGCTCTGGAAGCTGCAGGAACATGGGCAATGTCCACTTCTTGCGTTCTAGTGGCTACGTCTCTTCTTCCTCCTCCTCTGAGTCGGTATGCATTGGAGAATATTGCTTTTGCTCCTCTGGGCCTGAGTTCGGTCCTACCCCTTCTTCCTAGCACTTCTTATTCAATATCCCCATAGGTAGAAGGTAGTGCATCCTCGATTTGTGCAGGTTACGTTTCACTCCTGGCCATGACATTACTTCCTTGTCGAAGGCCTCCTCATCCAAGTAAAACGAGAGCATCCATGAATGAAAATATTCAATTTTTACATGTCCAGGCCAAACAAACGTATGGTGTTGATTCAACCCGAATGCTATATTCCTCGTGTTGAGGTTGAGCGGATTTTGTGGTATGCGTAACCTCTGAGTTGCGTCAAGAAGTCGGTTGTACCACTTTAGAAACGCTGGATTATTGAATGTTGTGTTCTCTGAGTCTGACCTTGAGTGACAAGGCTCGAACATCTTTTCCAGTCGAACTTTATCTGCTGGTGATAACGGTTTTCATGAGTGTGGCATCCACTTTATCATTGCGAACACAACAAGAAAGTACTCATAGGTGAAGGTTACTCCCTTCTGTTGCGCTTCCTCGCATGATACTAGGAGTTCCTCCAGTAGGTAGCTACACCAATTGAACACTGCTCCATTGGCACAAAAATACGCCACTGAGAGGGCATCCAAATTGCACTCTCCCTTATAGTAGGACCTCATTACCTTGCTAGCAATCAAGTAGCATGTTTTTCTAACCGTCTTTGGTAAAATGGGGCCAATTTTGGTTGTGCACCCCCCTCTCTGTGTATGAAATATTTCGTACATGTTGGGTTCTCCCTTCTTCATCCCGTGTTTACTAGGGCCCTAGAACCCTTTTGAGATGTCTTCACCTTCAATGGATAGGCCCGTGAGTTGATGTATATCTTCTGCGTGAATGGGGTATCGTCTGTCGAGCCACAAGCTCCTATCATGTACCCGACTAATAAGAAACTTGGTACACCACGCAACCTAACTAATGGTGTTGAAAACTGGAAAGTCTTTGAGGTTCATAATTGTGGAGTTAAAGTGGTTGATGAACTCCGACTTTGATACGAACTGCATCCCCCCCATATCATTTGGAGCCACATTCTAGAACACATCAATGTTCATTTGGGGAAATAGCACCTGGTCTGTTAGGTCAAGGAGCTTGACTTGCTCGACCTTCCCTTTGAGGTCACCCACGACCTCAACCCGAGGATCACACAGCTTGTCTGGAATTGCTTCCCTGGTGATCGAACTTCGGCTTCTTGTAGCTCTCGGCATCGCTTCTCTGGATTGGTAAGAAACTTAGACCAACTCTACTGGGATTCGGGGTCGCAACAGAGAGAATTTGCAGGCTCTATGACAGTTTTTGAAATCTCAATTAAAAAATGGAAAACAATAAGTCTTACGTTGAGTTCACGCAGGCTTATACTCAGGCCAACTGGCGGGATCTGTCATTAATCCTAGGTCACTCATGATTAACCCTATAGGCACAAAATGGAGCTAAGGTGCCCAATGAGACTGTTTAACGAGGTAAATCTATTGGGGGGTTCTGGGATTTACTGACTTAGTTGGACAGGGATGTGGTTGGCTTCAGACCTTACCATTTGAACAATTGAGAATCCATATGCGAATATCGATGGCATCTTTGCGTATCGCGGCTTTATGGTCTAACAGAGTTCGAACGGGTTATTGTAGCGATCATAAAGACCATGAATGGACCGGTGCATGTGGCACACGGACTAGGATTGTGTTTAGATTGTCTCTTAACCACTCTCTTAATAAATCTATGAATCCATGCTCTTGTCCACTGTCATATATCTGTCCAAACCTGCTAAGTGTTCTTACGAATCCATCTCTGTCCATATTTTCCAAGACTCTACTCCACAACTATTCATATTGTTGACCCATTTATCATTGTACTATCATGAAGTATTCACTACTACAATAGATTGTACTTCTGCTAATTGATTGCTCTGGATCTGTCTATTCAAACTCTGCAAGTTGCTCGAAGGATGGATCTTTGGTCTGTCACAGTTATCCCATGGACTCCCCCTATCTAATATTCATGTTACGTGGGAGTCTCTAAGCCAGATGGCTCAAAAAAATTCCTGATCTAATGTGTATTCATCATCATCTTCATTGGTAGATTCATCATCTCTCTGATCTCTGACTTCTTTCTTTTTGTCCGTGGATTCATCTTTCACTACAATTCATGAAAGTACAAAATCTTGAACATGCTCCTTATTTACCTGTCCTTCTTTTGTTTCAGTTATTTTTCAAACCTTTATGTATCTAACATCTTTATTTTTCTCTGTAAAATTTTCTTCATCTCATTTTATTTCCAATCTTGCGATCTCTAGGACCTGGTCTTTGTTCACCTGTTCTTCGTATTTTCTTATCCATACTTTCTTATATCTGATATCAATGTTCTCTTTCATGGAAGTATCGATCATGCTTCTACAATCACTAGCTATGTGTCCATAGTTATGACATTTGTAACATTTATTGTTAAGTGGGGCCACATAGACATTTATTTCTTGAACATTTCATTTATAATCCCTACAATCTACAACCTTATGTCAAAAATTAGTACAATAAAAACAATGACCATAAAAGAAATTTGCATACCTGGGAGTGAATGATCTTCTTTGTGGTGTAGTCCTTCTAAATTTATGCCTTGACTGATCATGATCATGATTGAATCTTCTTTGTGGCTTGAACATAAATGGTCTTCTTGAAAATATATCTTCAATAGTTTTCTTAGATTCTGGTTGACCATCATTCCTTCCTTTGAGTACTTTTGCATAGCTCTTTCTATTTTATTCATTATTCTTTTCTAGCAACCTTGAGTGTTTCTCTTCATTCTCTATAACTGATGTGGATGTTTCTGTCTCTTCAATGTTCTTGTTGATCTTGACGATTTTACTTCTTAATGTGACAACTTATTTTTCAAGCTTCTCAACCTCTTCTTCTTTCTCCATTATTTAAGACTTCATGACTTCTTCTGTTCTTTGCGCTTCTTCAAGATGAATTTTTAATGTGATTATTTCTTCTTCAAGTCCTTTCTCTTCTTGACCAAACTTTGCCTCAAGCT
>JASDQU010100991.1:104087-126043 GCA_032191745.1 Picea mariana
AGCAAAAAAAAATGAAAGTAGAACAAAAAGTGAGAAAAGAAACTAAATAAATGCAAAGCAATCAAAAAACCTATTCTATCCTTTTTATATATATATATATATTTTATCTATGTACAGAGGAAAAGAAGAGCATTAACTTGGACTGAAGTAGGATGACATTTATCATAAAGGAATGTGTCATTTGTTTTGCATGCGGGTCTTACGACTTTGAAAACTTTTGCATGGAAGGATTGCCAACATGCCAACAAACAGATGTGTATGGTGAGGAAAAATGACTAATCAATACCCAAAAGAAATGATTACCAACCTCCAATACTTGCCAACCAACATGAGAATATTTGCATTTAATACTGAAAGTATCGATTGAATCAAGGACATCATGTTTAGGATTTAAGGTTTGTATATCAAAGATATGATCAATGCATTCATCAAACAAATTAATATCATCATTAGGAATCTTTCTCTCAAGAAGATGGTCATCATAATGCAAAGAATATTGATAATATGGGTTCAAAAACATAGGGATGTCCTTAAAATAGTCATCATCATTGAAGGAAAAATTGCACCTAGGAGGGATATGCACACTAGTGTCAAGTTCCTTAACCTTTCTTGATTGAAACAATGGATTATCAATGATGTTATACAAGTTAGGATGTTGATCAAACTCACGAAAATCTTCAAAAGAGGACTCACCATATGTATCAATAAAATGATATGGGTATTCAACAAATTGTTTTGACCACTCATTATCAACATCAACAAATAAAAATGCGTCATAAATAGGGTTAACGTGGTCAAAATTGACTTCTTCAACTGCATAATCAACTTCACCATCGTATGTGTGCGAAGAAGAGGCTTGAAATGAAAGATGATCTTGGGGTTGAGTTTTTCTATGAGGTTTAAAAAGGGTGGTATTTGGAATCTGGGACGTGGATTGATCATTAAGCATCATGATATGATCATGATCCTCTTCACATCCAAGATCTTGACCACAAATAGTGAAGTCATTATAATTAGGCCTTAGGAGAGAGGGCTCCAAAGATATATTAAGGTAGGCATGATTTGGAGATTGATATTCAAGGGAGAACATGAGATCTTGTAAATTCTTGATGTTGGGGATTAAGGAAGACAAATCTTTGTGTGAATCATGAATACCAAAGGAGAAACTTGTTCTACGGATTTTCTCTTCAAAGTCAAGGTAAGTGGTTAAAGCTAGCTCTAGGTTTTGAACATCCTTTTCTTCTAACCACCATCGGTAAAGAGGAGGTAGAATTTCATAATAATGCAAGAGGGAAACAAAGTTGGTAGGGCGAATGGACATAGGAATTGAATTATATAAATTTATAAACCTAAGGTTAAATGCAATAATGCTTTCATTATCCTTCATATGGAAGTGATTGAGTCTCTTAAGGATCTCATAAGGATTATCCAAATGCCCAAAAGTAGAAGTAAACCAGTAGGAAAGTTCAGACCATGTGGAGATGCATTCATCAGGAAGGTTGGCAAATAGAGAAGTGACATTACCCTGAAGGGAGTTCATGAACAAAAGCATGCAACTAT
Organism: Picea mariana; assembly: GCA_032191745.1. Classification (NCBI taxonomy): domain Eukaryota; kingdom Viridiplantae; phylum Streptophyta; class Pinopsida; order Pinales; family Pinaceae; genus Picea; species Picea mariana. The sequence goes on from JASDQU010100991.1 coordinate 105,648, forward strand.
CATTATCATTAACTCCAAGGATGGTGCAAGCATTTGAAAATGCATGAGGATGTTCATCCACTATAACAATTCCATCACCATGAAATAAAATCAAATGTTGCTTGAATTTGTTAGGCAAGGGATTAACAGGGTGAGAAAACTTCAATGGAGTAGGAACAAACCATGGGGAAATATTCAGGTCTTCTTCAAATTAAAAAAATCCCATACTTGTGAATGATATTATCAAGGTTATTAGTTGAAAGCACAAGGTTACAACCACTAAACATTATTCCAATCACTTGAGACATTGAGGTCTAGAGAAGATAAATGTAAGTTTGAAAGAATTAAAACAAAACTAGGAAAGAACCATTGAACGGTCTTCCCCAGTATGGTCGCCAAAAAAATGTTGATGTCAAGGTACTAAAGAGTCTCCAACACCAATATCTCGACCTCTCGTGGGGCTAGGCGAGAAGAGACGGGAATGTCACCCTGGGTTTAGAGCCCCGACAAGAAAACACATTAGACTCTAAGCTAAATCTCCTCTAACCTAAAGTCAAAGCATGAATTCCCTTTTGTTTTGTATTTTTTATAATATTTAATTTTTATGCATTTTATAATTTATGATTTTTATGCTTTTGTGTATGAGTTCATAAAGTTGAAATAACAAATTTAAATAAAAACTTAAAAGAAATTAAACAGCTAAAGAAAATATGTACAAGAACAACTCTATCTTAATAATATTTTTGTATTCATTTTGTAAGAAAGTAAACTAAAACAAAACTAGTGAAGAGTTAATGTAAATATGTTAGTGCTAAAGTGAAACAATTAAAAGAAAGGCATATTAAACAAGAAATTAGTTTAAAAACTACAAAAATAAATTATAGTAACACTATAGTGATATAATTTTTTTTTATTTTCTTTTAAAAGTTAAAATATAATAAATAATAAGAGAACTAAAATAGTAAAGTAAGTAAAGAAAATAAACAAAAGTTTGCACATATTAAAACTAGCTAATAAAAATAAAATGAAAAAAAATTATATACATAATTTTACAAAAGTAGTCATTAATAATTTACATAATATATTTGACATTTTCCATTTTGAAAATGAGGAAAAAATGATGGCGCTCTGCAGTTTTCTCGCTACCGTAGTTCGTCTCCCTACTCTTCCCTCCCTTGCCCTGCACTACCCACTAAGGTCTGACAGTGAACCCTCCCTGCTAGCGGTTGTTTGATAGAGTCAGGTACCCCTCCTCGCATCTCCTCTTGTTTCATGGATACCTATAAGGAGGAGGTGGATTACTCGCAGGACCCCTCTGAACCCCTCCATTGGTTCCCTTCGATTGGCAACTCTTCCCTTGCTTCCACCAGGCTTTTCCTGACAGCTGATGTGGCATCAATATGGGGGGAGACTTCATGCATTTTTTCTTCCTATTTTCCTTTTTCTTAGGTTTCGGCATAGGTTTCGGCTTCATATCAACTTCTTTCATCACATATCACATCTAGTTTTTCCACTAGCAATTTTCCCTTGGGGACCCTGACCTCCCCTCCCTTTTCTCTGTAGGGTTTAGGGGACTTAGTGATAGGTTACAAGGTTTATTCTCCTGTAGCCTCAGTGGGTTCACCACTCCCAACCTCTTTCTCCTAGGACTTCCCAAATCCATCTGTTCCAAACTTCTTCCTCAGAGCTCTCATAGTTTTTTTCCTCCTGTGGTGGACCTTTTTCGACGAATTTTTTATCGATGCCTCTTCTACAAGGGTTTCAATATCTAGGCATCACCTTCCCAGGATCTTTCTCTTTTCCTGACGTGGGTATGATATTTTTCTCTGATCCTCTAGGAGGGGGTTCCCCAGAGGGTCTCGAAATTTCTCAGGGTCGGGATCTCCACTCGATCAACAAACACCGGAAGTGGAACAAGTGTATAGGGGTCTTTTCGGACTCCTCGAATCTCATTCTGGGTGAAGATATTTCAATGGAAGAAGTGGTGGAAATGGATGATAAATCTATGGTGGGGAAGGCTTATGGATGCCACTTCAGTGAAAAAAGTCTCAAATCTTGGGGGGTTTCTGCTTGGGGGTCGACCCAGTTCCCATTTCCTCAGATTCGGCGTCGCTCTCGAGGATGATTTTTGATAATTTTTTCAAAGAAGAGAAGGCTTCTCGGGCTCTCACAGGATGTTGGACAATTGAATCCTCCCTAGTTATTCTAAAACTCTGGGATCCAACTTCCAATGCCTCCAGTGAGTGAATGGACTCCTTTCCCATTGGGTTTGTCTTCCAGGGATCCTGCCTCACCTCTGGTATTTAAAAGTTTTTCAATCTATTGGGAATATGTTGGGATCTTATTTGGATGCAGACTTCACCTTCCAAGAGACAGGTGATATGGCACTGGCACATATATTAGTCTCATTAAACATAAGGGGTGGTCTGAGAAAACATAATAGACAAGGGGTGAACTAGGGCTCAGATAGTTGATTACGAGGGTATCCCATTTCACTATAGGTGATGCCATGCACATGGGAATATATTAAAAGACTGCCTACAGCCATATTGAGGCCGATCAAACACTTCTTGGTCTCCTCAGGTTGCTTCACTCCAGGGTTTGTCTTCCTCCGCGGGCTCGGATTCGTCATCCACCTCCTCTTCTTCAGGCTCTTGGCACACTCCATATAGTACAACAGTTGGCACACTACAGTCATCCGGTGGTATTGCTCCAGACTCTAGATGACTTGTATCTGGATGGTCCCCCACTTGGGCGTTGTCGCAGGCATCTCTACTATCTCAAAGTACTTTTTAGTCGCCCTCTTTTGATGCATTTATGAATATGCACCTCTCTATCCATTTTTCGGTTCTGGACCCTCTTCGGGCTTTCAAAATTCTTAAACTTTATCACCCCCCACCCCTTCAAAACCTTTTCTCCCCTTTCCCCTCTTTGGCCAAACCCCCCTCACAAGTTTCCCTCCCCTCCCTAGCTCTTCTCCCACTGTCCCCTTCTAATCCTCCCTTCGTTGCTTCTAAAGATGAGCCCTCTTCAGAAATCTCAGAGGAACTCTTCATTCTTTTTCATCTCAGAAATAGGACCATACTTGGGCCTCCCTCTAAGGAAGTTGGGCTTGGTCTTAACCCGGAAGCCCTCACCCATACAAAAGGTCATGTGAGAGAATCCCTCCTTTCAAAGGCACAAAATCGTGCCCATATATACATTGCTTCTGGATGTCAAAATTCCATTTTTGGGCACTTAGAGCAGTGCACACCCCTCGTGAGGTTCCCCCATGAAATTACTCTCCTTCAACTGCAGGGGTCTGGTGAGCCTGCACAAGAAATCCACCCTCAAACGGTTGATAATAACACAACAACCAGATGTTCTTATGATCCAAGAAACAATGGCTGACTTTTTCACAACATTTACCATTCTAGCTACCATGATCCCAGGCTAACACTTCGAGGGTATCGATGCCAATGGAAGATATAGTGGTTTAATTATTGGGTGGTGCTCAAGATCAATAAAACTTCTAAACGAATGTGCACTCAACTCATGTCTAGGCGTGGACATATTTGTGGAAGGCATGTGAAGGAATTTAGGATTTTGAATATTTATGGTCTTTATTTGGAAAGGACCCCCTTTTTGGAATCGATTTTCAAGCTCAAGCTATTGAAGGTTGATAACGTCGTCCTGGGGGGAGATCTCAACTTTTCTCTGGGAATGGAAGAGGTTTGGGGCCCTAGCACGCGACTTGACCACCTCTATGTTGTTGGGTATGTGTTATATTCTTTTCCTTGGGAAACGTGTCGCATTTTTCCTCATTTTTCATGTTGCCTAGATTTTCATATCCATTCTTGGGCGGTTTTACAGCACATGGTTTTTGACGATGGTTTTCTATTTTTCGGTTAAGGAATTAGGGTTGTTGACTAATCCAGGTCATTGGTTTAGGGTTTTGGATGTCGTTGTCTCCTATATGTATATTGTATTGTAAACAATGTATCACTATGAATGAATATAGAATATGCTAGTTTTCTCGGTTTGGGTTTCCAGGGGAAAATATCTGTGTAATGTTTGTATTTGCCATTGTATCTTTTCTATTCTTTTTCTAAAAATATGTTTGCAATAAATATTGTACAAGGTTAAAATCTACATATGTTATTTTCATACATATTTTGTCTTCTAATGGACTGTTGGACATAGATTCCCAGAGGCTTAGCCCGACCAAGAGAAACATGCAAATTGGGGACGCAAGGGTTGCCAAGCGATTAGATAATTTTTTGGTCTCAGAAAAACAGATGGACTCAATTTTTTAAGTCAGAAAATGGATTGGCTCGGGGGGAGAATCTTATCACTTATCGATTTGGCTGGCTTTGGATGGTGGGTCGAACAAGCCACCATATCCCTTGAAATTCAATGCTTCGTGACTCTCAGATGAAAGTTTTCTAGACCTTTTCAAGTCCAATTGGAGACCTTTCGACCCCAGTTCGGGCTCACAGGTGGGCCTACACTTTGCAGACAACCTCAAAAGGATTAAACATTTGGAAATACCATGGTCTCGGGAACAAATATTAAGGGAGGAAAGAGAAATGAAGTACATAGAAGACCAAATTGAGAACCTCTACCAGTCGACGGACTTGGGGTTCTTAACTGAAACCTCACGGGAAACTCTAAAGACCTTGGAATCTCAGAGCAGACAATTACTACTTGATCAAGAGGCAACATGGAGACTAAAAAGTAGGGCCATGTAGCTCGAAAAGGGGGATGAGAATACAAAAAATTTCTATGCTTTCACTAAAGGTTGAAAATCCTCAAACATAATTTGGTACCTGCATGACCAGGATGTTAGGAAGGTACCATCTTTTAAAGGATTGGCGGAGATGGGAAAAAATTATTTCAAATCCTTATATAAGGCGGATCAAAGGCCAAATATTGCAAAGATTGTTCTGATTTCCCTCTATTATCCTAGCTTTGTGGACGAGGAAAAGAACAAATATCTCTTCATGGAAGTTAATGAATAGGAATTAAAGGAGACACTCCACAGCTTCCAGAAGGATAAGAGCTTAAGGCCAGATGGGTGGTCGATCAAATTTTATATTGATTTTTGTGATCTGTTGGGAGTTGATCTTCTCCATGTATTTGAAGAATCTAGACAGAATGGAATGATGCATGCTCCCTTCAACTCAACCTTCCTAGATCTTATTCCAAAAAAGGACAAACCCCTCTCCTTTGATGAGTTCAGGCCTATCTCCCTCTGCAATTGCATCTACAAAATAGTGGAAAAAATCATAGCAAGACACCTTAAACCTATTCTCTTGGATGTTATCTCAAAAAAAAAAATTGGGTTCTTATATGTTCATCAGATTTATGAATCCATTAGAGTGGCTCAAGAAGGACTTCATAGCCTTAGAACTTTGAGGACCAAAGGGGCTATTCTGAAAATTGATCTCTCAAAATATTTTGACCGAGTAATTTGGTATTTCATCAGGATGCTTCTTACTCATTTGGGGTTTGAGTTTCCCTTCATCAAATGGATAATGGAATGCATCTCCTATGTCTCCTTTGCAGTTCTTATAAATGGGGCATCCTCCCCATTCTTTACCTCAGAAAGGGGCTTGAGGTAGGGTTGCCCCCTATCTCCACTACTCTTCCTATTGGTAGTAGAATGGTTAAGAAGAGCCATTGGATTGGCCTTCTCCTTGGGAGACTTATAGGGGATTCATACTTCTACAGACTTCAGAATTACTCATCTACTATTTGTAGATGGTGTTATAATTTTTTGTAGTGGAAGACCTAGGGCTGCAGAAAAATTATCTAATATTCTTCAACTCTTTCGGGTTGCTACAGGGATGCTTATTAATTCACAAAAATCCTCTTTAACCCTAATTGGATTGGAAGTTGCAAAAACAACCATTTATATAAATATCTTTCCCTTTCCACTTTAGGACCTCCACCTCGGGATAAAATATTTGGGCTTCCATCTCAAGGAAAATAAATATCTCTCAGGTGACTGGCAGTGGCTTCTAGAGAAACTTGAAAAGAGACTAAATGTCTAAAGTTTTCGGTGGATCTCTAGGGCAGCGGATTGAAATTGAAAAAAACAGTCCTTGAGGCCATTCCAGTTTACTAGATGTCTCTCTCTTGGATTCCCAAAGGGATTTTGGAAAAAAATTGTTGGTTATGCTTCTGGTTCATCTAGTCAGGCCCGAAGGAACACTTTACCATTCCATGGGAAAAATAGGAATCCTTGCCTCGTCCAAAAGCACTGGGAGGATGGGGTCTAAAGAAAATTTTCATTTTCTCTAAATCTTTAGTAGCCAAAGCTTGTTGGAGACTCTTTACCACTAGCAGCTTATGGACAGAAGTGGTGGTTCACAAATATATCAAGCCAGAATCATTAGGAGATTGGATTCGAAGGAATGCCAAGAACTTATCAAGTTGCTCTATTATTTGGAAGGAAGTGGTTAAATACTTCCATGTGATAAGTGATGGTTTGGCTTGGAAAGTAGGAAGGGGGGACCAAGTTTGCATTGGAACATATATGTGGCCTGGTAGTGGAAACTCTCATATTCTACCACAATCTGTGATATAACACTTACACCAACAAGGCCTCCACAAAATAAATCAAATTGCTGACCTAGTAACCACAAACATCTAGCAACAAGGGTGGTACATCTCTACTTCTCTTGAGATAGAGGGAGAACACAAATTACAATGGGACAACTACATTTTTTCACTCCAATGGGGTCACATTAGACTCTTGGATAGGGATGATGAACTGGTATGGAAAAAATCCCCACATGGGGTCTACACTCCCAAATTCGGCTACATAGCACTTAATGTCGATCTCCTTCAAAGAGAATTGTATTGGTGGTGGAGCAGACTATTGAAACTCAAAGCCCCTTTAAAATAAAATATTTTCATTAGGTCTACTCTGGTAAACAAAATCCCCACCTGGGACAAGATGAGAAAGCGTAAAGTCGAGGGGCTTCGATGGTTCCTACTTTGCAAAGGAGAAAATGACTCCATTGATCATATCCTAATCTTATGCTCGTTCACATTGAAAGCATGGGGGGAAGCATCCCTGCTCCTGAGACAACCTTGTGATTGGAATGGGAATTCACTGGAACCAACTTGGAAAAATTGTCTGCAAGATCGTACCCACGAGAATCTAAAAGATCTACCTCTTATCATCAACTGGGGTATTTGGCTGGCCAGGAACTTGGCTATATTTCAGGACAAGGCATCAATACTTGAACAAATTGCAGCCAAAAGTCTCTCGATCCTTGAGCACTTTCCCTAGGAAAAGTATATGCATGCCATCCGATCCTCTCAACCCAAACTCATTGACCCGTCCTTGCCTTGGGCTTATTTTGATGGTGCCTCTCAAAATATCCTCTGTGGGGAGAGGGGGGGGTGTCCTGCATATCTCTGAATATCTTTCCTTCAAAATAAAGATGGGGCTGGGAAAAGGTTCAAATAGCTATGTTGAACTCATGGCACTACTTCTATTACTCAATTTTCCATTGAACAAGGGCTTCACTCCATCCAACTTTTCGATGACTCCATGAATGTCATAAATTGGGTCCAAAAAATTCAGTCCTGCCATAATATTATTCTGCAACCCATTTTGGAGGAGATTTATACAATTCTGGTTTCTTTTGACACCTTTGTAATATGACATGTTTACATGAACCAGAACTCAATAGTAGATGCTCTGTCAAAAGAAGGAATTTCTCTTCCTTATGGACATTGGCACTTTTCAGAATCAAATGAGGATACATCAAAAAAATTCTACCACCGTCCTTTCATAGAAGACCCAATTCAATCATAAGAGAAACTTTAATCTTAGCTTCACTCCTTCAAGTTATTACTTCATTGAAATTGTATAGTTTGTAACTTTATCGACCCTTTTTGTATAAGCACTTAAATTTCCCTATTGTGCACTATAAGCCTATGTGGTAGGTTTGTAAAAAATTGTTCTACACAGTCTGAACTATTCTAGTACATGTGGAGAATTCAGTGTATGTCCTGATCAGATCTCCTTAGGCTCTTGGGTAAAAACCCTCACACTTTTTCTTCTTTTTGAATGTGCTCTACTAGCACCTACAAAATGTAATTTTGTCTCTCCAGATGAATAAAATTATGTTTTTTTCCGAGGAAAAAAAAATAATTTTACAAAAGTAATAAATTCATTAGTTTTTTTTTTTTTTTTTAAGTGTTGTATTAAGAAAAAGATGAAGAAAATTGTGATTTAAAAGAAAACAAATAAAGAAACAATTTCAGAGCATAAAATATTTTGATCTTTATTTAAAAATGTACCCCATACAATTCTTGAATTTTTGGAATTTACAAGTCTCTACGTAGACTTGGGTCATGTATTTAGCCTTTAGCCATTCTAGAAAAAAGTTACAATAAAACGACCAAGAACGAAAGAAGAAGAAAGCTTAGTCAAAATGGAATGGAGCAATGGTGGTGATAACATAAGGTGAGAATTTGCATATCAGAAATTGATTAGTGTTGAATAAAATTAGGCCTAAATACAAAAAACTGACAAGTAAACCATTGGTTAAACATTTTGAAGACACATGAGAAAAATAAAAAATATAAACGAACTCTGCGTTAAAACAAGAGAGTCGATGTGTTTTGATCCCTCCAGGGATCATCATCAAGAGGAGCATGTAAGGTAGCTAGAGAGGTATCGGGGGGGGGGGGCAGAGGGCCCATAGTGATAATAGTGGAGGTCATTCAATGTAAGGTGGACTAGTTCCACTATATTATTAAATAAGGCCCAATATGGTAGTTAGATATAATAAATGGGTAATTAGATATAATAAATGTAAGAGCACTTCTTAGAAGGTTCTACTTCTAGAAGATTCCTCCTCTAGAATGTTCTTAGGTGATGGTAGCACTATATAAAGGGGTTCAAACAATGTAATGAGATAGGAAGAGAATTATTGTATTTGGAGCGGTAGCTCAATAGGAGGATGCCCCCTCGAAGAGGCAAGTGAACAGGAGAGGATCCCTTCCATAATAGGATCCATTATATGGTGTTGCCCTACCTCAAGGGTTTTGATATAATAAAGTGTGGTTTCTTATATATTGCTTAGTGGATCTATTGTGTATTCAGTATTTGTGGTTATTATATTGGTAGATCTATTCATGTTCTTAACAAGTGGTATCAGACCACTTTCCTTGGCAGACATTGTGGGCAAATATTTTTTATTTTTGCAGATTTTTTTTTCGGAGAAGAAAAAAGAGGGTCGCGACATTCCAGAACTTTTCAGTATATTTCTTTGAAAAATTTTACAAAAACAGATTGTAGATCTGAGTTCCTCTCAGAAAAACACCCAAGTTGAAAAACAAAATCATCTGAAACGGAGTCCGGAAGGTCAAGATATTGAAGTTTTAAAATCTGCAATTTTTCAGGGTTTTTTCTGCGGACGACGGCGCGATTTGTTTTTATTTCTGTAGCAGATGGAGGCCAAATTTTCTCAAACAAATTATAGATCTGATTTCCTCTCACAATTTCACCCAATTTCAAAAAAAAAAATCATCCGAAATGGAGTCCAAGAAGTGAAGTTATGAGCATTTTAAATTCAACAGTTTTTTAGGGTTTTTTCCGAAAAAACCGCAATTTTCTGTTGTAACTTATTGTTCTATTTTTTGGGGGTTTTTCGTGACGGCTGTGGGACCGAAGGGTTCATAGGGTGCTCAGATGGCTATTTCTTCTCAAAACCTCAAATAAATTCTTGAAGCATTCAAATCTCAATTGTATGACACATTGTGTGACACATTGCATGACAAATTTCATGACCTTGCAGATGGCCTCAATAAAAGTTTTCATAGTTCATTGGATAGCATGCATGAGAGATTTCTTATGGCAGACACAAGGGATGAATATAATCAAGAAATATATGCTTGGTATGATTTTGAGGATGATTGTGATGATTGGTATATGAATAGTTGTCATTTATGGGATGACAACCACTTCCATATTTTATTTGATGACTCTACTAAACCTTTTGTAGAGAACATCAATGTCCCACATCAGGAGCTAGTTACCCGCGTTCAGTCTGCATATTCTACAGTGGTATTATTCCTTCTAGATTCTACTATGACCCTTTTCCACTATGTGGATGGATCTTCTTATTTATATCCACATGATAGGTTTCAGTCTTTGGATCATCATTTGGAGTTGGTTATTGGGTTCCAAAATCTTACACGAGGAGTTCACATGAGCACTTAGACATGGGACCCGGGCTTACAATGATGGTTGGACTACTTCAACATGGTGGATTTCCTTTCTACATGGGACCTTGGTTCTTCAGTCTTCTTTAGCATTATGGTCCACAATTATCCATGGGACCCTGGTATATGGTTGTACATCAAGCGTTGAGGACAACGCTTTCATAAGGGGGATGGAATGTAAGGTAGCTAGAGAGGTAGTGGGGTGGAGGTCATTCAATGTAAGGTGGACTAGGTCCACTATATTATTAAATAAGGCCCATTATGGTAGTTAGATATAATAAATGGGTAATTAGATATAATAAATGTAAGAGGACTTCTTAGAAGGTTCTACTTCTAGAAGATTCCTCCTCTAGAATGTTCTTAGGTGATGGTAGCACTATATAAAGGGGTTCAAGCAATGTAATGAGATAGGAAGAGAATTATTGTATTTGGAGCAGTAGCTCAATAGGAGGATGCCCCCTCGAAGAGGCAAGTGAACAGGAGAGGATCCCTTCCATAATAGGATCCATTGTATGGTGTTTCCCTACCTCAAGGGTTTTGATATAATAAAGTGTGGTTTCTTATATCTTGCTTAGTGGATCTATTGTGTATTCAGTATTTGTGGTTATTATATTGGTAGATCTATTCATGTTCTTAACAGAGCACTCAAGAAATAAAAGAGGCTCATCGAATAATCAAATACAACACAATTAAATAGATGTCTAGATCCGTGAAACCCACATTGAGAGAGGTCATCTTGGTAAAAATAAAACCCTAAGCAACGGTTAGGTAACGTATCTTAAGTCAACAAGTATCGTGTCTTAAGTCAACAAGCACTAGTCTCCAACACTCTCTTAACTTCCAGACGTCATCTCTATTTAAATTATTGGGGTTTAACATGATTTCCAAAGCCTCCATTACTTTACGCTTCCCATAGTTATCTAGTTTGGCCACAACTCTAGCATCCTCTAAACACACATGGTGGCTAGTTGTACAAGAATGTTCAGTACGGGATGAATTTTTGACTCTATTCAATTTTAGGTTGGCACCATGCTCTTTAAATCTGACTTTCATCGATCTTCCTGTCTCACCAATGTAGACTTTGCCACATGAGCAAGGAATAACATAAACTCCTTTATGTAGGCTGGGGTCAATTTGATCCTTTGTTGAGTCTAACATAGTTTTTATGGTGTTGATGGGGGAGAAAGACACATGAATGTCACCTTTCCTTAAGATCCTAGCTATCTTCTCAGATAGACCTTTGATGTAAGGGAGGGAAAGCCTCTTCATTTCTTTATGTGTACTTTGTTGTCCCGCATATGATCCTTTTTCCTTTATCATGGCTTTATCAACTTGGTTTATTGAGTACCCATTCCTTTTAAATGCCTCTGCTAGATGATTTAGTTCCAACTCAACATGCTCTTTGTCAGAAATGCGTAAAGCTTGATTCACTAAGGTGTTAAGTACTCCAAGACTTTGGGAAGGAAAATGGTGTGAATCAACATGCAAATATCTATCAGAGTGCGTGGTTTTTCTGTAGACCTCATGCCCAAAGGAACCATTTCCTTTCTTGGTGATGTGAACATCCAGAAACAAAATGTTATTATCCTTTTCAATCTCCATTGTGAATTTTATGTTCTCATGCTGACTATTTAAATGATCAAAAAAATCGTCCAAATTGTTCCTCCCATGAGGCCAAAGGAAATTTGTGTCGTCAATGTATATTCTCCAACCTTTGGGTTTTAAAGGTAAAAAGTCAATCACCTTCCCTTCAAAGTGTTCCATATACAAGTTCACGACCACTAGCGATAGTGGGGATCCCATAGCCACACCTTATGAGAACCATCAAAGCTCATCCTCGTTTCATCCCTTCGTTGCTTCACAAGACTCCCTGCTGCCAACAATTCTGTCAATCCTTGTTGAAAGTATAGAGGATAAATGATAATTCAAAGACAAAAACCTCACTTCACTCCAAGCATACCTCTCTCAAAGTTTTTCCTCTTCCATTGGCTGGATATTTGGTGCTTATTTTATAGTGTTGAATAGTTTGAGTTCGTTTGGAGTAATGAACTGATAGGTAAACTGGTTGGAAACGCCTAGGGTTTCTCCTTTTTTATAAAAAATATATGGAAATAATACTCATTAGAAAACATTTTATTCACGTGTTAGTCTCTGTGTACATTGTGGATGAACTTATTCAATGGATTTGCGGATTAGATCTTGATAACAGGATCGTAGAAGATTTGCATCAAGCGACAAAACATCTCTCTGTTGAATTATACGACAAGAATGTGTGTTTTAAAATAGAGTCATCCAGAATGTAGAGGATGACAATTATGCTCATGGTGTCTAACCTTCGTTGGAATTTGCAATTATTAGTAAACATATATGAGAAGTGGATGCCACTCGTACACTGCAGGTATTAAATAATGAGATTCCAAAACCATAATATTGATACTAAACATAGTGTTTGACATATGTTTAGCAATGAACAATGCTCAATTTGAAGAAATTTAAGGGGTGTCATAACATAGGTATAATAAAACCTATGGAGCTAAAACTACGATAACTTCATTGTCTGCACCATCACTGTGTAAATCATAGAAGTTCATATTTTCCTCTGAACTTATCTTATTCATGATTTTTCCAATCCAAAGAAACTTTTTCATAAGTTGTTTCCCACTATTTAAAATCATATAGAGGTATGAAATCTCTGTGAATAATGATTTAACTCGTAGTTGTTCAATGTGGCTAACATACTCAACCTGGTTTACAAGGAGTCGGCTCTTGATTCAGTATTCATGGTGGATTTTGTCATATATCTTCTCTAACATTTAGTAGCACCATCATGCAATATTTAGGCAGGTAGCCGGATTGTATTGAATAACTACACCCCTTTGTTGCCATGTTCCAGATAGGATGCATGCTACAACACTTCTTACTCTTGGTTGTAGAAACAAAATAATCAGAGTCGCCCATAGAAGAAACAACATTCCCATCGTTGCTTCTTCTTATAATATCTGGACTCTGTTTGTGTCACTTTTGCATTTTTTTTAAGCGAATAACCCTCCAGGATTCACATATAGAAGTTGGAGATAATATCATGCGTATATATATCACTTATTTTCTGCAACAGTAATTTAAAACACAAAGTTCTTTGACTGTAAATGTGTTTTATCAAAACTTGCTTCCTTGTCCCTCTATTTAGATAGTCAGTGATGGGTGTTCTATATGCACTAAATCCCTCAATTAAATTGTCAACCCGGGGTAGGTAAACTTAGAGTTGTAGCACTATATGTGACAAGGCAAAAAAGCTAGAGGAAATATTGTCTATCTAAGGAGATGATCTATCTAAGGGTTAATCTACTTAAGCAATGACTCTTTCATTTTTATCAATTAACAAACCTTATTAATGAACTTGAATGGTTTACCCTAAGCAGTTTCAACAATGAATCAATGGATTATTCCTAAAGAAGCAAATCAAACCCTACTTTGAACAAGTTAACCTATTCAACCTAATGAGCAACATCAAGTAAATCACTTTTGATCTTTTATCTTAAAGAAAGTAAGCAATCAAACAACTAACCTATCAAAACTATTCAGCAAGTAAACTTTATTCTTAAAACAAAACTCATAATCTTAACCTACTTAATAAAAAAGCATCATGACTGTATTCAAAAATTAATCAAAACTATTCTTAATTTGCAATGACAGGAAATTCAAAGATGATGATTATGTCTCCAGTGCCTAATAACATCACGATGGCATTTGATTATTAATGATAGCTCAAGAGGGATGAATTCAATGTTGACTTCTACAGAGAAATGAAAAGTGTGAATCAAGCAATCTAACGAAAGCTTTGCCATCATAGAAGAAACATTAAATATCCTGAAAATCCATGTGATCTCTAAATTTCATGCATCAATCATCGATGATAAAAAAAACACTCTTATACTAATTTAAATGCACTCTTATGCTAACTCAAGTAAATTCACAAGATTATAAACCTATGGCTAAAAAGCTTAATTCAAATTCAAACTCCTAATTAAAATTGCAATTCAAATCTAGAACTGAGATTTCATAAATTAAACTGAGATAATCCTATCTTTAAAACTCAAATTGCAAACTAACATGCTTGTAAAAACATAATCCAAAATCTACTTCTATCCTAGCATAATAAAAAAAGATTGATAAACAAAATAAATCTATGAAATCGTAACTTGAACTGAGAATTAAATCAACTAACAAAACTTGCAATTATTTATCCATTGAAACTTGCAAAAGAAACTCTGTCTAAACTAATCCTTTGTTCTAAATAATACTATGTTTTAACTTGCAGAAACAAATTTAACACTTTAACACACCATCTAAGTTAGTATCTTGCAAGCCAACTATTAAGAACTAAGAGATATAGCATGACAAATAACTATCTTCTATAAGCAACCTGCAAAAGAGAAATTAGACAATTAAACTATAAACAACAAATACAATATTTAAAACTACAAAATACATATAACATAGAAATGAAGTGAATTATAAAAACACAAATGAAACACATGAACTATCTATCTAAGTATTCACCCAGACCACTGGTGGGCCCCCCAGCAGGTCGTGGCTACTCCTCAACAACAAATAGCAAGCTCAAATAAACATGATTATGTCATTAACTTAAAAAAACATAGTATGAAGATAAGTTTGCAGAGATGTCTCAATTACACAATGAAATGTCTTCTTAAAATTATGTCTTGTGGTATGTCCACTACTGGTGGTATTTATAGAGATTACAGTTTGAGAGGTCGACCACTGGAAGGGTCGACCTCCTCTAAAAATGGCAACTTCCATTAAATGCGCTCTAACAGCTTTGGCTTCTAGAAACTTAATGAGCCACTCAGCAATGAGCATAACCACCTAATCTAAGATGTCATGAGCTCTGTAGTTGGAGTCCATGAGGGGGCACAAAACCTAGGTCGTTGATTCGCCCATCACAGGTCGCCAATACGCCAACCGCCAAATTGCATGCGCTCCAAGTGTTGGATCGCGTACCTGATGGAGTGTCGGATCGCGTACCGGATGGGGTGTTGGATGAAGTGTCGAACGAGCTACCAGATGGAGGATCGTACTGTGAATTTTCCCTGTTACACACAGATCACACATTAGATCCTCATAATCATCAAATTGAACTGAATTTAACTCAAAATCGTTGCAAAACATTGATTGCACATACCTGTTATAAATCCATGATGAATTGATACAAAATCCTTTGAAAACTTCTTCTTAATGGTCAATAACATATATAATACCGGTGCAAAAAGGATTCAATCATCACCTCAAAACAATCAAAATTTGATCGCAGCATTACCCCCACACCTAAGGATTTGCAGGTCCCACTGCAAACAAAAATGAATTACCCAATATGACTAGAATTGTTGAGGAGGGGAAGGATTAGATTTAGAAGCTTCTTGTCCTGAAGACTTTGTGTTGGCCCTCTTTCGATGTTTCAATTGTGCCCGGAGGCTACAATTTTCATTAGTCATTTGATCAACCAATCATTGGAGGGAATTCACTTTTTCTTGTAATACCGCATTGTCATGGTGGAGATGCCCATCCATGGTCTTCCTCCCTTCCAACTGTTCCAGAAACTGAACATTTTCTTGTTGTAATTTTTCAATGACTGGAGTATGATCAGATGTCTCAAAGGAGGGCTTAGTTCCCTTGATGGATGTAGAGAGTCTATCATCTTTGGGATCTGGTGTAGGCATTTGTGAGGTAGGAGTAACAGAGGGTTTATGAGAGGGAATGGATTCAGATTTTACTTCTCTATTAGGCTCCAACTCTTCTGCATAAATTTCCCTAAGTCTTTTATGGGGGCTTTCAAGATCGGAAGATACTTGGATAGGATCTGAAGTGCTTGGGGGTTTTACATTAGGCTTCCCACTTGCATTCCAGTTACTTTTTCAAAAATATCCTCCTTTGAATCGATTGGATCCTCTTCTATTTGTAGGGACTACGGGGAAATCTTGTTGAATTGCCTCTTGTAACCTCTTGGGCTGAGGATCAATTGATGTTGAGGGCATTGGAGAATTATCAATAGGATTTTTAGTTTTCTTGCCCAATGAGGCTGCAGAGGAATCAACAAGTTTCTTGGTATTTTGTTCAGGTAGAGAGATATCTTGAGTATGAGGTTTTGGAGTATTTGGAGAATGAGGCTTGGATGGAGTAACAATCCCTAAATCAAGTGATTTGTTGCTGGTCTTGATTGTGAGATGGGGGTTTGAAAATTGATAGATGAATTCATCCTATGTCTTCCCCTGTTTTTTCAACTCAGTTATGACAAGAAATTTGATGAGGTCATGGTGGAATAGACTGTTATGAGGATTGGCCACATTATTTTGTACTTGGGAAGACATCTTCTCAATACTTTTCAAGAAGTAAAAAGGAAAATTCAAGGGCTTGTTAAATTGGAAATGAGCTAATAGACAGAAATGGAAATCTTTGAAAACAGAGTATCTACCTTCACAAGTGATAATTTTGGTAATGACGATCAGGGGGTTAATCAACTCATATTTAATCGATTCTTTGGAGTACCCCTTACCTCTAGAAATATTCTCAAATTCAAGCTTGAAAAATCTGTCGTAGCTTGGTCGTGGCAATTGGTGGTGCTTGAACCAGTGATCTCCAACTCATGGAAGCTTCATGGCTGAGAAAATTGACTCCTCGGAGACCAATAAGGCCATATATCCCATTCACACCATCCTCCCATCAAAACCGAGGGAGAATTTCAGTGAAACAGCATCATCGTGGCCCTGTAGACAGGCCAAGAATGGTCCCCACCCTACACAAAGGAAGACCTCCCTACACTCTGTGAATTCTAGGATAGCCAAGAGGTTGGCATAGAAGGAAGGCTCGTATCGTTTGGGCATGGTTACAATGCGGAGGATGAGTAGAGAAGCGGAATTGGGAAGAGAAGCGAAATTGGGCAGAGGATGAGTGCAAATGGGTAGAGGATGTGCACAAATGAGTAAAGGATGAGTGCAACACATCAAGCATGCATGAGTGAAATAAAATTTGGAACTAACCCTCCGATTTTTAATGCGCTCAATGTGGAAACGATTGAATTCGTTGATGAATTCATCACACATGATTTTCCATGTGTGACTATGATTGTGCCGATTTTGAATTCGAAGGGTGTCCTTTGGAGGCAATTGTAATGATGAGAGAATTAGATCAATGTCCAATTCTTCGACTTGGACACTTGATCATAAAAATGCATTTAGAGATTGTATAATTTAATTATAAAATGTCATTTAATCCATCTCATAATACAAATGGGCAGTCAGATCAATTACAAGGATCTGTGTTTACCTGCAATCATGGTCACTTACATTCGTCATCTGATCCTTCATATGGTGCGTCATCCAGTCATCCACATGGCACCCCATATGGTCTTCCAAATGGCACTCCATATGGTTCTCCTGTGAAAAATGGAATTTGTTTGTTTTGTAATGGATATTTTATCCATAGCACTTAGCTTAGATACTTCTGACAGTCATGGTGAACAGGAGAAGAGACAGGATAAGAGTGCCACTATTACTTTCTTTGTCATCGTGCTTGCACATTATAACAATATGTTCCTCTGTCTCAAGGCATGTAACACAAGTCTATAAAAAAAACCCAGTTAAGTGGTCTGTCGAAGAAATGTACAACAGGTTTATAACTCACCGTGAATTTAGCATTTCAATAAAAAATAACTACTGATATAATAGCCCATATCATGAAAACAATATACATAAATTTTTACAAATATTCTACTTCTTTTTCTCATGGATTATAGATAGGAAGTATTGTCATTTGTCATCTCATGAAACCCCTCCCCCACTCCTAAGTATTGTAACACCTCACAATAAAAAATATAGGAAACTAGTCAATTCTCCCAATAGCTGAAGATTTACAGCTTGTTAAGTGTAGAGATAAATTTCACATATCGGTCTAAGGAGACGGTTAGAATATGGCCCCACCTATAGGATAGAACATCCTACATATAGTTAAGAAGAAGTAGGTGAGAGAGTTTTAAGATAGTCTCAAAGTTAGTTCCCAATGGAAGATTTATGGAGTTCATTAACCTTAGCTTAACCATATATACTTCTTGTCATCTTTGTCTACAAGTAATGTCATACATCAGGACAAGTTTAAGATTTAGGAATTTCGTATTTTTTGTCAGATTATCATCCTCTCTAGGTAGAATGCCATGTTGCTAACAAGCCTGTTCAGTACTCTAGAGGGTTTACCTAGTCATACCACAGGCCAGTACCCACTTCCAACGGACCTATTCAGTATCTCAGTGGGCTAGCCTCTTACACCCTCAAAGACTGGCCCACCATATTTTAATATTTTAATATAAATATTTCTCTGTGCAAGAAGATGGGGGGACAGCTCTGAAAAAAAATTTTCTTTTTTCTTCTCTTTTTTTAGATTGGAATGGTATTTATGTTATAGGATGACTCTCCTTTATGTATTCCTTAGATATTATCCTAATGTAAGGGGTACTTAAGCAGATGTATCCTAGCTAAAGATATGATATAATCAATCTTTTTTAGTGTGTAGTGGATGGTACCATTGGGAAAGAACAGAAAGGTATCTTTAAGCTCAACTCACTTTCTTCTTTTTTTTAAGTTCTTGTGATGTTTCCATGGCTAACTGCTAATCATACCTCCTTGTTACTCTTTGATAAAGATAATTTACTCACTTACTTGGGGTTCTTTGGGAAACTGTACGAGTAACCTCTAAGTTTGATGGTCAAGGTATCACTTCCTTATATCCTCTAGTGGTGAAGGTTTAAGAGAAATTGCCATTAAATATGCCTTGAGAAAAAGAAGATGGAAATCTTTGCAAAAATGTGGCTAATCATCGCAAGTCATTATTCAATTGATGCTTAGAAGACAACAAGGTTTAAATATAGCAATATTTTGAAGGAAAATACTTCCCTTTATGTCTCCTTGAAATTGTCTACTCCTGGTGAAATAAATACCTACAGAAATCTCTAGAATTGTCTATCAACATACTTCAAAATTATTTACAAATGTACAATCGAAAATTTAGAAAAAAAATTCAAGAACAAGGGGGAACTTCCCCATCTACTAGGGCCAATGCCTTGTCAGTTGACATGACCTATAGAAAATCTTCTTTGGAAATGGGTATGCGATAAAGTTTGAGTCGGTGTCTATTTACTACGAAGGAGACTTGTCCATCATCAATTGTTTTGATTTTAACATCCCCATTTTCATTCATGGTGACTACCTCATAAGGACCCAACCACCAAGTGGTAAGTTTACCTTTGAAAGTTTTAAATCAGGAGTCAAACAACAAAGCCCAATCACCAAGTTGGAAGTGTTTCTTCTTAATAAACTTGTCATGCCACTTGCTCCTTTGGTTTTGGACTAATATTGTTCGTTGGATAGTATCTTGCCCAATCTCATCCAACTCGTTTAATTGTAGGGATCATTTTTTCTGAGCCTCATCTAAGTTTAATCCCAATTTTGTGAAAATACGGGAGGTCCATACTTGGAATTATATTGGTAGAAGTACTTGTTTCCCATACACTAGCTCATAAGGGGTATGCCCAATGGTGTTTCTCCAGGTGGTCTGATATGCCCACAAAGATTTTGGAAGCTTATCAGCCCAATCCCGATGATGCAATTGAACAGTCTTGGTTAAGATAACTTCCATAACTTTGTTTGTGGACTCTACCTAACCATTAGCTTCATTAGCTTCTGGGTGATATGGAGAAGACTTGCAGTGCTTGATCCCATATTTATCCGTTAATTCTCTCATCAGCTTGGAAGTGAATTGAGTGCCTTGGTCTATAACAATTTCATGAGGAACACCAAAGCGAGTAAAGATGTCTTCATAAATGAATTCGACAACATATTTTTCAGTATCCCTAAATAGGGATTTTTCTTCTACCCACTTGGTGACATAATCTGTACAAACCAAAATATAATTTTTCTTATGAGACATGGGTGAAATTGGTCCTAAAAATTCAAGGGCCCATTTCTCGAAAGGTTCTATCATAACTTGGGTAGGCAAGGGATTTTTTGTTGATACTGAGAGGGGGTGAATCAATATCAAGTACAATTTAAAAACCTTTTTCAACTTATACTTAAACCATTCAATTATATCCAATGAGAAATGAACAATAGTATAAGAGTTAC
>JASDQU010100991.1:126093-136882 GCA_032191745.1 Picea mariana
AGTATAAGAGTTACACCAATACACCACAATACACCATGCACAATATATGAGAAATAATCAATAGTTTTTGTTCAAGGGAAGTAATGACTTCCAAAGGTAGCTATAGCTTCCAAATGTAAAGGGAGGGATAAACCTCCAAGAGGAAGATACAATCCTCCAATATCAAGAGAGATTTTAACTCTTCGTCCTTGCCCCTTCCTTCCACCCAAGAATATATGAGAGATAATAAAACTTTACATTAAATCATCACCATCAACCAATCATCACATAGAACCTGATAATGCTTCTTGAGACTTCTTCAATTTCTACAATTCTTCAATTCTTGGAGTACTCTGATCCTGTAGATAATATTACTCAATGTATTCTTTGAAACTCCTCCAATTTTCACTCCTTGAATCCTCCCCAAAAAGAGGTTATAGAAAGAATGGTAGATTTTATTCAATTCTGGTCTGTTCAGAAGACCCAACTTGTACAGTATGCCCTGCACTCAATATTTAACATCTGATTCTAAAACTCACATACAAGAAACTAAAGTCTATACTCTTTCTAATGGAAGTGGTCCCACTTCATTTGGATTCTGTATGAAGAAGTTATTATTGTTTTACCCAAAACACATGTTTATTGACTAGCTTCAGGACTGGTCACAAACCCTATCTTCCACAGAGTGTATCTCCATAATTACAACGAATCAAGAGCTGAAATTTTTACCAAATGTACCTTTATATGTCTTCTCAATACCATAGCTATGTCACCATATGAATCATTCTAGAAAAAAATTTATAGCAAAAATGGTAAGATGACCTGAAAATAACATACCTTGGAACACATCACCAAAAGACTTCATCCTCCCTTGAAATCCAACCTTCTTTTACTTCTTATTCCCTCTGAAATTCGACTTGTATCAAATGAATGTATAATGATGTTTATTTATACCATTTATGTCACTTCCTTTTAACATTAGGGCCGACTTGACAGTTTCTTATTTTGTAATTCTTTTCTTTAATTATCTTCAAGGCCTACATGTACAATTCACTTTGTCATCTTCAAAAATTCATTTCTTCTCAACCATGAGGATCCACGTGACGTGCCACATACCACCAGAAACAACATGATGTATACTATCCATCCATGGGTGTTGTATCTACATGTGCATTTTCCTTCATGTCCAAATACCTTCATCAATCTTGCGGTCCAAAAACCCATGACTAGGGTTGACATCAATGACAACAACCAATCTTCCAACAATTTCTTTAGCTGACGTGGGTCTTCCTATCCTTTGACAGCTATCACAACTCCTCACATACTTGATGACATCCTTAAAAATGCTAGGCCAATATTAAACTGAATGTAACACCTTATATGTTGTATGTTTGTCAAAAAAATGGCCACCACATGGTCCATCATGACAACTTCGTAGGATTTCTAGTATCTCATATTCTCAGACACATCTACGAATAATCAAGTCTGGACCAGTACGAAAAATTTCATGGCCAACCCAAGAGTAGTTGGCACTTTGTGTAATAATTCTACTCTTTTCATGGGGTGACAAATGAGATGGTAACTTCCTAGTAGCCAAATAGTTTTCCATATCTGCAAACCATGGGTATTTACAGAGAGGGAAAAAAGGTGCTCATCTGGGAAACTATCATCAATACGAATATCATCATCCTCATTTTTTATGCGTGAAATAAAATCAACTACCAAAATCACCTTTCCAGGTCGGTCAAGGACGATGATATTGAAATCTTGTAATAGCAGGAGCCACCTAGTCACTCGACCATTAGTAATGGGTTTGTTCATGAGAAATCTAATTGCAAAGTGATTTGTATGTACAAATACTATGTAACCTGTGATGTAGTGGCGAAACTTATTGATAGCATGAACTACTACCAAGAATTCCTTTTCGGTAATTGTATAGTTTAAATCGGCAGGGTACAAATTCTTGCTCACAAAATAAATGGCATAGGACTGATTATATTCTTTTTTTCCTAATACTCCTCCTACTGCAGTATCGGAGGCATCATTGGATATGTGAAATGGAAGAGCCCAATTGGGCCCCCTAAGAACTGGTGCCACAAACAACTTAGCTTTCATAGTTTCAAAGGTGGTTTGACATTACTCAGTCCAAAGAAAATCAACATCTTTTATTAACAATCCAAACATGGGTGCAACAATCTTTGTGAAATTTTCAATAAATCATCGGTAGTATCTGGAATGTCCAAGAAAGATTCTCACCTATTTTTGAGTATTGGGGGGTGGAATTATGACGATGACCTCAATCTTAGCAGGATTGACTTTAATCCCTTCAGATGAAATGTGATGTCCTAAGACCACTCCTTCAGTTAACAACATTTTACATTTTACATAAATTAAGGACAGGTTCATTTCTTGGCATCTGATAAGGACTTTTTCTAAATTATCTAAGGCTTCCTAATAAGTATTTCCATATATTGTAAATTCATCCATGTATATCTCCACACAATCATGAATAATATCAGCAAATATCCCTAGTACTACTTGTTGAAATGTGGCAGGAGCATTACACAATCCAAATGGTAAGACCCTATAGGAATAGGTGCCTCAAGGTCAAGTGAAGGTATTCTTTTCCTGATCCTCGGGTGTTATGAGAATTTGACTATACCCTCTATATCCATCTAAAAAGGAGAAGTATTTCTTTCCTGACAGGGTATCCAAGAATTGGTCAATGAAAGGAAGAGGAAAATAATCCTTCAGAGTGGCCTTGTTAAGCTCCCAGAAATCGACACAAATTCTCCATTTCCCGGTTACTTTCCTTTGAAACCACTACAAGCGGGGATTCCCATTTACTCTCAGAGATGGGGTAAATAAATCTGACATTCAATAACTTTTCTATCTCCTCTTTTACTATATCCTTGAGTGGCAGGTTCATCCTTCTCTGAGGTTGCCTAATAGGTGTTACTTCCCCCTAGGTATATATGTAATGAATGCATGTGTCAGGGTGTATACCCTTCATGTCAGTGTATTCCCAGGTGAATGCCCCTGATTTTTCTTTAAGGACATTTACTAACTGCTTTTGTTGTTCTGCATGTAGTCCAAAATTTATATGTAGAAATTTCCCTGGACTAATCTCGTAGGGCATGGTATAAGATGTGGCAAACTCTTCTATATTGAAGATAAAATATATCGAAGAAAAAATCGATGGGTCCAACTGTTCCTGAAATTCTTCCCCAAACATGTACTCAAATTGGGGAAAAGATTATGGAAAATCAACACACGTGATAGCAGAAATAAACCGGTTTAGCACATTTTCTGTTGTGTGCTCCTGAAGTGCCCAGGAATGATCACTTGGCAACACAGGTTCTTCCTAGTCCTCATTCTTGGATGGACATTCAAGCCACCATATATTCTCCATGATAGGTTGAGCTGGTGGATATATGGTGAGCTTTTGTATAGAGAGTCCATTTGAGATGGTCATTTCTCCCTCTCTATAGCCAATAAATGCATTGGTTGTGGCCAACCAAGGTCTTCCCAAAATAACAAGATGCCCTTTGGTAGGATCCTTTGAATATATGACAAGAAATCCTACTAGGTACTCCCATGAGGCTAAAGTAACTATGATATCATCCAATATTCCTTCAAGTATAACCTTTGTCTTATCTGCTAATTCCAAAATAGTTGGGGTAGGTCTAAGAAGAGGTTTTAATTGTAATTCCTCCAAGGTAGTAACATTCATAACATTGATGGTTGTCCCTAGGTCTATGAGAGTGTTTTCGATGGAAACCTCATAAATGGTTATGGTCTCTACGGGGTTTCCTAGGTTCCCATATTTTGCAACCTTAGGTTGCTCTGACATGTACTCAGAGATCTATCCTATCAAATGTACTATTGGAGGATCCTTATGATTCCTTCTTTGCTTCTTAATATACAATTATTTGACCACCTTACTGTAGATTGGAATATCCTTAATGGCTTGTATCAATGGAATTTTGACACAGATATTCTTCAATTCATTCAAGATGTCAAATTTCGGTCGAGTGGTAGGTTTCTCGATAACTAATATTTTTGGATAAGGAGGGGCCTTCGTAATTTGTGAAGGTTTATTTTGGGGAATATTGGGTTCCTGGTCCTTAGGAATGATAAAATATTCCCACATAGTGTCATATGTGGGTTTTTTGGGAGTTTCCTCTTATTCTTCTTCCCCGATGACCACTAAAGGCCTCTGCCTGTCCAAAACTTTTCCCGACCTTAGTTGAATCTCCTGTAATGGAACAAGAGAAATAACTTACATAAAAAATGCTTGCATATCAACATTGTGAAGAGGTTGAGTGGGTTTGTTATTGGGATTGGGAATTGGTTGTGTCGGTAGTAATGTCAATCTTGGGGAGCTTGCATTCTGGTATTTTTGCGGTTGTTGTGGAATAGGAGGTAAAGGTGGTAGAACAAAACCTGGCAGAAGTTGCGGGATGTTCAGTGGAAACTGAGGGTAAGGATGATTGGGCATAGGGATAGATGGATCTTGAGGGTTTCCTTGGTTATGTTCTCCTCTCCATCCTTGAAGCCAAGGATGGTGATACTATGTAGACCAGTTTTTCCAACTTGGTGAGTTCCACTGCTCTGGTTGCCGATAGTAGGGTGGAACTTGAGGTTGTATATCCAGGTATGTAGGTCGACTCCTAGGCTTCCATGGCCTCCTAGTGTTACAGATGATTTTGGTCACTCTGGTGATGTCTTAACAATGGTGTATTAAGGCTCCCAACAAGGACTTTTTGCTTGAGAAAAGTGGCCCTTGTCTCCTTCCAAAAACATATTTTTAAGGTGAGTTCACAGGATGCCTATGGCCTAGGGTGTGAGAATCCCTCATTCTCGCAGGCCACCTACACTTAGGGTGCGAAATTCTCGCGGTTTGCTCCATACACAATGTGTGAACCCATTTTTAAGCTTGGAAAGGAGAAGATGTCTCGAGGGTTCTAGAAGGGAATCTTCTAGAAAATGAGTTGGCATTCATATGGTTGTCATTTTACTGACTTCTCAGATTTGATGGGATCATCCTCATCCATGTAACCATCTCTCCTTCTCCTATATATTGAAAGGTTTCTCATGGAAAAGGTTAAGCAAGATTGAATGAAGAATTGGTGGAAGAATTGTGTGAAGAAACCTGCTTGGACAGAAGCTTGAAGACTCTAGTTGGTCTATCAAGAGGAATTGGATCTTCTTCATGCAAGTACTGAGCAAGTGTGTGTGTTGGAACCAAGGGTCACTGAAAGGAAGCTTGCAACATCAAGGCGATCAGGTTGTATCTTCTACTTTCAATTAATATGATACAGTGGCATGTCCCTTTCCCATAAAGTCACTCTTACTTTATTGTGTAATTCCTTGATCATATGCATAAGTTGACATTGAATAAATTTTTCTATCTTCACTTTGGTTGGTTTGTGTTGTCTTGGACTTGACCTCACGAGAGCACTGGAGTGAAGCAGGAACAACAGAGACCTAAGGAAGCAATAAAAATGTATGTCACTTATTCCTTCCTATTAGCAGATTCAATAATTACAACTTAGGGAAAGAGTCATGTCCTGTCCTATTTTGTTCTAGATCCAGGTGGATCTAGGGAGATTTGTTAGTGTCTGCACCTACCGATTAATCCGATAACACCTAGGTACATAAGAGGACTCCCCAGGATCCCCAATTCTGTAGATGGCTAACAAACTGGGCAATGATGGACATTTTTCAGTTGGAAGATCCTCAGTGCTGAAGCCATAAACTGAGATATTATCTAATGGGAATTCCCTTGAGGAATGCTTCCTCTTGCATCTTGGGAAAAATATTCTCATTGTTGCATTTTCCTCCTCCTGTTTCTTTTTAATCTTTAGGGTGTCCAACTGGGAACCTATTGTGCTTAAGATATTTGTTTTGAAGTTATCTAAGAGGTTCCCTATCTCTACCCTTTTGATACCACCTGAACTAACTAGTTTTAGGTTTCTACTATAAGGATCCCGAACATTCTTCCCTATTTTAGCTCTACTCCTCGAGTAATTCTTACACATTTCATATATTTTGGCAAATGGTTTATGGGAGATGTCACATGATGCCATCAGGTTAAGTATCTCTAGGTATTCCTCTGAAATTCCTTTAAGGGAAATATCCCTCACTACATCATCTGGAAGGTCATGTTACTTCGATTTCTGTGAGATATAAGCAAATCGTTCTTTATAATCCTCGATATTCTTGTCCTCTAACTGTTGGATTTTGAAAATATCATTATGAGAATCCTTGGACTTGCAATAGTCTTGGTATTTCTTAAGAAATATATATTTCATGGCATCCCAAGACCTAATACTGGACTCTCCCAACCCCATGAACCATCTTAGTGCAGAGGCCTTGAGGGTGGAAAGAAATATTTTTAGTTCCTGGGCATCTTGTAAATAATTGTAGCTCCTACACAAGATGTTGAACTCAAATAGGAAGGTATCCGGGTCTTCACTACTTTTACCGTAAAAGGTGGGCAATGCCGAGAGTGGAATGTTTTTCATATTGACATTTTGTGTGGTGTCCAAAATTGGAAACCCGAAGGTGGTTCGGTTTGGTTTCCAACTTCTTCTCCCTCCTCATGTCTTACATTGTAGTGATCCTCCTGATCATCCATATTGGTTTGGTTTCCAAAAAGAGAGTAACTAAATGGTTTTATCCTTGAAGATAAAAAAGTATCCCAAGGTTCTTTTCTAAGAAAGGTATCCCTTTGATGGGAAGGTCTTCCTATTGCTTGGATGTATGGGACTCTACTCGAGCTAGTTGAGACTATTGGTGCCAAAGTTTCTGTTTCAACTTGGGAAAGAATTATATTGGCTAAACTACCAAACAAAGTATTCACCTGTTCAGGGTCTATGATGTCTACAAATTTAGGGTCTCCTAATGGTGGTGAAAAAACAAAGGTTGTGTTGGTTGGTTCTACGGAAGGCTCGAGTGGTCTTGCCTCATGTCCCGCTATTATTGATGATTCAATTTTCTTCTCTATAGTGCTCCATGTTTTGGTCTCTTTAGAGACTACTTTATCTCTTTGGGTTGAGCTAACCCCTACTTTTTGGTATCGGTCTACGTAGTTTATGAGTGGAGTGTTCCTTCCCCCAAAAAGGTCAGAAGGAACCTTGGTCGAAAAGTTTGGTTTGGTTTTAATGTATCTTCCCTTTGGGTCCCTAGGTTTTTTCATGAAAGAAAATAAAAATAAAAACTACCATTGGGTTTGGGGGAACCTACTATAACAAATGCACAGGTTCTAACCTCTCGTCTTAAAGTTCCCCTGCCACCAAACTAATGCTAAGGTTTATAAATGATCTACTCCCTAATTATTTCCTACCTTAAGACAACTCCCCAACAACGGTGTCAAAAATGATGGGTGTTCTATATGCACTAAATCCCTCAATTAAATTGTCAACCCAAGGTAAGTAAACTTAGAGTTGTAGCACTGTATGTGCCAAGGCAGAAAATCTAGAGGAAGTATTGTCTATCTAAGGAGATGATCTATCTAAGGGTTAATCTAGTTAAGCAATGACTCTTTCATTTTTATCAATTAACAAACCCTATTAATGAACTTGAACTATTTACACTAAGCATCTTCAACAATGAATCGATGGATTATTCCTAAAGAAGCAAATCAAACCCTACTTTGAACAAGTTAAACTATTCAACCTAATGAAAAACAACAAGTAAATTACTTTTGATCTTTTATCTTAAAGCAAGTAAGCAATCAAACAACTAACCTATCAAAACTATTCAGCAAGTAAAGTCTATTCTTAAAACAAAACTCATAATCATTTCTATTTTGCAAAGGAGAAATCTTAACCTACTTGATCAAAAAGCATCATGACTGTATTCAGAAATTAATCAAAACTATTCTTAATTTGCAATAACAGGAAATTCAAAGATGATGATTATGTCGTCGGTGCCTAATAACATCACGATGGCATCTGATTATTAATGATAGCTCAAGAGGGTTTATTTCAATGTTGACTTCTACAGAGAAATGAAAAGTGTGAATCAAGCAATCTAATGAAAGTTTTGCCATCATAGAAGAAACATTAAATATCCTGAAAATCCACGTGATCTCTAAATTTCATGCATCAGTAATCGATCATAAAAAACACACTTATACTAATTTAAATGCACTCTTATGCTAACTCAAGTAAATTCACAAGATTATAAACTTATGGCTAAAAATATTAATTCAAATTCAAACTTCTAATTAAAATTGCAATTCAAATCTAGAACTGAGATTTCATAAATTAAACTGAGCTAATCCTATGTTTAAAACTCAAATTTCAAACTAACATGCTTGTAAAATCATAATCCAAAATCTAATTCTATCCTAGCATACTAAAACAATATTGATAAACAAAATAGATCCATGAAAGCATAACGTGAACTGAGAATTAAATCAACTAACAAAACTTGCAATTATTTATCCATTGAAACTTGCAAAAGAAACTCTATCTAAACTAATCCTCTGTTCTAAATACTACTCTGTTTTAACTTACAGAAACGAATTTAACACTTTAACACACCATCTAAGTTAGTAGCTTGCAAGCCAATTGTTAAGAACTAAGAGATATAGCATGACAAATAACTATCTTTTATAAGAAACCTGCAAAAGAGAAATTAGACAAATAAATTATAAACAACAAATACAGTATTTAAAAATACAAAATACATATAACAGAAAATTGAAGTGAAATATAAAAAACAAATGAAACATGCGATCTATCTATCTAAGTATTCACCCAGACCACTAGTGGGCCCCCCAACAGGTCGTGGCTACTTCTCAACAACAAATCGCAAGCTCAAATCAACACGATTCTGTCATTAACTTAAAAAAACGCAGTCTGAACATAAGTTTGCAGAGATGTCTCAATTACATAATGAAATGTCTTCTTAAAATTATGTCTTGTGGTCTGGCCACTACTGGTGGTATTTATAGAGATTACAGTTTGAGAGGTTGACCACTGGAAGGGTCGACTTCCTCTAAAAATGGCAACTTCCATTAAATGCGCTCTAACAGCTTTGGCTTCTAGAAACTGAATGAGCCACTCAACGATTAGCATAACCGCATAATCTGAGATGTCATGAGCTCTATAGCTGGAGGCCACGAGGGGTCACAAAACCCAGGTCATTGATTTTCCCATCACAGGCCACCAATATGCCAACTCGCCTGCTGTCCAAGTGTTGGTTTGCGTACCAGATGGAGTGTCAGATTGTGTACCGGGTGGGGTGTTGGATGAAGTGTCGAATGAGCTACCGAATGGAGGATCGTACTGTGAATTCTCCCTGTTACACACAAATCACACATTAGATCCTTATAATCATCAAATCGAACTAAATTTAACTCAAAATCGTTGCAAAACATTAATTGCACATACCTCTTATAAATCCATGATGAATTGATACAAAATCCTTTGAAAACTTCTTCAAAATGGTCATTAACATATATAATACCAGTGCAAAAAGGATTCAATCATCACCTCAAAACAATCAAAATACGATCCCAACAGTTGGCAACTTGCATGCTCCAACATTATTGTTTGTTCTTTATAAAAAAAAATTATCTTAATATTGTAGAGAGACAATACTCCTTTTAAATGCATCGCGTGATAGAAATCTTAAAATTCATCATTTGTAAAAACCTTTGTGAACGTTCATTTTCCAATGGAATATCGTAAACCCCCTCAATGAGATGACCCCATTTCTTATATAAGATATGGTATTTTTTTAAGTTACCACCATGATGAAACTCTTCGCTTTCGACACAGAATGCCAATTGAAAATTATCAAATCAGTGACCAATATAATTTCCATGGAAAAAAGGACAGAGTCATACTCCATAAGTTTGATGGTAAATATGTATAGTTGCATCCATAAATAAAAGACCCTATGTCCATCCCAGATTTTGTAACTTGTGCAATTTCAAAATTGATTGATCGTCATGTTTGTCCATTAGCAACTACACTTTATAATCACTAAAACATTCTTGAGTGGTGAAAAAATTGACGATATCACTGACCATGCAAGGTTCGACAAGATGGTAAACTTTTAAATGTATGGTAGCAACTCAACGAGATTGGGCAAGATTTTGCGCAAGTACTAAAAATCGAGGGGAAGCCTAGAAATGCTTTGCCAGATAAGTATTTTTGAGCAAAAATGTAGTCAAGAGTACCCAAACCCAAGGTTGGATTAGAATGTTTTGATTCCAATGATGTGGAATACATGCACTCATAAGAAAAATTCCACTAAAAAGGTACAAAATAAAACCTCTGGCTAATTTTCATTAAACAAAATACGAGCTTACATAGATTTACATCAAGAGAACTATCTCAACAAACTATGGGAGAAATTCTCAAAAATATCCTAAGAAATAACAACTAAAGATAGTAATAGAACTAGTTGGAGACATCTCAACTAACCACGAGAATAAGAAACAAAAAAGGCATCACCACAACAAATAACAATCTCCTATATGCACACAACACAAATAATAATGTGAGACAAATATGAACTAAGAATATTATTGTATGCTAAGCACTAATAATCCTTATGAACATGATTCCTCAATTGTAGTTGGTGTGTGTTATGAACATAAAAATACATATAAAATAGATATTAATAACATAATAATTAAATGATAATTAATAAATAATTATTATTATTAATGAAAGGACATGTCTCAAAAGGACATGACTATTGGTTAAGGGCACCCCTGCGTGGGTATATAAACAAGCCCTCATTCTCAATTGTAATCATCTTACTATTCATTCTTATACATTAT
>JASDQU010100991.1:144920-166385 GCA_032191745.1 Picea mariana
GATTGGTACCTAGTGATACCCCGACTTCAAGTCGATCTTGCTGAAATATTTCACCCCCTTGAGTTGGTCCAGAAGGTCATCAATCCGTGGGATCGGGTACCTATTCCAAATAGTGATCTTGTTCAGTGCCCGATAGTCAATGCAAATTCTCCAAGTCCCATCCTTCTTCTGCACAACCACGATCGGGCTCCCACAGGGTGATGAACTTGGCCGGATGTGACCTTTCTGCAATAGCTCTTGAATCTACCTCTTGATTTCATCATTCTCCATAACAGAGCATCGATAGATGGTCCCATTAGGCAGTGGCGCACCTGGGGTCAGATCGATGGGGTGCTTGACCTAGCAGTGTAGAGGCACCCCTACGAGGGAGGTGAAGATGTCCTTGTACTCCTCCACGACCTTATCCATCTGTTTTTTTCGTGCAGCAGGGCCCAATCTGGAGGTCATGGCCATAGTCTTCCTCTCTCCCTAAGGGTGGATCATCAGAAAAACAAATTTCCTAGTTTTGGAAATGAGCTTACTGCATTGTTTTGCTGTAACCAAAGAGATGGTGGTAGGTGGTGCTATCTCTAGTATCCTGTACATCTTATTGCCCAAGGTGATAATAACAGCATGAGGCCTGGAATCATACACAACATGTCACTTCCACAAGTATAGTTGACCTAATAATACATCAGAAACATCAAGAGGAGCAATGTCACATAATACCTCATCTGTGAAGGGCTTGATGTTGTAGGGAAGGTGACATTGTTGGGTGACGCGGAGGTCCCGTCCTTGGTGCAACCACCCGATGGTGTATGGTTGTGGGTGTGCTATGGTCGGAAAGCCTAGATGCTTCACGACCTCTACCGAGATGAGGTTCTTTTGGCTCCCGCTATCGACAATGAACTGCAACGGGGAACCCTTTACCCACATCTTGGAATGGAAGAGACGCTCTGCCTCCTCTAGATCTTCTGGTTCCTCCTTCTGGATCTTCATGGTGGCAACGGTGGTGTTGGGCTTCGCATCGATAATCTGCTTCCCCCTATCATTCTCCTTGTCGGGTTCTGATTCAGAGTCAGAGCATGCATTTGATTCAGAAGCCTTCAACTCGGCTACCAGTGACTGCTTGGCTCGATATTCACTTGTGTTGTGAGTGGAGCTATTATGGAACTCACACCACTTCCCCGTGTCCTTTTTTGGCTTTGTGGTGTTGTTCTTTTCTTATGGCTTTGGAGGGTTATCCTAGGCCGCCCTTCCTTGGCTTGGTCCTTTGTTCTATGGTTTGGGGGTACCTTTCCCTTGCTTCTGATTTGCAAACCCAAAGTCTCACTTTTTCTGTTTGAACTTCTGCTCAATCTTGGCAGCATATCAGTACGCCACACCAAGCGAGGAGATGTCGAGGAACTCCATTTCCTCCTAAATGTATCTATAACTGCCGTACTTTAACACCAAATGTTTCTATGAATCTTTGATACCCAACTTTGTGCATAGGGTATGAAACAGATTCGTCATCTCATGCACATCTTGGTCCCTTTGCTGCCGCAACGTAGTCCATTGTATGTATTTGTCCTCATAGCTCCCCACGGGATAATATTGTTCCTTGATGGCATCTCGGAAATAATTCCAAGTGGGTGTGGCCGAGAACAGAGAGGGTTCCCCCTCGCCTTGTTTCTCTGAGTAGGTTTCCCACCAGTCCTTGACATCGGGGGCGTCTTTGAGGAGTGCGAAAATAATCCTTTCTCGATCGGAAAATTCATGAACCGAGAAATATCCTTCTAACAGATTCAACCATCTATCAACAGCATCTACATCTATTTGGCCCTCAAATATGGGAATGTCAAAGTTTACTTGTACCTTAAAAGGAGTGGCACCTCCAGAGTGGTTGTTGGATGTCAATGCGCCGCTAGTGGGAATTCGTTGAAGAATCTGGGCAAAGTTGTCCATCATCGCATTCCTTTGTTTCTCGAGGGTTTCCTCGAGCAACATTTTGATAGGATCTCCTGCTCCCTCATCTTTCTTTTCTTCCCCCATGGGCGGCCGTCAGCGTTTGCGAGACTGATCTTGCAAAGGTTCAACCAGATCAAGCCCCAACTCCTTATACCCTGACCTCGTTGGGGACATGCAAAGAAAGATCAAAAACAAGCCGACCGCTCTGATACCATTGATCCAGATTTATGTAGGAACACAATGAAATACAGAAATACACATAAACGCAAAGATGCAGTGGAAATAAGACTTCATTTCATTAATAACAAATGACTGAAAAATGCTTACAGACAGAATGGAAATAAACTAGCTAGGGCATTGGTAGCTTATCTCTGAGAAGAGATGTGGTGGCTACTGGCCTCTGAACTACCTATTACAATGAGGCTCGAAGGCCTATATATTACTAAGAAACAATGGAAAACCCTAAACATCCAAAAACCTTGGGGTAAATTGGTACATCAATTTCCCGAGGTCATAACTTTGGCATACTATCTCTGTTTGACGCGCATGATACATCGTTAGAAAGATCTATCCGAGGACTACACTGTTGATAGCGAATATCGAGTCCAGAACGGACTCATATTCTTCGTAGCATTCATGCCCAAAAAACATCAATTAGGGCCTCAAAACAGCTCCAGAAGTTCAGGATCCGAAGAACTGCTAAAAATAGTAAATTGTGCTACAATTAAGGAAACCGAAAAACTGAAAGAAACAATGGTGTGGGTCCAAGTGGAATAGGCGGGTGGCCACCAATATCCACCTGGATCATAATGAAAATTTTAGGAGAATGAGGAACGATAGCGAAGAATAGGTGGTCAAAATTTTAGGTTTTGTTTCATTATACTTTCAAAGATATATTCTATGGAAGTTAGGGTTTGTGACTAGTCCTGAAATTAGTCTCGAACGAGTCATCTTTTTATTTTCACTATACATTTTTTTGATGAAGTTTCAAACTCTAAAATTTTCAGAATCTCAAGGAGACATAGAGAGTTACTTTTGGAAAAAAATTCAGATTTTTAATCATTATAATTTATGAGATATATCTTGTGGAGGTTGAGATTTTTTACTAATCCTGAAATTACTCTTAAACAAGTCATTTTGGTATTCTTGCTATAACTTTTTATTAGTGAAGGTTCCAATTGTGAAATTTTTATGAGTTTAAGAAGTCATATAAGAGTACTATAGGCTGAAATATCAGACTCAGAAGGGTTCATATTTCAGAGATATATCAGTACAAAGGTCAACCATCCAAACAATCTCCTAATTAGGGTTTGTAAGGTACGCAACTTACAATTGGCATAACTTTTAAATGGAAGATCAACTGAAAAAGAAGATGGATGAGAATAAGGAAGAAATACAAAAATCCATGAATGAAATGAAAAAGAATATGGGTGAAAATAAGGAAGAAATACAAAATTCCATGAATGAAATGAAAAAAGGAGATGAATGAAAATAAGGAAGAAATGCAAAAATCTATGAAGTCCATAGAAACCATTCTCTTATAGAGGATCCCTAAAATGGATGTGGACATCCAATGAGTTCTTTTTTAACAATAAAAGGGAGAATATTTTATTAATATAAAAAAATGCATAAAAATGCCAAATCCATACATCCAATTCAGAGTTCAAATTTCAGAGGGTGAGCTATAAACCTGCTCATCCCAATACCAAATTTCCTGGTGACAGAACAACAGAGAGTTTTAATACATTATTTTGGCCATAACGCTTGATTGTATAGAGCCTATAAAAAATCCCCAATATGCAAGTACTAAAACAGGTCATACACTAGATGAAAAAAGGAGAGATCCATGTAGACTTTTAACCATTAACCAAAACCTGGAGTCGGGGCATTCTGGTCCAACTAAGGAGGTTTTTGGACTGGAGACAAAGATGTTTCTGAGATGTCAGGGTCCGATTGTGGTGACGATCCATGGGGAAGCCTAAGGCACACATCCTCTATCTGATATCAAAGAGTCTTGCATTCATCTTGGAGATGTTGGATGCTTTGTCAGTGTTGCACCGATATCTCTAAAACCATTAAGACATGGGATGATAGACCATCGAATTGGATTTTCAGTCACTGAATGATAGTTCACATGTCCTCTAGTTATTCTTTCTCAAATCCATTTTCTTGAGGCAGATCCCAAGAGAGCCTTTCACCATGAGACTCAATGACTACTAGGAGGAATGGGTTAGCCAAAGAATAAAACTTGATAAGCAACCAAAGGAGTTAGCCACAAAGTCGGGAATGCCAAAATGCACCATGGTCATATGCCTTAAACAAAATTTCACGCAAGTGAAGACTACAATAGATGGAGGGATCGTTGCACTCAAAATCCACTGGAGACCATGATTACTAGTACATCTATTAAAATTCATAATGTTTACGTCCTTCCCACATGCTCCCAAGAGTGAAGGAGGAAGCGAGGGATAAGACAACCCCATACAAGACTAGTTAAATAATTCATGGGGTGATGCATTAATTGCATGTGGCTCTACATTCATTTCATATGTCATACTTGTGTCATAGGTGGGAGAAATGTTGTGCCAATTCGATAGCGTGACCATGCCAATGATCCACGTGTTTAATAAAACCCAAGGGTTCTGTTGGGCCCCAACAACTCCCCCTAATTTTCAAAGAAGAATATGGAATTCCAGGTTGCTTAATGGCTTTTGTCCTATGAGTAAAATGGATTTATTTTCATTATAATATCTTCATATTCTTTGAATAATTGATTATACATTGATTTAAATTAGCTTTAGTCTATTTTATCAATACATGGTAAATTGTTATCATTTATGTATTATTTGTTTCAATCTTTAAGAGTCTATTATCTTAAAAATTCTTCCAAGACTACAATATGGGCATGTGATTTTGAAAAAGAATATGGGAAATCAATTCATCTTTGGCTTTAGACCTGTGTGATGCTTATTCCATTTCGTTCTTTCATTACTGTTGTATTATGAGAATGTTATTATGGTTGATTTTAGCTTTAGCTTGTCATCATATGGTGTTTTCATACTGTTAAATGTTATATGGTGTCCATAATTTCTTATTCCATTTTTTATGTGTGATTGATCTATCATTTGATTATTTTTGAATTTATTCTTAATGTTAAATGTTGGATAAAATCAATATTCAGATCTGAGTTTTTTCTCATTCTTAAATATTGATCACAAGATTTTTTAATTAGATGTCTTTCTGTTGTTACTAATTTACTCCAATATCAAATACTTCTTTGAATGTATTCTGGAAGTGCTAGTATTGTTCTGTTATAGGTTTCCCTTAACAACAGTACAGGCAGGAGCTCATACAACACAGGAAGATAAACTAAGTTGATTGATCAGTTAGAGGTTAGTAGATGCATTCTTTTCTTTTATATAGAGTTGTTTATGAATGAAATGATGATTACATTAATTAGCTTTGACTGTTTTTGTGTCACTGTTTCAATCGTATTCATTTAGTATTTATTTGTTTAATATCTTAAAAAAAAGTGTTGTTCATATTTGATTCAGAAACTTTTTCAAAAAATCATTTTCGCAAAATTTCATGCAAACCTTGTAAATTGTATATAAATTGTTCATAATCATTTGTATATTCACATTCTTAGATAAATATTTGTATTTATTATGTCGATTGTTAGAATCTTTTCTTTAGTTAGTTTATTTCATTTTTCTATCTTTAGGACCCTAGTTGGCTAACGGAGCCATTAAACCCATTAGGATAGGTCATACCAAATGGCTTGGGTTAGTTAGACAACCTCGGACCGGGTCTATCCTTCCAGTTGACGGTGTGTCAATTTTCCCGTCAACAGGTTCCCAAGGAGTTAGAGGCCCCCTTTTTTGTCAATTTGATAACCAATATAGAGAGTCATGGGATATGGGATAAGGAAAGGGCTCTGCTGATCTAAATGGTCCCAATTGGATGTCTAATGGTTTGATTCACAATTTGATATGCTTCCTTGTTGTTGGATCAGAGTACATGAAAGAATTTAATCTTACGAAAAGCATGAATTTCATTTTGAATTCCGAGGAAGATCAATCTTAGGTGGATGTGATTTGGAAGAGTTTTAATCCTTGCATGCCTAATTATTAATTTAGAATCCCTTATTACAGTGAGAGTATGAATACCCTAAGATTTGGCCAACAATAATCCTTGGAAAAGCACATAAGCTTCAGCCTGGTTATTGAAGTTGTGCCCAAGACTCCAAGCAATGGTCATTTCAATGATTCCTCCAGGTTCATAGAGAACCTTGCATGCTCCTACCACCCTAGATATCCAAGGAAAATGACATCTCTACATTTATCTTTTTAAAGGACAACTATTTTGAGGCTTCACTTAATTATCAAACTTGGGGTTTGTCTTGAACTTATGAAACACAAGTGATATATGCATAGAGTTAAGAATCTGAATATTTACTTATGTTTTATGTCATGCCTAATAAAAAATATAAATTACCTTATTCAAAAGAAACTAAGTTATGCAAATGAAAACTAAAATTAAAGTTCACTACACTGGTTATCTTTGGTTTGAC
The DNA here is from genome assembly GCA_032191745.1 of Picea mariana. NCBI lineage: Eukaryota > Viridiplantae > Streptophyta > Pinopsida > Pinales > Pinaceae > Picea > Picea mariana. Next base: position 151,423 of record JASDQU010100991.1, read on the forward strand.
TAGTGGCTATTCTTTGTTGTGGGATACAACTTGTTTTCTCATAAGATCTATTTTGTGAAACAAAATTCTACAACCATTTCATCATGTAATTGAATATGAAGAGAACTCAATTTAAATTCACGCATATAACACTATAAAACTAATCTAGTAGCAAAACAGACATGCCTGTGTAAAGAAAATATGTATAAGCAAAAGAGACAATGCATAAACATAGTTTTACAAATAATCTCTAAAATAAACAAATACAAACAAGTGTATATGTACAAACAAATGAATGTGTACCTCTTTGAAGCAAGCCCAACTCCAAAAAAGGGATTAGCAAAACACAAGTTTCAACTACAACAATTAATGATCACTCATGAACACAAAGGAACTGTATTCATATTTAAAAGCACTGAAAAGAGTTTACAAAATTTTTATATCATTCTCTCCACTACACACACACACACACACACACACACACACACACACACACACACACACACACACACACACACACATATATATATATATATCGAGTGGAATTTGTACATAACAGTTTGTACAAAAACATATTTATAAAATCCCTAAGCCTATGGACAAATAACTAATTATGCATAAAAATGTGTTGTGTTTTCAGAGCGAACTCCCAGCCTAAGATACTAGAATGCTTAACAACCCACGATTTGCAAGGTTTGGATTTTTGGCCATGGATAAATGCACCCAAATTGTTCCTAGATTCGTTCCTCTAATCATGCTTTGTCCACCTGTGCATTTCAGCTGATAAATTCGACTTGATACTTACCCCCATAGATCCATTGGAGAATTATCATGATTTAACCTTCTATGATTGATGTATAACAAATTTAAATTGATTTCAAACTTGTGGTTCGTTGATCATTCTTAGAGATCATTGTTAGCAACTTCTATTTACATTAAAACTAAAAAACCTTATTTCTATTCTAATATTTATGATATAAACAAGAAAAGTTTGATAATGCAATCCATATTTACCTTTTTGGAAATGGTAGCTAGGATAGGTGGAGAGTGATATTTATGAGGATCATAAGCAACTTTATTTAGACTAAAGATCATAAAAAGTGTTAAATAGATAGGTAAAAATGATAACATTTCACAGTCCCGTCATTCCCCCTTCCTTACATTTTTGCATGATCTAATGCACTGTCATATTTGTTCTTTGGAACTCCCAAGTGTACAATTGTCCATTTATATGTAGGCTACCCAAATATTGTCTCATGATAGAATCCTAAGTTCCCATCAACTTTTCTCTAGAGTGCAATATCCTCCATATTATTCCAATGAAACATGGCTCTATATTGTTGAGTTGAGCACCAGTTCAATGGATAATTGAACCTGAGCCCCATCCACCCATTCCCATGCCTTTTAATTGAATTAATATATAATGTGAACCTTGAAATATCAAGCTCAAAGTGGGGATAACTTGTAGGATTCTTGTTCCTTAAGGAATTTAGAAGTGTTTTCCATATGTCATATAAGGCTAAAAGATATTGTAATGAATGTGCTTGCACAATTTATTGGTGGTTATTAACGGCATATTGTCTATGTACTGATCTCATTCGTTGAGAATCCCCAGGATCTCTGATCAACCTCTCATAGTCTTGAATAATAATTTGAGGAATAGGGTACTCTTCCCGAACCATTAGATCTGAATTGAATTAATCTTGTATATAGAATTCATGTGAATATTTTCGTTTAATGAGACTATGGATGAAAGACGGAAAAGCCCACAATTGGGAAACCCCAACAAAGGGATTGGGATTCCAATGCATATGATCTTGTAGAAAAAAAATTAAGAGATACAAATCACATAAAAAAATTATTCCCATGATCTATAGCATTAAGGAAAATATTTATGAAATCTTTTGGAGATATAATTTTATGGAGTCTTCCAACTGCAATTTTTTTTATTTTGAATTGGCTCCATCTATCATGTAAATGGATGGAATGAATTATGGAAGGTGCACTGCATGTCAATGCCTCTAGTACTAAAGAACATGCATCCTATAACTTCTCTTCTAGATCCCTCAATCTATCCCTATACATGTTGATTTTTCTTTTCCATCTGTTCTCTTGTGTGAGGTAAAGGGAAAAAAACTTTTCCTTAAGTTTGTTTATGACTTTTTTGTGACTCTCTCGATCTATGACTCCTATATCAAATATTTTATCATGGTTTCTCCAACTAGCTAAGTCTAGTTTTAGCTGAGAAAATCATATGTGTTGGATAAAATATCATCAAGGATTGTATTCACAATCTGTTCAACGTTTGACATATCTTCTTCAAAAATTTTCTTAGATGATTTATCCTTTGCCTCTATTGCATTTAATAGGGTATCCATCCTATTATTTCTCTCTTTCTTCAACTTTATTACTTTCCTTTTCAACTTCTGATTTTACATTTTTAGTTTTCTATTTTCATTTAATATCTTTGAATAACCAAAATGATAAGCCCTAAAAGAAGGAAAGATAGGGAATTTACCTTTCCCTTTCCCTTTCCCTTTCTTCTTCTGGATATTGCCAATATTTGGTTCCATAGTTTGGATAGTTGCGCCTTGACTTTCTTCAATTTATGTTCTCTTTGGTGAATGATCAGGTACCTCCATTAATTCTTCAACAAATGCTTTTATGGATTTATCCTTAAGTATTTCTGTGGATTTATCTTCAAATTCCTTTATGGTTTTGACCTTATTTATCTCTATAGATGCATCCTCAAATTCTTCTATGGTTTTAACCTTGGGAACCTCTGTAGATTTGACCTCGAGCTCTTCTTGAGATTTAATGTTGGGCTCTTCTCAAGAATCCGATATGTGATCACCATATGATCCTTGGGCAGCTCAGTTCAATACTTTGTTGAAACCCTCGACTCAATTTTTCCAATGCTACATGATTTCCTCCATCCTATAGCTTGGTCATTTTGATGTTCTCATTTTAAATATTTTCCTTTTGGCTAAGAGGGTTTGTTTGGAAATGGAAAACCCTTGCCCTGGTTTTTTATCTTATGTTATTTCGAAACCCTTTCCATGTAGTACCCAATATCTCCATTTTCCCGCTGTACAACATGGTTATGAACCTAGTATGATATACTCTTGTGGGTCGGGCACATCTTTGGCAGGATTTGGTCATTTTAATTAAATATTTCAAAAGAAAATGTGGTAAATTCATCAAGTGCCAATTCTTAAGATGAAGCAAGATTCTAATATGGTAATGAAAAACAACATTGAATCGCCCTTCACATGTTATGAACTTTTGTACTATTAATGCAATATCTTTCCATGGTGTATTCAACTCATCCCTTTGAACTTCTTTCTTTTGAACATCAAGAATATATAGAGGAGTACTTATGAATTGTATATAGATTTAATCTGGTAGCCTAAGGTTTTTCAACCATCGTTCTCCTTCCAATCTTAATCATGTAGTTTGATTGATGGTCCCTTCATTAAATAGAAACGCTAGCCCTTGGACTGTGGTTGTTTCCCCATTAAAACTCCAAGCAAATTCTATGGCAACAATTGAGTTTGATCCTTGAAACCATTCGAAGAAATCCAACCATCCGGCATGAGCAAAAAAGTTTGTTGCTTCAAGATTTTGACTAATAATGTTGGTGTTATCGGGTTCTGTCCGATTCTGAGCACCTCCCATTTTCAATAGGTTTTGTTAATGCACACACTTTTACAAAGAATACTTTGTTCATATGCACACTAGTGATCTTACTCGTGCCTTGGATGATGAAATGGAAAAAATCAACAATCAATGTTGATATTAACCCAATTTTCAAATGATTACCACCCTTATTCATATGTTGTCATGATTATAGTTGTTACAATATTTATCATTTCGTAGAAAATTATGAATGAGTATGTCAGTTTTCATACTATGATTAAGTCGAGACCTTATTTCATGATAATCTTAGTCATAAGTTAGGCTTGTAATGTTCCTCAATATGGAAGACAATAATTGAAGGTGGGATAATGTAGGATAAGATAGTTGTTGGCAGCAGGCCGAAGTGGAAAGAAGGATGATCATGGGGAAAGAAAGCATGCAGAGACTGAAGCAATAGATGGAAGGAAACAAAGCATGCGTGCATGCAAGAAAGCATGCACAAGGAAAGCGACGGCTAGAAGGAAGAATAGCACGCACATATGAGAGGAAGTCCTAACGTCAGTAGGGTTAGGGTTTTAGTAATGTATTGTAATGGCTGAAGAACCAAAGATGTATAAATATTGATACTGAGGTATTAGAGGAGGGATGGATTTTGTAGTTGTTCTGATTAGTTAGTATTCGGGTTTTTGTATTGTTCATCATATAATCATTTCTTGAGTATTGTAGCTACGCATGAGCGGATGCAATACATAATATTTTGTTGTATGAACTATTTTGTAATTTGTTGAGCTAGAGGAAGAGAGAGAAGGTAGCTCTTGAGGATTAGATCACAAGCTAAGGAGCTTGGTGCGATCTAGTTCGCCTCATATGGATCTTACCCATCTGAGGAGAGTTGTAAGCGCACGACGCTGTAGATGCAGAACTATCATAATAAAAGAGACAAGTGTTGGCCCTTGACCAAGTTTTGGGAGATTCTTGGCCGTAGTGACCTATTTTGGGACTTTGACAACCTTTCGAAGGAGGAGCGCAAGATGAAGCGGAGATCAAGGGATCTTGGCCCACTTTTGGGTCCTTTTTGTGTTTTTGGGATTATGTAAGGGGAATGGGATGTCGGCCCATAGGTTTACCCATGTTTAGGCCTATTTTGTATGTATAAATAGAAGGCTAGGCAATGTAAGAAGGAGTGGAATAGGCATATATGTGATGTATTCTAAGTGCAAGTAGGGTTTTGTAAGTACTTTATGCATGACTATGAGAGACTTGCAGAGCTATGTGCAAGTGGTTGTAACAGATGGTGGAAGGCTTTGTGTTGTAACACAAGGAAGAAGGATCTAGTGAGTTGTGCAGATCTTATGTCCTATGCAAAGTAGGGTTTTGATGGATCTGTGCTTGTAACTAATTGACCGAAGATAATAAAAAAGAAGAGTTGGTGGGGGTGAACCATGTAAACACTGTGTTGTCTTGTATTGTGCTTGTTTGGATGTGTTTATATCTTCTTTGGCTAAGTTCTTAGAGATGATTAGATAGATACGTTAATGCTTAGTGCTTATGATGTATAAGAATGTTAGATCTGATCTATATGTATGTGATGAGTGATTGATCTGCTAGATCTAACCTATCTATTGATGTTAAGTGCTTAAATGTGTTATATCATTATAAATGTTGTGAATCCATGTTTTATCAGGGAAGTGATTATTGATTGTATATTGAGGAACTGACGATGCTAAGTGCTTTATTAAGTATTATAATCACAGATATGTGTCCTAGCTAAGGTTGCAGATACCTGAGTCTTGCAACCACCCCTGCCTCTACCTTGGGTGAGACTTCATCTGCTTCGCAGGTGTTGCCGAAAGGGTCGGTAGTTAGGGCTTTGTTGGTGCGTTATTGTAGCGTTGAACCCTGGGTCTGCCCATGTGCCAACAAATGGTTCTATTTCTGGGACCTGAAACTGTGATTGTTGGGAATTGAGAAAGAAGAAGCTTTGTGCAAAGATCCATCCTAAAACTGTGAAAGCTCTGTGCATAGATCTGTGCCCTAGTGCACAGTATTATACTTGACCTAAGAAGCTCTGTGCTAAAAGAAAGAAGCTCGATCTGAAGAAAAGAAGCAAGATCTGAAAGCTTTGTGCTCTAAGAAAGGCAAAAGTGAGAATTTTCGATTAAAAGAGGTAAGATCTGCAAGCTCTATTCTCTGATAAAGGTAAGAATAGTTAAAAGTTTTAAATTTGGAAGCTTTGTGCTCTGTAGAAGTAAGATAAGTGGAATTTTTTGTTTCTAGAGTATGGATCTAGGTATGTTTGATAGATTATTTCCTAGCTTAAAAACTAGGGCATTAATAGATGAAAGAAGATTTGATATGACTAGATTTGATTAGAATAGTGAAAGATATGTTATACCTATGCATAGAAAGAATGTTTGGACTAACAAATGGATGCAGGATCCTAGAAAGAATTTATTGCAGGTTATCTCCTACGACCCTAGCGCGCAGTATAGAAGAAGTTGGGGATCATTTAAAAGAAAGAGAGGATTAACCCTCTATTATAGCTGCAGAAAACTGAGACATCTTGCTAAGGCATGCCCTGGGAGAAGACTTGATTGTCTTTGTTGCAAAATTATGAACCATGAGGTGTTGGATTGCCCTAGAATGATTGCTAAGCTTGAAAGTATGAACATAAGACAAGAAAAACATAAGGAAAATCCAAAATCTAAGGCTATAGAAAAACCCCAGAAAGAATCAGAGAAGGTATTGCTACAGATGAAATAAACCTTGAATGACCACCGACATGTTAGATTATCAGAGATCTTTAAAGACAAGGAATGTCATGAAGCAAGAATAGGAGACTTCGACATTGACTGTGTTCTAGATGAGGAAACACGGGTGAATATCATGACAGAGAGAACTTGGGAAGCTATAGGAAGGCATGCTATGATTCCTTCATTAGGAGGAATAGGGTTATTCAGAGGAAAACTGGTAAACCTATGTGGAAAGCTCACTCAGATATCTATGAATGCCAATGGAACTTCAACAGAAGAATATTTTGAGATTATTCAATTTATTGAGGACCACGCCCAATTTACCATGTTATTAGAGAAACCTTGGATTGAAAGAGATCAAGCCAGACAAAGAGAAGAAGAAGAAGTTTTGGAGCAGAAGAGACAAGAGTTAAAATAATTCATGACTAGAAGGATCGCATACTTGATTGAAGAACACGAGAATAGGTCGAAGCTACTTAACACTAGAGACCCAGATGTCGAAGCTACAAGAACATTAGAAGACTTGCAGAAGACTGAAGTACCTATCTCGGATAAAGAAGAGGTATTAATCTTGAATCTTAGGAAAGAATATAAAAAACGCACAGTGACTATGTCCAAAGACGATAAGAATCAGAATGGAAAAAGGACTACCAAGACAAAGCTCACTGGGAGGAAGGCTAGAAAGCTAAGTAAGAATAAAGCTAAGTTTGAAAATTTACAGAAGGTTCCAGAGGGAACTTCGCAGACAAAAAAATTGCAGAATAGGAGCTTCGTCGGGATATCAAAACAGTGACACATGGCACTTCGCCATGGCGAGGCAATATAGTCGTTGGGACCGATATATCCGTTCAACTCTTGCTCTGAATAGGTCAGAAAGAATTTATAGCTCGACACCAAACTGTTGGACTACGCCATAATGGACAGAACAAGAGTTAATGAGGCTTCATACCCGTTACAAGCAAACCGTTTCCGAGTTGCCTATTTATCCCATCACGCCATGCATGGAGAACACTTTTGCTAACCAAGAATTTGAGCCCACGGACCAAGTGAATTGTATACAGTGATCATTGCCCTCTTGATGTTTATTCTAGTGTAGTATCTGAGTCAATTGTGAACCCGATATTATTAATCCTGAGCGCGTATGTCCGACGAGCTCACCGCAGTTGAAGAATCAGTAACAGAAATACTCCTCGACTTGATGACTAAAAGAGTCATGTTGGAGAGAGGATTGTCTACTGGTCTACAAGAATCATCAACGAGAGGACTGTTGGCCTCTTCGTTCACTACTTGAGTCGGACCTTCACGGACCACAGATGAGAAGCAAGCTAAGCATAGAGATGATCTCACGAATGCTAAGTTGACTCTAAGCATTCTACCCACCTATATACCACCTCTGAGTGGTGCAATAAATCGAGATAGTGTGCCTAGAAAATTTGAGTACAAATTGGTCATTGCGTACCTCCCGAAGGGGATACGCGCAATTCACGCAGATCAAGAAAATATAGCAGCGTTGAAGTTTAGTGACTTCAAACTCGGTGACAAGAAGGTCTACAGCATGCTCGCCCCACATAAGTACCTAACCAGGACAAAAGGAAAGAATTCAAAGATTGTCCCTTAGTCATGGACCCATAACCTCGCGCAGTCCACACTGCTCAACGTCATGAAGATTCCTCACTTCGGAAGGCACCAAGAAGTGAATGCATGCGTCAAAATGATGTTGTCCTGTTACCATGGTGAATACTTGTGGTTAAACCATCATATCACAATGGATCCGACATTGATCAATTGGATCACAGGGCTGAGTATGCAAGGCCCTGACCCACAGGATTTCTACCTCAGAAAAACAATGGATCGCGCTCTAGCACAAAGAATAAAGGACACCTACGGATATGTCAAAAAGGGAATGTGAGGCTACAAGGTAGATTCTATCCAAAGTGGTGCAGTGTGCCTAGCCTGTCAACTGATCACAGGAAAGCTAGTCCACAAGAACCGACCCACCCAGGTGACTGGTTTTGTAATCGACCTCGCAGGAAAGTGCGCGGAGGGCCTAAAAATGAATTGGGTGAAGTACCTCATGAACCAGCTGGAACTGGACTACAGGGAAGTGCAAGATCAAGGATACAAGTTCCACTTCAGTTGGCTTTTAATCCTAATTGCTTTCATCGCATGGGAGATTCTGGAGGGTGCGACCTTCCCGGACATTGACCCCTTTGAACCTCTGGCCATGAAGTTCAGTACACTATGGTATTCCAATGACATGAACAAGCAATGGCAGTGAAATTTCATATTCCACACATATTACAATCAGTTGAAGTTAGTTATCCAATCCAAGCCTCGCATCACGCCAAATACTCTCCACAAGTTTTGGCCTTTAATGAAATTCAGCATGGACCGCCACTTCATTTATATTATAGTGCGCATTGAGGAGCACAAGTAGAAACTTCGATATTACTACAATATGATAGAGGAGGACTTAGAAGAAATCACCAAGGACTAGTCGATAGACCTCCTCATTCCAACAGACCCTGTGGAGATATCTAATTTAGACAATCCAGAAACTGCGCCGGATACACCCGGACCTAGCAAGTTAAAGAAGACCGAAGAGTTCCATGATTTAGACAACGCATCCGTGAATAACGCTTCCATCTTGGCAGAGAAAGGAGGAGATGGCGAAGAGATAGATGGTGCAGAATTTGAACAGAAGAAAGGCGAGGTTCCACCACCTAGAGATGAGGAGGATCCCTCAAAGAAAAGGAAGGTTTCCCTGCCGAAACCTTCCTCCAGGAAGAATGTGAAAGAAACCATGACTAAAATGCAGACCATCCTCACCTCTGAAAACTTTGATTTCATCATAGCAGCCCTGAATGATGCTTCGCTAGAGATAGAAGAGAACCAAGAAGCTAAGCAGGAGGAGATGTTCCATCGGATTAAGAATGAGCTCCAAGGAGTGCAGCAGGCACTATAATCCAGCCGCGCAGTCTCCACTGCGCCTCTGTCAGTAGAAGAATCAAAACTAGGAGATGATCCAACTCAACTCCACCACATCACTAATACAGTCGAAGCTCACCTTCAATGATCTCATAAAGAAACAACGCAAGCTAGCCAGGATTTGGCACAGGTACAGGGAGACCTTGTAGAACAACGCAGTACTGCAAAACACGAAAATCTTGCTCTGCAAGCGAAGTGGGATGAAGAAAAAGCACAACTGCAGTAAAGCAAGGAACATTTTCTCACAGAGCAACTTGAAGTAAAGAAAATGGTTCGTGGAGCACTTTACTCTGTGACAATCGTAGAAGTAAAGACCAAAGAGCGAGTTCCACAGTAGGTGGCACAAATCGAAGAAGTAATCCAGCAGCGCATAGCAGACTTGGAGCTCCGTACTGTGCCCAAGACCCCTCAAGATGTACGAGACCAAAGGGAAGAAACTACCCACAGCGTAGTTGACAAACTAAAATCTCTTGCCTTAGAGTGCAAGTAGTTGAGTAACTGTAGTGCTCAAACATATGAGAACCTCACCGAAAATCCAGAGTTACAAGTATTAGAGTCATAGCTCAAGGAAGCAAAGCAGCACGCAGATACACTACAGGCACAGTTGAAGGTCTTGTCAGTCGTAGAAAGAATGAAGCGGTCTTAGAAGCAATGCACCGCCCAGCAGCAGATCCATACGATTCAAAGCAAAGTGATTGAAGTTACTCAACAGCTTCAACTAGTGCAAGATAAGGCGTGCCAATTATTCACAGAGGTTGAAATCCGAGGAGAAGAGCTAGAACAGGTTGTCATTATAGAAAAACAATGCCTAGAAGGGCCCATGAATGACGCAGTGATCCAGGAGTTCACCAAGTAAGAGGTCGTCACACGGCAGCAGGTCGAAGCAACTCGAGCCAAGCTCGAGGCCTTCGAAGCAGAACTGGTCGGATAAGAGTGACTCGATACAAGTCACGGGTGAGTGTTGGGGGCCTATTGGCCCTTGACCAATTTTTGGGAGATTCTTGGTCATAGTGACCTATTTTGGGACTTCGACAACGTGTCGAAGGAGGAGCGCAAGACGAAGTGGAGATCAAGGGATCTTGGCCCACTTTTGGGTTTTTGGGATTATGTAATGGGAATGGGATGTCGGCCCATGGGTTTACCCATGTTTAGGCCTATTTTGTATGTATAAATAGACGGCTAGGCAATGTAAGAAGGAGTGAAATAGGCATCTATGTTAAGAGCAAGTAGGGTTTTGTAAGTACTTTATGCATGACTGTGAAAGACTTGCAGAGCTAAGTGCAAGTGGTTGTAACAGACAGTGGAAGGCTTTGTGATGTAACATAAGGAAGAAGGATCTAGCGAGATGCACAGATCTTTCGTCCTATGCGAAGTAGGGTTTTTATGGATCTATGCTTGTAACCAATTGACGGAAGATAATAAATAAGAAGAGTTAGTGGACGTAGCCCCAGGGTGGGGGTGAACCACATAAACACTATGTTGTCTTGTTTTGTGCTTGTCTGGATGTGTTTATATCTTCTTTGTCTAAGTGCTTAGAGATGATTAGATAGATACGCTTATGCTTAGTGCTTATGATGTATAAGAATGTTAGATTTGATCTATATGGATGTGTTGAGTGCTTGATTTTCTAGATCTTACCTATCTATTAATGTTAAGTACTTAAATGCGTTATATCATCTTGAATGTTGTGAATCCCTGTTTTATCAGCGAAGTGATTATTGATTGTATATTGAGGAACTGATGGTGCTAAGTGATTTATTAAGTATTATAATCACATATCTGTGTCCCAGCTAAGGTTACAGACACTTGAGTCTTTCAACCACCCCTACCTCTACCTCGAGTGAGACTTCACCTGCTTCGCAGGTGTTGCCGAAAGGACCGGTAGTTAGGGCTTTGTTGGTGCGTTGTTATAGCATTGAACCCTAGGTATTCCCTTGTGCCAACAAATCTTTGTGGACGTAGCCCAAGAGGGGGTGAACCACGGTAATATCCGTGTAATGTGATGAATGCATGCATATCTTTATCCTCTTTTCAGTAGTTATTTGTTGTGCTTAATGAATGAATGACTTATTATATTCCCTATGAAATATGGTTGCACTATTAAGGGAATAAGTTGTTGAAGTTACTTCATAGTCGTGAATAATAGTATGTTTCATTTGCTAGTTCTAATAATGGTTCAATGGTCGATTTCTCATATCGCATACTCAATCCTAGGCTGTAAACACATGAGTCTTGCAGCCACTCATTAAAGCTATCTCGGGTGAGACGGTGCAGCGCATTTTGTGTTTTACGTTTCCTGCTGGGTCACTAGGAGGGTTGATAGTTTTAGAGGCTTTGTTGCAAACCCAAAAGACATGAACCCTGGGTCAATAAATCAGACAATATAGGAGAATATTTAACCAACAAATGGTTATGTTGTCGTTGGTAGGAACAAGAGAGGATTGAATAGATGAGATAAGTCGAAGATTTTTCAGAGGCATATCAAGAAAGGGTTAAGGCAGATAATGATGAGACATTAGAAGGGAATTTTGTGACCGTGGAATCCCACAAAAGAAGAGATTGAAAGATGTTTGAGAACCAAAGAGCTAGAGTTTGCACAGAAAGACAATAGGAAACCTAGAATAACACCTCGCAAATATCTTGAGAAATACATGTTTACTGATTTCCACGAAGTCTTTTTCTATGATTTTCCACATCTACTGCAGAAGTGGATACTAAGATTGAAGGATAACCACGCGACAAACCGGATTCGACAATTAGATTGGGCCCCAGTAAATATTGAGCAGTTACAACAGGTTAACAACAAATTCACCCACGCAGTAGACTTTTGGATTGACAGTATTGTGGCAGGCTTCATAACAGAGTTTGTAGTTGACACGGCGAAGTCATACAGTGCAGTGGAGCACGAATTTATACGCGAACCTTGAGGAAGGTACATCCGATCACTGTATACTTCTATTAAGATATTGTTATATAAAAAAGGTGTAATGACAATGGAATTAGACAGCTAAACTTCCCTGTGTGCATGGGGGAAGGGGGTAAGCACTGACAGAGAAAGGATAAATGGAAGGAGGTAAGGATAAAGGAAAGAAGGAGGAGGAACCCTTGGACCCTATCATGATGGATGACAACCAAATCAAGTGGATCTTGGCATTAACGGGAAAGATGCGTAGCGGAGTACCATACCAATACAAGGTGAATATCAAGAAGACAACCATAGCCACAAGGGAAGGCTTGGAGAGTGATGAGGAAGAGGTAGAGGATCTCTGGGCTATGGAGAAGATTGAGGAAATCTTGCACGCAACATATGAGAGGAATATGAGAGGTCCAAGAGCGGGAGGAGAAAGCAGCCATCCTATCCATATTAATTTCAGTGTGGAACCCATGAACCCATGTGCAACTAATACACCAAAGAGAACACCACCATTTAGACAACCAAAGTTCGGAGGAAGTCCAACAGCAAGAAGTACATCTACATAAGGAGCAACAACTAGAGGAGCCAATTCAGGTAGCACTAGTCAGGTATCTACATCACATGGAGGTAGTAGTTCATCATTCAAAATGGCAGGACTCGTTCCCACCATCAGGTTACCAGAATTTTGGGGAGAAGTAGCAGAAGACCCTGAGAAACATTTATTCATTTGTGCAAATATCTGGGAAGCAAAATAGATCACTGATGAAGATACTAAACTTGTGCAGCTAGATATTACGCTAAGAGACTGCACACTAGACTGGTACATGATTTTAGACACAAACATTGCCCCTGGGACGACAAAGACACTGGAAGACATCAAGAAGCTACTGATAAATGAGTTGTAGAAGTTGAGCTTTGAGGATCAGTACATGAACAATATGATAGAAATAAGATAGAAACCAGGAGAGTCTGTATGGAGATTGATCAGTGATTCAAGCGATTCAATTCTAACATTGGGGATTTAGACTGAATTCTAACATTGGGGATTTCAATATGGGAGAAATTATACTAGATCTAGGATCTGAAGTTAATGTATTTCCAAAGAAGACCTGGTAGTGAATCGGAGATCCTACATTAGGATATTCACCTGTTCAATTGAAACTAGCAAACCAGCATCGAGTCTTACCAATTGATAGACTGAAAGGAGTGATAGTCGACCTAGATGGAGTGCGCACTAACGCAGATTTTGAAGTCATTGAAATAGTAGACGACACAACACCTTACCCAGCATTGCTTCGTCTATATTGGGCATTTTACAACCAGGCCATAATCAACTTAAAGACCAGGAAAATGACATTTGAGTCAGGAGAATACAGGGTCATCGCGCCATTGGATCCATCAGAAAGGGAAAGGTTTGTAGAAATTACTTGCCTAGACTTAGAGGAAATCGGCCAGTTGTACAGAAGAACTACGCTCGATGAGGATTACGTAAACCCAACTACAGATGGGGTACTCAGTTGGAGAAGCATTAATTCATGTGTGAAAGATTCATAAACTGGTTTAGAAAACTAGAAACAAAGGCTACACGAAGTCTCCACAAGAAGATGTACATGAATAGACCACGCAGTAAGATGGGTCAGCATAGAAATCAGGGAACCACCCAGTTTTCATGGCATAAACAATTTGGAAACATTCCTGACATAGTACGAAGACACAGTGTTAGAGAATCGGAGACTGTTAGCACTTGACTTAGCGCTCAAGGCCACACCCGCAAGATGGTGGGGTGCACACAAAGAGACAATCACAGATTGGTACCAATGTAAGCGGTTACTACGCATAAGTTTTGGCGCAGAACAGAAAGACAATAAGAAACAGAGGTATGATGGACAAGGGGCACCAGCGTAACACTTGGAGAAGTGTAGAACGTTATGGAAAATGACACCCCCGGAGGAATGGCCTCATCATTTCGTACACACTCTAGAGGGCATACCAACAAACTAGTACATGGACCAGGAATTGTGCAAAGGAACTATGACATGGACAACATTGCAACAAAGTTTTACAGTCACTTTCTCATTCGAGAATGAGAACCCCAACATAGATGTCATGCTTAAACAGATCAGAGGAGTAATATTCATCAAAGAACTAGAAGTAGAATTGATCACAGAAGAATAACAGCGGAACAAACAGACAGTCAAGGAATTGTTGTCATGTTACCATGTAGAGGAGGAAGCATCGGATGAAGATGATCCGCGTGATATTCAGATTGAAGAAGTAGAAGGTGAAAGAGATGTGGAAGGCCCACCCATAGAATCAGAAGTGATTTATGCACTGATCAAAGTAAATAATGTCAATATTGGGATAGCCGAGCATCCCAAAATGGCGAGCATTGGAGAATACTAGGATGAGAAAATAGTGGAAAGCATCACATAGTTGTTGCACGAATACAACTTGTTTCCCACAACATTTATAGAGATGAAGGGTATAGCCAGAGAGCTAGGTGAAATGAAGATACCACTCAGACCTGAAGCAAGACCTATTAGATAGTGACCCTACAGACTGAACCCAATATATAAATAGAAAGTCAAAGAGGAGATCAACAGGATGTTTGAAGCCAGCATCATAGAACCGGTTGAGGATTTAGAATGCGATGGTAGTTGTAACACCCTGTTTCCCCCAGTTTGTAAATA
>JASDQU010100991.1:166485-189761 GCA_032191745.1 Picea mariana
ATGTATGTATGTATGTATGTATGTATGTATGTATGTATGTATGTATGTATGTATGTATGTATGTATGTATGTATGTATGCTTACTCTGATGATTATTCTTACAACCTGTGAAACTGTGAATGAATTCATTGTAAGAATGTTTGTAGGACGTTTTGATCAATATTAGCAGTTGTAAAATTGTATGGAAGAGATTATATATGGCATATGTCCTCATGAGTTGTTATTTACATATGTACTGGTCTATATCAGACTTCATGTCTGGACCTCGGTTGAACGATATCCTTTTGACCTCAGTAAGTAATCTGAGTAAGTCTCCCCATTGAGATACTCTCCTTGAATAACCCCTCAAGAACCCGTCAAGTAAACAGGAAGGCGTAAAAACCTTGGAATTATATAGCGAAGTAGCGAAGTAGCGAGTAGCGAAGTGCCGAGAGTCAAGCACGAGAGAACACATGGCAACACGTCAAGATGGGGCCCGCATGATTGACGGGTGGACCCGCCTCGCCTAGAGAAGGGAGTCAATGCTCCGTTGACTCCTAGTGTCTCGGGGATTCGCGGGAGAAGGGCATGAAAGCTCAACACTTGGACTTACGAAGTCACGAGTAGCGAGAGGAGCTAGAGTTTAGCCTAGCCAGTGGTCATGCATAGAGGACGCTGACAGAAGGAAGCTACACCCAATTTCGTGATCTCGGGTATCGACGATTTGTGAGGAAGACTGGAGGGCCTTTGATTCACAACTCGTGAGGTCGCGAGTTGTGAAAGGCGCCTGGTTTGTTTGGCCTGTGGTCCTAACCCATGATCACAGGGAGGTGAACAGGGAAGAACTAGCCCGCACTAGACCCCCGTAGGACTTCGGGGATTTTGTTCCTTGAAGAAGAACGAAAATTTTTATTATTTAGGTAGTGGATATGTTACAAAGTGGTATCAGAGCATGGTTACAACACTCGGCCTGATTGGGCTCATGCACGACTCGCGCATAAACTCTGTTCGAAGCACTCCTATGAGGAGTAACCCCCTGACTTAACTATTTTCATCCAGGATTAAGAACTTGGAAAATGAAAACCCGACTGTGTATGCATGTGAAAAAGTTATGAAATTATGCACAAATTATAAAATGTATTTAACTCTTGACTAATATTCAACGTTTGTCTTTTCACTCAAGCGGACGATCAACCGCGGGAATCTACAAACGCAAAGCATGGTGACTCACCAAGAGGTGGGAGAAGGCTCCCACAACAGAGATAAAGAGTCTGACGAAAGAAGAGCAATAGGAACCCCTCCAGACCTAGTGAGACTGTGAGGAGTCTCATGGTCGAATTGCAAAGCTGCAAGGCCGATAATGAAAGAATGATGAAAGAACAAGAAAAGAAAACCGAGATCAATGCAGTTTTACTGCAGAGCTTATCCGACCTACAGCGACAAATGCAGCATGAACCTGAGATGCATAATCATGGTCGTATCAGTGGTCATACTGAGAGAAGCATGTCAAGAAAGGTCCACCCCAGAAGTAAAGGACCAGTGCCAAACGATTCCACTGAGAAGGAAGCTGGCGATTCAGAAGGCTCTTCCAGCAGCAGGACCAGTTTCTATGCTCAAAAGAAACAGAAGAAGCAAAAGACTTCTAAGACTCATAAATTTGAGGAATTCAAAAAGGCCAAACCTCCCTCCTTCGACAGCGAGATAAAGAAGGGAGAGGAAGTTGAGGCTTGGCTACTTGGACTGAAGAAATATTTCAGAGTCCATGATTTCTTAGAGAACCTGAAGGCCCGAGTGGCCACTTTCAATCTAAATGGAAAGGCTTCCATTTGGTGGGAAGACCTTAAGAATATGAAAGGGGTCTGCGAGGAAGACCTGTCTTGGAAACGGTTCGAGAAGTACTTCCGAAAGAAGTATTTGTCGGAAAGGTATTTCGACGAGAAGGCTAAAGAGTTCTATGAACTCAAACTAGGACAACTTACTATGGAGGAGTATGTCAACAAATTCCTCGACTTACTGAGATATGTACCCTACATCAAGGCAGAGAAGGCAAAGGCACAATGCTTCATCAGTGGGCTACCCAAGGAATACCGGAACCGAATTGAATTTGACGAGCCAAAGACCCTAGAAGACACTATAAGGAAGGCAACATATTGTCATGAACAATATGGACATCGGGCAGAGTCTCGTGGAGGCTGGAAACAGAAGAGTGGTTTGAGATTTCAGAAAAAGGGGAGCAAATCCTCAGGATTGAAAAACTACAAGAAGAACCACAGGATGAACTTTCCAATATGGAGTGTACTCCAGCAGAACTTTCCCTCGGCGGACGGAAATAAAACTTCTGGACCTATACCAGTAAAGACTGATAACCCAAAGAGAAAACCTTTGGAATGCTAGGATTGCAAAGGAGATCATCTCCGGAGAGACTGTCCACTCCGACAACAGAACAGTCAGAAAATTTATAACATGCAGGAAGCTACCATGGTCAATGATGTGGCAAGGAGTGTGTCGCAGATCTATGCAACCTTGGATAATAACCAAGCTGACCACCAAGCTTCAGTGGTGGAAATAGAAGGTATGATATTCAACCATCTGGTATCTATTTTGATTGACCCTGGTTCAAATTTGAGTTATATAGCCCCTAAAACTATTGATAAGTGTAAGCTGCAGCCACAAAAGCAAACTAAACCATGGTTGGTACAGTTAGCCACTGGAACCAAAAGAAAGGTGGTAGAGGCCATACTAGCCTGCCAATTAATGTTGGGTGAATTCCCCACCCAAGCAACCCTTAATGTATTACCCCTAGGATCATACGATCTGTTGATTGGTATGGACTGGCTGGCTTCCCATAAAGCCAAACTAGACTGTTACTATAAAACCTTAGAATGTGTGAGCGAAGAAGGAAAGAGGATAACCCTTCAAGGGATCCGAAAATCGGTCTCGGTGAGACAAATATCAGCATTGCAAATGAGGAATTATTGCCGAAAGGGATGTCCCCTATATGCAATACAGGTGTTGAAAACAACCGAAGGTGCAAATCCAAGCCCTAATGATCACCCTATCCTGAAAGAATACCGAGATGTGTTTCCAGAGGAGATACCGGGTCTACCTCCGAGAAGAGACATTGACTTCTCAATAGAACTCGCACCAGGAGAAAGTGCTAGCATAAGAGATGAATAAGAAGTACGGCACTAACAGGGGGACAAGAGGGATCATCATCAAGAAGATCAATGATGCAGCCACACAATTGGGCGCGAAAGTCTTAGCCTACAAGCTGCTAAGAAAATGTCACAGGGAGGAAGTCTCAGTTGGAGTTGTTGCAGTTGCAGCCCAGTGCGCAGAAGGCACCTCAATGATCTGGGCGTTGTACCTCTTGAACTTATTCATGGATGACTGCAAGGATGCGCAGGATCTAGGAACAAAGTTTCACTATTCATGGATGATCATGCTCATAGCCTTTATGGGATGGAGCGAACCAAGGTACGTAAATTTTTGTACCAGACCCAAACCAAACCAAGGAAAGAAATATTCACTGCTAAAGGCAACAGCGAGTGCTAGTCACAAGAGGATGAACGGATACATCTTTGAGGGATACCTACACGACCTATAAGAATCCATCTCCAAGATGTGGAGAATCACACCAGAATTTGTTGCGCGACATGCGAACATCGCCAATTTCCAGGCCACACGACACACAATGTGGATACATGCAAGGAAGGATCCAGATAAACAGTGGCTAAAAATGTGCCACTGCATCACCGAGGGTGACATTGACACGGTCATCAGAGAATGGGTCGACGAATGGAGGATTCCAGCCATCACACATGAAGTGCTGGAAAGAATAGCAGAAGAAGAGGCGGAGAAGGGAGAAACGCAGCCTCCAGAAACCCAACTACCCAAGCGATGAAGAACGGGCCAGGGCAAAGAAACATATACAAAAGAAGGGCCAACGAAGACATGGACCCAGAATGACAAGAAGGATAAGACGCAGCCAGCCAAGGAGCAACAACAACATGTCGAGTCCACACAAGAGATAGCACCAAATCCCAATACACAGGAAACAGGGGGAAACAAGAGGCCAGCCACAAAGATAGGAAGCGCGCGCATGAAATCAAAGGCACAACGAACACCGCCAGAATACACGATCATGAATGACGATGGGGAAATGATCACCAAACTGGTCAAAGATTGTCTATCTGAGGACTTAGACAATGCTGCACACCACAGGGAAAATATTCAACAGGATTTGGTATATATACGGCATCTCCTCAAACAAATCGGGGAAGAGCCGACAGTAAGCAGTAGGGGAATCAAACCATCAACATCACAGATAGAAGGAGGAGTGCAAGAAGAATAACGAGAGTTAGTCCCGGCAATACTGCAACCACACATAACATTCCACATCAACCCTAGTATGCTACACATGGACAAAATTGTGGGGAAAACACCCTTGAAGGACTTAAGCCAAATCCAACTTGTATTGATAAGGATACCATCAAGGGTGCTACACAGGTTTCAAGTGAGCGTAAACCATGAGGTATAGCCTCGTGCCCGCGGAGACTTAACCAAATTGAAGCAGGCAACAAAGAAATGTGATGCGCTGGAAATGGTCTATGAGAAGGATAAATCTGAGACCCAAGAGGAGAGGGAGCGCATAAAAGGATTGGAGCAGAAAGTGGCAGGAACTTATGAGAATATTCCACAGGCTGCGCAAAGTGAGGAAATCATAGCAGTAGAAAAGATTGATTGGATTGCGCAGGCAATCGATCAATATCAGAAGGAGATCGAGAATCTCCGAGAACAGCTCACACCAACCACTCCACTAGCAATCAAGGAGCAAAGGAAACAGGAAGAAATAGTGTAGCTGTAGGAGATAGAGCAGTAGGTCAGCATAGCAGTAAACTTGTTCGATAAAGCAGTGCAGTTATGGACTAAGTTAGAGGAGGATCAACAAATCCAAAAGTGGGATAAGAAAGAATAAAGGATCAACGCAATGATCCAAGAACTCAAACAGAGGCAGAATACAATGCCAGTTATGGAATGCGTCAAGGGAACGCAATAAATGAAGAAATTGCAGGCAGAGCTAACTACCGCGCAAACACAGAAATAGGAGAGGCAGGCTCAAATGGAACCATTGCAAGAGCGGGTAGAAGAAGTCCTAACACAAGTAGAGAAAGCCAAGACACAGTTAGCACAAACCCAGGCAGAGTGTATGGAATTGGTTAGTGATGAAGTTGCAGCTTAGGTAGTGGATACACTCAAGGAGAAGACTGCGTAGGCATAGGCACATGCAACAGAGCTTAGGAAAAAGTTCCAGACGATCACCAAGGAGGTCGAAGACACACACAAGGCTTAGGTGGCTCGGGACGAGCCACATGTTAGTGTTGGGGGCCTGTTGGCAGCAAGCCGAAGTGGAAAGAAGGATGATCGTGGAGAAAGAAAGCGTGCAGAGAGTGAAGCAACAGTTGGAAGGAAACACAGCACACATGCATGCAAGAAAGTGTGCACAAGGAAAGCGATTGCTGGAAGGAAGAACAGCACGTGCACATGAGAGGAAGACCTAACATTAGTAGGGTTAGTGTTTTGGTAATGTATTGTAATGGCTGAAGAGCCAAATATGTATAAATATTGATACTGAGGTATTAGTGGAGGGACGGATTTTGTAGTTGTTCCGATTAGTTAGTAATTGGGTTTTTGTATTGTTCGGCATATAATCGATTCTTGAGTATTGTAGCTACGCATGAGCGGATGCGATACGTAATATTTTGTTGTATGAGATATTTTGTAAGCTGTTGAGCTAGAGGAAGGGAGAGAAGGTAGATTTTGAGGATTAGATCGCGGGCTGAGGAGCTTGGTACGATCTAGTTCACCTCATATAGATCTTACCCATCTGAGGAGAGTTGTAAGCGCACGACGCTATAGATGCAGAACTATCATAATAAAAGAGCCAAGAGCCAAATATTTGTGGATGTAGCCCAGGAGGGGGTGAACCACGATAATATATGTGTAATGTGATGAATGCATGCATAGCTTTATCCTATTTCCAGTAGTTATTTGTTGTGCTTAATGAATGAATGAGTTATCATATTGCTTTTGAAATATGGTTGCGCTATTAAGGGAATAAGTTGTTGAAGTTATTGCATAGTCATGAATAACAGTATGTTGCATTTTCCAGTTCTAATAATGGTTCAATGGTCGAGTTCTCATATCTCATACTCAATACTAAGTTGTCAACACCAGAGTCTTGTAGCCACCCATTAAATCTCTCTCGGGTGAGACTACGCAACGCATTATGTGTGATGTGTTGCCTTCTGGTTCACCAAGAGGGCCGATAGCTTTAGAGGCTTTGTTGGAAACCTGAAAGACATGAACCCTGGGTCAATAACTCAGACAGTATAGGAGAAGATTTAACCAACAATAGTATAAGAAGATGATAATTATGGACATGGATTTGGATTCTCAAGGTATATATAGACAAGTTCAAATATGAATTGTTCGGTCATAAGGTAATTTCAGGCTTGTTGATACTTGCATATGGAAAGAAACACGAATGTAGAGAGAAATGAATATTAGGGACTGGAATTCTATTTCTAAGGTCAAATATATACAAGTTTCAATCTTGAATGATCATTTCCTTTTGTAGCATATCCCAGATTTTCAATTATATCTTTCCAGAAAAATTGAGTATTGATGACTTTTGGCTATAATCCTTACATGATCTTCATATTGAGAATGGTAAGGAATGAGGATAAGGGTTTTTAAATGAAAACTCCTAGACAGGGGATAAGGTAGATGGAGAATATGGATAGGGTAAATGGAGAATATAGATAGGGATAAAGTAAGTGGGAATAAGGTAAATGAAAATATGGATGAGAGATGGAGTATTTTTTAGGAAAAACACAAACTTAAACTAGATTGCTTTTCAATTTTCAACTTTATAAAAATAAAATCAAAGATAGAAAGATAATATTTACCTCAGTCTTTAGGTGGAAACAAATCCTTAGATCATTTGAAGCTTGTCTTCAAAAAGTCCTATAAAATAAGTGGTCGTGAGTGAATACTCTGTCAATGGCATTGTTGATCCAATAACGGAATTATGTAAACTTTAAACAAAAAATTAAATCTTTGAAGTTCTTGGACAACCAAACATGAAGAATCTTTGCAATATATGGGTATTTGTGAAAATTTTAGATACATTTTTGGCAAAGATTCTAAAAATTTGAAAAGATTGACTCATCCAATTTATTTGAATTCTGCAAATAGAGCCTCCAATAGTGTCTTCCTCCTCCAAAAATAATATATACTCTTGATAATACTAGCCATAAGTCTGATTTTCTGATACGATCAAGTCCAGTAGCACATGTGACTAGGTTTTCACTAGTGGAATTTATATTTATATTTTTATTATTTCTTTTGGTTTTCTAATACTCTCAAGTCCAATAGCGCTTGTGACCAGGTTTTCACTAGTGGAATTTTATATTTTTTTCTTTTTATTCTATATAGAATCAACTATGTACAAAATGATCCTTTTGAGAGTTCTTCTAGAGGGTAGTGGTTGAAAGTGGAGAAGCCACTTTCCTTACAATTTCAACCTCCTCTTGAGTGACTAAATTTTTTATGATCTCTTCTTTGGATATTGGTTTTTGATATAAACGTAGTCAATGACCATTCACTAATAGTAGAGTTTTGTCCTCATCAATAATGTGTATCTTAACTGAACCATTATTGTAGAAAATGTCTATTTCATAAGGTCACATCCATCATACACAAAACTTTCCTTTGAGATTTTATATCGTGAATCAAAAAAAAGTTCCCAATTCCCTTCATGAAATTTCTTCTTCTTAATGAATTGGCCATGCCATTTAGTTCTTTGTCCCTGAATAATGTCAGTTTTTTGTATTTCATCTTGAAAAAAATCATCAAGTTAATTAATTTGATTTAAATGATGGTGTTGAGCCTCTGTAAGATCCATGTTAGCTTGTAATATTATACGTAAATTTTTTACTTCAAATTCGATTGGAAAGACAATTTGCTTACCATAAACTAGCTCATATAGAGTTAATCCAGTTGTATTACACCATGTTGTTAGGTAAGCCCATAAAGATTCAGGCCGTCTGTCAGCCTAATCTTTTTGATGGAGTTGTACCATCTTTGTCAAAATAGTCTCCAAAACTTTATTAATTACTTCAAATTGGCCATTGGCTTGTGGGTGGTATGGTGTTGGTGTTCTATGTTGAATCTGATATTTCTTGGTGATAGACTGAATGAGCTTAGAAGTGAATTGATTCCCTTGATCGATGACGATCTCTCTTGCTACCCCAAAACAGAAAAATATTTCTTCATACAGAAAGTATGCCACTGCTTGCTTAGTAGCTTTGGAAAGAGCCTTATCTTTCACCCATTTTGTTATGTAATCAGTATAAAATAGAATGTATGTTTTCTATCTTGATGGTGGATTGATGGTTCCTACGAAATCAAATGATCTTTTCTCAAAAGGCTCAATTAATACTTGATTTTGCAATGGAATTTCATCTAATTACACTGGTTTTCCCATCCTTTGATAGATTTCGCAACTTCTGATGTATTTTCTAGCATTTCTAAAAATAGTTAACCAATAGTACCCTAACTATAGCACTTTGTAAGCAATTCTTCTATCCTCAAAATGTACTCCACATGGGACAGCATGACAGGCTTTCAAAATATCAAAGATTTCATCTTCTCGAACACAACACTAGATAATGTAATTAGGTCCTATTTGGAAAAGTTGTCCTTATACCCATAAATACATATCACTTTGTTAGATATCTCTTTATTTTTCCCTTGGGAGAAACGTTGTGGAAATAAATACATATCACTTTATTAGATATCTCTTTATTTTTCCCTTGGGAGAAATGTTGTGGAAGCTTTCCTATAGCTAAATAATTGGTAATATATGCAAACCATGGTGAGTGAATAGATAATGCAAAAAAATGTTCGTCGGGAAAAATATATTCTATAGGATCATTACTCCCTTTAATATTCAATTGAGAAATAAATTATGCTACAACATTTTCTCTTCTGGGTCTATCACAAATGGTGACATCAAATTCTTATAGCAAAAGAAACCAGTGAGTTACCCTACCATTTCTGACTGGTTTATTCATAAGGTATCTAATGGGAGCATGGTTAGTGTGCACAAACACTAGGTAACCATTGACGTCATGTCAAAATTTGTTGATTGCATGGACAATAACAAGGAAATCCTTCTTTTTTACTATGTAATTTAGTTATGTAGGAACAATATTTTTACTTATATAGAATATTGCATATGGTTTATGCTCCTCTTGTTATCCAAGAACAACTCTAATGGTTGTATCTAAAGCATCTGTTGAGATATGAAATGGAAAATACCAATTTGGTCCCCTTAATACAGGTGGTACTAATAACTTTTCTTTTAATGTTTCGAAGGAAATTCGATAGGAATTAGTCCAACAAAACTCAACATCTTTTGAAAGTAATGTGAATAAAGGTGATTCTATCTTGGTAAACTTTTATATAAAATGACAATAATATCTTGCATGTTCTAAGAAACTACGTACAATCATTGGAATTGGAAGTTTGGTGATTACTTCAAATTTTGTAGTGTCAACTTGGATACCACTAGGAGATAAATGGTGTCTTAAAAATATACCCTCTGTAAGCAATATATGACATTTTTCATGGGTGAAGAATAAATTTGTTTCTTGACAAATTTCAAGAATTTTCCTTAGGTTAGTCATTAATTGATCAAAGGTATTTCCATAGATAATAAAATCATCCATGTACACTTCAACACAATCAGAAGTTTGGTGATTACTTCAACTTTTGCAATGTCGACCTCGATACCACTAGGAGATATATGATGTCCTAAAAATATACCCTATGTAAGCAATATCTGAAATTTTTCATGTTCAAGGGATAAATTTGTTTCTTGACATATTTCAAGAACTTTCTCGAGTTTATTCATTGCTTCATCAAAGGTATTTCCAGAGACAGTAAAATAATCCATGTACACTTCAATACAATCATGGATCAAGTCAAAGAAAATTATGAGCACTTCCCTTTGGAATGTGGCAGGAGCATTACATAGTCCAAACAGTAGCACTCGGTATGCGAAAGTACACCATGGGCAGGTGAATGTTGTCTTGTCATGATCTTCGGGAGTTAATTGAATTTGGTTGTACCCACCGAAGCCATCAAGGAAAGAAAAGTACTTCCTTCCTACTAGAGTATCTAGAACTTGATCAATAAAAGGTAAAGGAAAATAGTCCTTAGAAGTATCCTTATTTAGTTCTTTATAATTCACACAGACCCTCCATGTCCCATTTTCTTTGGAATAATAACAAGTGGTGAAACCCACTTACTATCATAAATAGGATAAATAAAATCTATATCTAATAGTTTTTGCAACTCAGTTTTGACTATTTCTCAAAGTACAGGATTCATCCTTCATTGAGGTTGTCTAAATGGTTAGAAGTTATCTTGAACATATATGTGATGAGTGCACAGACTATGATGAATCCCCTTTATATATGTATAATCCCAAACAAATGCCTTAGCATGCAATTGTAAGAACTCAATCAAGCTTTATTTTTGTGGTTCTTCTAATTGAGGATTTTTGTTGAGTGTTTTTCCTCGAAATATTTCTACATACATGCTATGTATTTCAAATGTGGTATACAAATAAAGCTAGAATTGATTGAAATTATTTTTGAATTGTAGAGAAAGGTTGTGTTTCTTATATCATATTCATGATGTGATTAGAAGGTGAAAAATGATTAGTGATAAGATTGCAAATAAGATCATCTTCAGTCTTTTCTTTAAAGAAAATAGTTGATTCAATCATAAGGACTTGTTGGACTTTTTTATCATCACTATCTCCATTTCCTATCCATCTAGGTGTTTCATGAATGTGACTTGGTTTATATGGTGGATATAATGTATTTTTTTTTGTAGAAGTGCCCTAGGAGATAGTCATATCTACATATCTACACCCAATAAAGGCATCAACTGTGGTCGACCAGGGCCTTCCCTAAATCAAGGTGTATCCCCTCATATGTGATTTGGTTTGTAGAACCATGAAATCAACATGATATTCCCAAGAGTCTATAGAGATAACTACATCTTCTAAAATACCTTTTGGTTGTATAGTGGATCGATTTGTTAACTCAAGAAAAATAGTGTTCTGACGAAGATTATTTAATTGAAGCTTTTGCATTGTCTCCTTATTCATGACATTTATAGAAGCTCCCAGATCTATTAGAGTATTTGAGATGGAAACATTATTAATGTGAACATATGCAACAAGACTTCTCGAATCTGTGTACTTAGAAGTTAGTATGTTTCCAAGCATCAAATTAGCTAAATGACCAAGTACTTGAGTTGTTGGAGGATCCTTTCATTTTCGTCCTAGTTTATTTAAGCATAATTCTCTAATAGATCTAGCATATATTGGTATGACTTTTATGGCCTAGAACAAAGGAATTTTAACACAGACATTTTTCAATTCCCCAAGAATATAAAATTCAATTTGTTTACTAGATTTTTCAATGGTTAACCTTTCAGGATATGAAGGAGTTTGAACATGACTTGGTGGATCTAATTTTTTGGGGGAACTGTCTTGTTTCTCTAAAGAAGGTTTATTATTTGGATTGTTTGATTCACCAACTTTCTCCTTGTCATCTTGTTCTAAGATGACAGGAGAAATTAGGTTTTTTGGTTCAACAACTTTATCCCCATCATCTTGTTCCTCAATGATGGGATAAGATGAATTAACTACCTTCCCTGATCAGAGATGAATATCTTGAATATCTATAGGGGAGATAAGATAGGTCGGATAGTTGGGTAACTCAACATTGTAATCATGTTGAGATACTTTATTATTTGGGTTAGGAATGGGTTGGGAAGGAATTTGAGTTGGCCTTTGGGGTGGTTGGGATGGTGGCAATTGTAATTGTGGTTGAGGTTGTGCATGTTGAAATGGAATTTGTGACTAAGGAGAAAATTGTTACGGATGTTGTTGTGACATATTTCCATAAGGAAAAGAACCTTGCCAAAATTGTTTTTGGCCTCAGATGGTCCATTGTGGTCATGATGTCGGTGGATACCAAGTGGAAAAGGGGTTTCACAAGTGTTGGTGGTTGGTCCAAAGTGTATTATAATATTGAGAAGGATTAGGATGAATACCTAGTGGATGATTTGGCCAACGTCTCTTTTGATTTATGATACAAAGTTCCTCAACTCCTTCAATTGTTCCTTGATAAATTGCTTTTACTCCACGTAGTGAAGGACAATTTCTTGTATCTTGGTCTTGCTGACAGATAGCACCGATTTCTACACTATCCAAAGGACACTCATGAAAGGGATGTTTCTTACAACATTTTGGACAAGATATATCCAAGGGTAATGTTTCTTCATCTTGCTTTTTCTTGATTTTCATGGTGTCTAGTTGGGAACTTAGAGAACTAAGGAAGTCAATTTTAAAATTATCTAACAAATTCCCAATTTCAACTCGAATAAATGGCACTCCTTGAGGATTTACTAATCCTTGAAAGGATTTCCCAAGACCCCCTTCCTTGTTTATTATTACCTCTTGAATATCGTCTACATAACTCACAAATGGTATTATATGGTAGTTGAGAAACATATTCAATGCCCATCAAATTTAGAACATCCAAACACTCATCTAAGATACCTTTAAGAAAAAGTGTCCATAGTGTGTTCAGATCTAATTGGTGTTGGTTGGATCGTCTAAGATTATGTTGGAATATTTCAACATAGTCTTCCAAACTCTCTTCTTCCTTTTGAGCCATCTTGAAGATTTCTCCTTGTAAATCCCTAGCTTGGCAATAATCCTAATATTTTTAAGGAATGCTTGTCTCATACCTTCCCAATTTTGTATAAAATTTCCACCCAACCCCATGAACCAACATAAAGATGAATCTTAAGTAGCTGGAAACAATTTTTAGATTTTGGGAATTGGATGAGTAGTCATAACTATGTCATAAGACATCAAACTCAAAATAAATGTGTCTGGATCCTCACTACTTAGTCCATGGAAATGGGGCAATGCATCAGGTGGGATTTTTTTCTGGCTTGTAACCTCTATATCCCAGTATTAGGAAATTTAAACGTGATAGGATTATGTGGGACATATCCTTCCCCTTCTTCTTTGTGTTCTCTGTCTATGAAGAATAAGGGATTTTTTCAAAATTTTGCAGGTCCTCCAAAGGTTACATATTCTTATGAGGTAGATGAAATAGAAGGTTCTCGTTTATGACTGGGAATTTCGAGAGGATTTAGTTCAACAGAAGCTGGAGAATTTTCTTCCAAATTGGATGTTACTTCTTCCACAAGAGGTTTTTGTTCACTTCCAAAAGTACTTCTTCCTCTTCTTATACCTCTTCCTATTAGTGTGTTAGCTACTTGGGTGGCTCTTATTGTACCACAAAAACATCCTCTGGAATATCTTTCCCTATTCATGCATCCTAAACTATCATGATTTGTTAATTTAGTGGAATAAAGACTCACCACAAAATATTACGATGAAAGCGACAAGATTTTACACTACAGGGATCCTATAGTGAATTCGTCGTTGCATATTATTTTCTATATTCCCTTGAATCCATTCCTATATGCATTTAAAAGTAGTGATACAAGGTTCTTAAATTATTATAAACTAGATATTCTTAATTCTTTTAATGTTTCCCCAACAATGACACAAAAAATGACAACTAATATGTCTTTTTAAAGGAAAAATATTCTAAGGATTCACTTAATTATCAAACCTAGGTTTCATCTTGAACTTATGAAACACAAGTGTTGTATGCATAGAGTTAATAATTTGAAGATTGAGTGATGTTTTATATCATTACTAAAAAGGGGATAAAATACCTTATTCAAAAGAAAACCAAGTTATGCAAATGAAAACTGAAATTAAAGTTCACTAATCTGGTTGTCTTTGGTTTGACTGATGGATACTCTTTGTTGTGGGATGCAACTTGCCCCTCATAGGCTTTGTTTTGTGAAATAAAAGTCTACAACAATTTCATCATGCAATCAAATCTTAAGAGAACTCAATTTAAATGCACACATATAACACTATAAAACTAATCTAGTAGCAAAGTTGTAACATACCCAGCCACCCACAGGCTGGGCATGCCACTTCAAGCTTGCTTCTAGACTTATCTCAAGTTCTGATCAAATATTTACTTAATAAATATGCATGAAATATTCATATGCAGAGTTAAATATTCATGATGCAACATAAAGAAATGGGACATATGTCATGCACAACAATAACCAACAAGCATGTATATTATAGATACGAATTTCATAGCGGAATAAATACACAAGTAAATAAAACCATGACAGAGAGCACTTATCTTTCATGAAACAAATCACCAATAGGTTGCAAACCAAGGACATTCCACCCAACCGTAGACATTGTTGTTCCAAGTCTCAACATCAATGTTGCCCCTGAGCCAAGACTATGAATCCACAAGGATGGTTCTAGAGTGTCACTCGGCTTCCCAAACCAGTCAGTACTCAAGCTCTCACAGGATTTTCAGCACCCACAACAATCCAAAGTACACCAAATCTCTTCTACCCATCCTGCACAACCCAAGAGAATGGACCCCCTTCTCTGCCACGCAGTCCCTCAGGTTGTCTATCTCCTTCCAGGGATCCAATACATCTTGTCAAGAATATCCATGTTGGGACTCCCAGGATTCATAGTTGTGATAAAAAATGAACACAGGCCAAAGAATCTCAGACATGTAGGACTTAATTCATGGCTGGAATACACTAGCAGTATTTACAACCAACAAAACCATGGATCCTCTCCAACAATTCATTTTCCTTTCCCAAGACAAAACACGAATGAGGGACGATGAGTGGGTTAAAGAATGAGTGTATCAAGAACAAAAGGAAAGGTGTGAAAAAACATCAATGAGTGAAGAAGAAGCAACCCCCACAACAGACCAAATATGGGTTTACGCAATTATTTTAATTAAGGAACCACTTGGCCTTCCCAAGAAGCTCATGTAATTGTTATTCTCCATTAAAAAAGAAATGGGTCAATAAAATATAAAATAAATACTTAGCCCCTCAAGCCACCTCCCTTGTGGAACCATAGCCCCCTATAACTCTTGTCCTTTTCTAGCTAGCAGCCAATCATGTATTTATTATTAATAATGATCAAAACATTACATTTCCTAGGAACATTGGCCTCTTTCAATTGTTTGGGCACTCTGGCCTTTCCTATATTAAGAAAATACATTAATTGATATGGGCCTCAAAACCAGGGTGTTACATCCCCTCCCCCTTATTTTGGCACTTTCCTCAGTGCATATACAAAACAAAAAACAAATTTTCAAAATTTATTCAAAAAACTGTGGGCACTCTACCCACATGGCATCTTCATGCTCCCAAGTATCATCTTCAGGACTGTAGCAAGTCCACTAGAATTTTACCAGCTTTATAACTCGATTCTGAAACATTTTGACTTTTCTATCCAATATTCGCATTAGTTGGACTTAAAACCCTTCCTCTGTCTCTACTTGAATCAGATGTCAATAAATAACATGGTTAGGATCATGTACGTATTTTTTTAGCAAAGAGACATGAAATACATTATGCACATTCATGGAAGCATGCAATGCAAGCATGTATGCAACTAGCCCTATTCTGTCCAATATCTCAAATTGACCACAAAATCTGGCTGCTAGCTTTGTACAACTACCCAACTTCAAAGAGCTCTTCTTGAGATTCACTTTTAAAAGAACATGCTCCCCCACTTTAAATTCTCTAGTTGTCATGTTCTTATCTGCATAATTGTTTTTTATATATTGAGTTGCCTTTGAATTTTTCTTAATTCTTACCATATGGTCTTCCATATCCTTGAGAAATTATGGCCCAAGTACCACTATGTCTGCTGGGTTGTCCCAAATCACTGGAGTATTTCATTTCCTACCATACTACGCTTCAAATGGGCTCATTTTCAATGAAGCTTGATACCCATTATTATAGGAAAACTCAACCAAGTGCAAGTAATCTTCCCACTTAGATGGCTTATCCATCGCATACATTATCAACATGTCTTCAATTACTTGGTTGACTCTCTCTGTCTTCCCATCTGACTGTGGATGGTATGTTGTTCTAAAGTTCATATTTGTACCAAATCCTTTAAACAATGCCCTCCGGAAATTTGAAGTAAACTATGCATCTCTGTCTGAGACAATTGTCTTAGGTATCCCATGCAACCTAGCAATCTCCCTCGTGTAAATTTTTGCAATATTAGATGCTATACGAGTCATTTTTACAGGAATAAAATGAGCAACCTTTGTCAATTTATCAACCATGGCCATGATTGAATCATGTTGTCTTGTTGTCCTGGGAAATTTAGTTATAAAATCAATCGTTACCACTTCCCATTTATTCTCTGGAATTGGTAAGGGCTATAGCAAACTCGTTGGGTGCTTATGCTCAGCCTTCACTCTCTGACATTCCATACATCTTGCAATGTAATCAACAACATCTCTTTTCATTCCTGGACAAAAGAATTGGATTCTTACTGTTGCAATTGTTTTTTGGTAACCGGGATGTCTGGCATATGGAACATTATGCATTTCTTTTAATACCAAATTCCTAATTTCTCTGGAACTAGGAACATAAATTCTATTTTTATGCATAAGTAATCCATCTTCCTTCACCTCATATTCTTTAATTTTTTATTGTACATTTTCTTGTTGTAAGCTTTCCTTTACCTGTAGGTAATGTTGATCTGTAACAACAACATCTAAAATTATGCTCTTTAAATCTGACTGATGCATACTAACAACTGTAGCATGCATGAGATGTATTCTTCTAATAAGTGCATTGACAACTTTGTTTTCTTTTCCTTTGATATGCTTGATGTCAAAATCATATTCACTTAAAAATTCCAGCCATCTCGTTTTCCTGGCATTCAAAGTTAGTTGTTCAAAAAGATATTTTAGACCAATGTGATTTGTTCTTAATTCAAATCTCTTCCCCATAAGATAATGCCCCCACATCTTCAATGCGTGAACAATGGAAACAAGTTCCAAGTCATGTGTGGCATAGTTTCTCTCATGTTCTTTAAGCTTTATGGACTCATAACCAATGATATGTCCATTTTGAGTGAGGAATCCACCAAATCCTTCGTTGCATGCATCTTTACATACCACAAAAGTTTCATTTGGGTCGGCAATCTATAAAACAGGTGCACTAGTAAGTAATTATTTCAACAAATTAAAGTTCTCTTCACACTCAGATGTCCATTCGAATTTAATTCCCTTCCTTTGCAAACAAGTGATGGGATGATCAATCTTAGAGAACCCTTCTATAAATATTTTGTAGTAACCAACTAATCCCATAAAATATCTAACTTCTGAAACATTCCTGGGTGTTGGCCATCCTCTAATAGCTTCAATCTTATTTGGATCTACTACTATACCTTGTTCTGAAATAATGTGTCTCAAGTAATGTATATGTTCTTGTTAAAAAGAACACTTACTAATATTGGCATACAATTGATGTTCCCTCAACACTTGCAATACCAATCTTATGTGATGTTCATGCTCTTCCTCTGACCTAGAAAATACAAGTATGTTGTCTGGGAATACGATGACAAACTTATCCAAGTAACTTCTGAATATGCCATTCATTAAGCACATAAAGACAACTGGTGCATTAGACAGTCCAAATGGCACCATTACAAATTCATAATACCCATACCTAGTTCTAAAGGTTGTCTTATTGATGTGTTCTTCCTTGATTCTTACCTAATGGTACCCTGATCTCAAGTCTATCTTTGAAAATATATTTTCCCCTCTTAGTTGATCAAAGAGGTCATCAATTATGGGTAGAGGGTACTTGTTCTTCACAATGGATTTATTCAGTTGTCGAAATTCAATACACATCCTCAAGGTTCCATCCTTCTTTTTGACAAAGAGTATTGGTGCTCCCTAAGGTGAAACACTTGGACGTATGTACCCTTTCTTCAACAATTCCTCCAACTTCATTTGTAATTCTTTTAATTATGGTGTACTCATTCTGTAAGGTTGTTTTTTATACCAGTCCGGCTCCTGGCACTAAATCAATAGAGAAATCTATCTCCCTCTTTGGTGGAAACCCTAGTATTTCTTGGAATACACCTTCAAATTCTTGTAGTACCAAAAATTCTTCAAGGCTTGTCCCCTTTTTCTTTTCTCGCTCCTCCACATGGGCTGCATACAATTGACATCCTTTTCTGAAACATCTCTTTATCTATAAGGCTGAAATCTCCCTTATAGAGATGGGTCTTCGAACTCCTTTCGCAGTGATCTGTTTTCCTTTTTCATCAAGACATGTAAATGCCTTGTTATGACAATCTAGGACAACACGATGCTTGTCCAACCAATCCATTCCAATTAGAATAACACAAGACCCCAATGGTATAATATTTAGATCAGCATTAATATTCACACCATTAAGACTTATGGAACAACCTCTGACCATATCATGGATTCTCCTTTCGGTTCCAGTGGCTAGTTGAACCAAACTTGATTTTCCAAGCTTACTTTTCTCCAAATGTAATATATCCACTATTTTAGGATCAATGTAACAATGAATTGCTCTTGAATCAATTAAAATAGCAACATGATGATTAATTATCTTACCTTCCACCTCAATCATATTGGATTGGTACTCTGCTTGTTGATCATCTAAGGCTGCATAAATTCTTCCCATGTCTTCTATTGTTGTAGCCTCTTGGATGTTGTGCATGGTCTTCACTATGTCCTTTCTGTGAGGGAAATCCTTGTACATGTGATCTTCTTTGCATCCCCAACATTGGATTGGTTGTCTTCCCCTTTTTCCAAGGAGTCTTCTCTCTTGGATTCATCCTTAGCATACTAGTCTTGATAATTTTTATTAGGACTATTTCTATTGAAAGGAGGTTTGAATTTCTTCCTCCTCTGATCATATTTCTCCTTCTTCTTATCCTTCCAACATTTCTGCATAGATTCTCTACCCTTTCCTTGCTCATACAAGTACTTATCCTTCTTGATGGTCTCAGTCAAAGTCTTGGGTTCATTATATTGAATCTTCTCTTTATAAAAGGATGACGATCCACTTAAAAACCTTTGTACTTTCACCTTCTCATCTTTTATAAACCCCACATACTTTAGCAGCCCCACGAACTTATTTTCATTCTCTGTCGTGGTCATTCTTCCCAGCCTAAGTTCAAAGAACTCCTACATTTTCTTGTCATAGAAGTGTTATGAAAGGTACTCCTTCTGAAAATATTTATTGAACTGCTTCCAAGTGATCCTACTCTCATTAATGTGATCAATTTTCCCATGTAAATGGGATGTGGCAATTCGGGCTTCTAGGTTTGATGAGTAGTTATGCAATTGAAAATACCTCCTGAGTTCAAGCAACCATGTTTCAACATAGTCTTCTCTTTCTCTTTTACCATCAAAGGATGGTGGATTAAGATTCCTCAACTCTCCTTGCAAACTGTCCAATTCATGTCTTCTTCTTTGGTGCCTAATAAGAGACACCTATGGACTACTTATGGAATATTTAGATGCATAAAATCTCCTTGATGAATATGGAGGTGAGTGATGTCTATCAGTTCTGCTAGCAGTTCTCGAATAACCAGTTCTTCTGCGGTCATCTCTTCTTTAATGACATTTTCCCTCTTCCTCCTATTTTGAGTTTGATCCATTCTTTGTTTTCCTCTGCAACTGATTTAAGATTTGCATGACTTGAGCATTTATCTGATTTTTTTCTCTTGTGAGTCTCTCATTGTCTTATTTTTAACTTTTCACTTATATTTTCAGGCTTCTCACAGTCTCTATCAATGTTTCTTCCACCCCTCTAGCCCAGTGTCCCTTGTATTCTCTCTCTACATTACCAACACTGATATTCTGACCTTTATCCTCTTTATCATGGCTGGAAGATCCCTCTCCTTCTTCCATTTCTTGAATATGCATTCTTATACTGAATTGATATGTTTACACCCCCTTAATTCTGCAAAATGTGCAAGCCACCATTTTCTTAGAATTATGCATATTATATTAAAAAAAAAAATCCAAACAATGATATAGGTCCTTTTTCTTCTCAATTCATGAAAAATATATTATCATTCTTCATATTATAACAATTCCATGTTATTCTCCTTTGAAACATCTTTCCCAATGACTGTAATCCTACCCCAACTCGATATCTAAGCTGAAATTTATGGATTCCCGAAAAAAAAAACACTTTCAGCCCCTTTTATTTTGTTTTGCAACAAGATCTTGTCAAAAGAATCCACGTCTCCTTTAGCTGATACAGAATTTAAATTATACACAGGCGCTTCCTTCAAACCACTTTCCATGTGACCACGACTCGAAACCACAGGATTATTCACTCTTTAGCACCTTCCTCTGTATTCTTCTACACAAGAGCTTGATCGAACACAATGTCTTAGTGTTTGGTTACTTCTAGATCCTTTTTCGCCTCAAATTGACCCCCTGTACCTTTTCATGAGACTGACGTTGGGACCAAGCCCTCCAGACTTCGGCCTTTGACTATTTTCCATTTCAATCTTTTCATTTCTCCCAGCGTTAAACTTCACAGAAGCCCTTCTAATAACTCTACTAGCAGATTGGATGATCGGGATTTAATCTCCTGTTGATTTGATGGTCCCACCCCATTTGGAGGTTTCAATGAGATCAATGGCCACGACTTAATCGGACATTGAGATGGATGACCTTAATCAATTTGGGAGTTCGACGCTCCGGGACATTTCAACTCCCCATGAGTAATATCCACCAAAGTACTTACCCTATCCTTCCACTATTGATCCAACAACCATGCCTTAATCAAGCGTTGAGATGGATGATCCTTATTAATTTCGGGACTTTGATGCTCTGGGACTCCGAAACACTTCAACTCTCGATTTGTTCCACCTCCCCAGAGTGATAACTATCGAAGTAATTATGCCATCCTTCCATTGCTTGATCTAACGGTTGAGAAAGGTCCCAAAGGGATCACAGATTGATGGCCTACGTGAATTCATGACTTCGGTCTTCGACACTTTCGCTTGTAGAGACGTTGGACACCCCTGGAGGCCATACTCTTGAAGATGACATGGCATGTTGATGTCATCTGTGGTGACATGGACCCATGGCATGTATGCCATGTGTCACTAAAAAAAGAACAGGTTGGGGTCCAAAAGGTACTGAATCTGGGTGACACATGTCCCTACATGGCATCCCTGCTACGTGGCCTACGATCGATCATCCATCAAATGGATGATCCATATTCTCTACCCCAGATCTCACGCCTATGTGATTTCACGACGACGACTTTACACTTCGTGGTTTCAGCACTTCGGGGCATCGACACTTCAAGGCTTCGGCACTTCTGGGATTTGCCCATTATCTAGTAATCGTCGAAGTGGTGAAGTTCTAAAGTTCTGAAACTTTGCTATCCTTCCACCATTGTTAGATCTGATGGTCAGCATTACTTCTGAAGTTCTTCCCTCGATATAACAGTCGATGGTACTTCGAGACTTCGGTGCTCCGGGACTCTGGGTTATAGCAGTTCTAAAAGGTTTTGTTTCTCCCAAAGTTAAACTTCCTGAAGTGATCAATGTCTGATGACCCTATCTAACGACTGAGATTTCACCCAAACTTCCTATCAGATCAGACGCCTGACAGGAATTCACAACTTCAGCCTTTTCACGCTTCTTCCTTTTTCAAATAATCATCGAAGCAGCGAAGTTCCAAATTTTTTCATCTCCTTCTCGGCTTCTATCAATGACTAACAATTGATAAGTTTGATCTAATGGCTTTGACTTAATCTCTCCCAACCTCTAGTTTCACCTTTATTTGACGATCCTCGTTCACTTGCCTTCTGATATAGTGATCCAAAACTCATTGATTCCATGGTGGTGATCGCTCTCGAATTCAAAAGGGAATGGTCATGATTCTATGATCCTTTACAAAGGATCTTCGTCTGCATGATGCTCTGGCTTCTGCACGATCTCTGCAACACCATCTCTCTTGAGCTTTAATATTTCAAGGACATAATCATTCTTAACCATAATACAATGTCCAACAGTTTCGTCCCATACCAGTGTGGTGTTTCAACTTGAAGATTTAATACCAATCTGTAACGTACCCAGCCACCCACAGGTCGGGCACGCCACTTCAAGCCCACTTCTGGAATTATCTCAAGTTCTAATCAAATATTTACTTAATAAATATGCATGACATATTCACATGCAGACTTAAAGATTCATGCTACAACATAAAGAAATGGGACATATGCCATGCACAAAAATAACCAACAAGTATGCATATTATATGTTATCACTCCAGGAAACTCTCCTAGGTTGTATCTCAGAGATGCCTGGTAACTTAACCTTTTTGTAACTATTTTCTCAATAATGGGTGTGGGTTTGGATCAAGATGAATATCTTAAATCACTGGATTTGTATCTTCAAGAAAGTCTAGCTATATCTGTGCAATACAAGGCCTTCAAGAGTGTTGGGCTCCAAAAATGTCATACAAATATCACTCATTACCATACATTTTTCACCTATGCTTCCATTACATCACTCATTATTCACTACCATGTCACTTCATTTTCCCTATTATTCACCATTAATGGGTCTCATTTATATTTTCCAAACATTATTTATTTTCAAGCATTTTTAAGAGAAATTCTTGATTAAAAATTAGAAAATAATATATTTTACTTCATATATGGAAAGTGGATTGTTTTTGTGACATGTGTAGGTGCCAAGGAAGCTTCCAAGACACCTGTATGTGACCTTGAATGATCAAATTCGAATTTGATAAGATAAGAGATCATGATCTCATGGAGAAGATCAAGGACAAAAGAGGGTTATGTGTCTAGATGGTTGAGAGATGTATGGAACTAAAGAGAGATTAGTGGATGATCATTATGAGTTTGTTACTCATCCCATTGTATAAATAGGAGTACAATATCCTCCATTTATAATCCTGAAGTTTTGTAGTCTTAGAATTTTGGAGTATGTAATCTTAGAATTTTGGAGTATGTAATCTTAGAAGCTTAGAGTTGTAACCTTAGAGTTGGTTTGTAATGGAGATTTTGAAATAAAGAATCATACTTCAATTTTGCTTCTACATCTGAGTCTCCTTTGAAGTGGTGTGCTTGTGGAGTTATGGAGGGCCCCCATGGCCTCACTTGCATGCTGATTTGCTTATTTTAGGTATAACTTAATTTATGTTTTTGTTTGA
>JASDQU010100991.1:189958-231703 GCA_032191745.1 Picea mariana
TTGACAATTGTTAGATCTAGGTTTGATTAGTTGTTGAAAGAGATTTTGATGAATATGTTCTTGTAAGGGAACTTTAAGATCTCGGACATATTAGGAATCTTTCTAGATCTATATATTTTAGGTAGCGCTTCTAAGTTTACCTTCCCGGGTTGACATTAAATAAACTCTGATTGACTTCATCAATTAGAACTAAACAAAGAGCTATTATTAGATATGTTTTGTAATGAAATGGATAAGAAAACCTATCAATTAACCAAAACATACATAGGCAATATATATGATGGGTCAACAAACTAGCAAAGGATGCTTATGATTCTTTCTTAACAGTCAAAAGTAAGATGATAGTTACCATGGGACCATTAAACATAGACAAAGAATGATTTCAACTCATAGGCATAGACAAAGATAAAAGAGAGTCTGACAATAACAATGAAAGAAGCTTGCATGCTTAATATATTAAAGAAAGTCTCTTTTTAACATAACAGTGGATTATAGAACTCAAAATTGAACCCTTTGTTCATCAAATGTTCTTGGTTTTATAGCCTTTTACAAACAGTTTCCATATCCTAGATTACTGGATCGAATTTTGCCAAAAATAGAAGATCAATAACTGGCCCAAGAAAGTAGATAAAGATCCTATAAACTAGGTCAGTTCAAATTCTCGATTGATCGTTATGTTCTTCAGATTCTTTGGCAGGTATAGTGAGCCTTCCGAGGCTGTTGGATCTCATCTAATATAGGAGGAGTTGAACATGACACCTGTTGACAGTGAAACAGTCTTATATCCTTGAAAATAGCTAACTGTTGTTTACCTTTCTGTCTTGTAGAGCATCTCCAAAACCAAAACAAACTCTTGATAAGAATGTCATTAATTATCTTCCATCGATTGGAACCATTTTTTAGGCTTTTGAACAAGGAAAACTTGGACCTGTGAAAAAACATTAGCTTTCTTCCTTATCAGTGCTTTCAGTAGCTAGAGTAGATAGAATTCGGGTCTATTAGCTACCAAAAGTTCTTCTCTCGGTGACTATTGAACAATCGATATGTTCGCCTAAACCACCAAAACCTGAGATTATCAAAATTTCAAAAATACCCTTGTCTTAGCTCAAAAAAGCCTTAGGACAGATCTTTTTAGGCTTCTGCATCTTGCTCAAAATTTGTAGGGTTATTGGTTGCCTGTGGTTCATTGCACTGAACTTCCACCTCTGCAAGGGTCTCAAGAGAAGCATGTGTCTGAGCCTGGTGTTTTGAAGACATATCTTGTTTCCTCAATGCCCTAACCTTTTTCTTCAAACCCTGAGCTACTCTTCATAAGTTGTTGTAGTTTTTTACAATCTTGTCCTTCTTTTTCTTCTCCTTTATGCTTTCATGGGCTAATATTTCCAAATATGAGTTGCTTTCTACAAAGTTCTTTGACAGAGTTTCATACCTGGTTTTTATTACCCTTTCTAGCACTTCTTGCTTGGCTAACTTCTTCTTAAGCTTCTTGATTTCTTTTGATTTACTCTGCTTCACTCGTTTGCTAGATGAGGCATCTACAATTTGTGGTTCTTCTTCTTCTTGAGGTGTAGGTGATGGAAGGTTCTCATAACTTGTTGTGTATATATCCACAAAAACAGAATTTTCATGCCCTGTGGTAACTGAATCCTCGTGCCCTATTTCAATCTGGTGCTCTTCATCCTCCGAGTCTGTGTAAGGAAGATTAAGAATGTTTTTGTTCAGTGGAGATTCTTTGGTCTTTTCTTCTTCACTGTTGAAATTTAATTTCTTCTTAGTTTTTCCAAGCTTAGAGGAAGGAGAGGGTTGATTGTCTGGGGCTGGATAGGTAGCTCTCCTCCTCCTCTTTCCACTTCTGGGAGTGGAAGACTTCTTGGAATGAGGACTCTTTTTTCCCTCTGGCTGAATCTCCGTCTGGAAATCATTCCAGAATAAGAAGTAATTCCAGTCTTTACCTCTTCTTTGCAACATCTCACAAACCAAAAGTTTGATCAGACTATGGTGGGATAATCTACCTGCAACTTGATTAGGCTTGGCCTGGACTTGATGAGCCATCTTGGATAAACTTCGGTGGACAAAATAGGGCAGATTGAGTGGGTTTCTACCAGTCAAATGATTTATAAGTTTAAAATGGTAAATCATCACCCTGTTGTATCGCCCTTCACAAGTTACATAAACCATTATGGCTTTTAATAACTGCTACCATTTCTCTTCAAGGAAAGATATAGGAATATCTTTCTTCCATATCAAACCCCTATGTTCTGGTTTCAAATAAGTCCTGAATTCAAGATTCTTAGTAACAGTAGTTTTAAACCATTTCTCTCTAGTCATGGGAAGCTCTGTCACTTCAGCTATGAGGGCTTCATCTATCTCGAATTCAGCCCGGCCTATGATTGCTTTCTTTCCATCAAAATTGAGGGCAAAGGCCTCTGCCACCTGCTGATGAGAACTTTGTAATTTTTTGCAAAAATTGTAACAACCTGCATCCTTGAACATTTGACATACCTTCAGGTGTGATTCCAGGTAACTGATGTCGTTGAGCTCTTTCCTCAGGGTTGACGTTCCTTTCTTCATTTGCCACAATGTTTTCACACACCTGTGATCGAAGGAGCAGATTTTGGGGGAGAGTTGCACTGCGTAGAATTAGTGAAACTCGGCTCGGCTATGATAGAAATGAGAAAATTGGGGTGAGATTTAGAACGTGGCACTGATTACAAGGGATGTGGAGGAACGGCTGATGATTTGCAGCAGTCATGGTGGATAACTGTAATAAATGGAGGGTACGTAAGCACATGGCTTAATGATATAATGATCTAGAAAGATTTGCTTATATCACAGAGAGATCATCTTTCGGTCGTGAACGGTTCATTCTCCAGTCTTTTCGACGGCTTCTTGCAATCATAAAATGTCGAACTCGATGGTTGAAACGTGAGATAGGACATGCTGGCTCTTTCCCTGCTTCTGCGATTTCGGTGGCTAAAATGGCCCTGGATTCCTTTGTTTAAGCTTCTGAAAGCTAAGGCTTTTGGTGGCTAATCAACAATCGAAATGTTCGCCTAAGACACCAAAACCTAATATTTGAATTAGATCAAACAAAAACTAAACAAACTTTTATTTAAACTTTATTACATGCGTAAAGCTTTGAGAAATGAGCTTGTTTTAAAATTTAGAAAGTACCTTTTTAAAAGACATCCTATCACCTAAAATGAAAAATCTCAATTGATTTATTTGAGGAGATAACATTGGCTCCTATTGGGGGTGAAATCCTACCTATGGGGTTTCAAGAACCGCAGAACCAATGCCTTTCCTGAAAAATGAAAATTCAAACCTATCTACTAGTGTTTCCATTGGGCATGGAGTTATTTTGTAAAAACAAAAGCTGAAAAATAAAAATTACAATGACAAGGATTCAAAATCTTAGATAAAATAGAGTTTCAGAAAACGCCCATTGACTGGGCCACCAAACATTTCTTCACCTTCCAGACTTTGCAAAATGAAGGTGTTGTTGTGTTGTACTTGAGTTATCATGAAAGGACCGGTCCACAAAGAGTTAAACTTGTTGTGCTTGCCTTTATATTGTCTGAGGACATCCCATTTCAGAACCCAGTCACCAACCTGAAAATCATCCACCTTTGCCTTTCTGTCAAAAGTGTCCTTGATCCTCTTTTGATGAGCCTCTGATTTATCCACCAGTTGTTCTCTAACTTGCTGCAATTCTACCAAGTCAAGCATTCTTCTTATCACATCATTTGATTCAGTTTGTTACTCCTGAAAAAACTTAGCCACTGGTAAAACTAGTTGAATAGGGAAAATGGCATCAGTTCCATAAACCAGTTTGAAGGGAGAAGTTCCTATGGATTTCTTGTTAGTTACTCTGTCTTCCCAAAGAGAAAACTTTAGTTTAGAATACCAACTCTTTTGATTCTCCTCCAGCAACTTTCTGATGATTCTGATTAGACTCTTATTGGACGACTCGGCAAGGCCATTACCTTGAGGGTAGTAGGGAGTAGAGTGTACCAATTGAATGTCCGTTGACTTACACATGTCAACCAATGCATCGACTTTGAAAGTTGTTGCATTATCTGTCGCTAGCCTTTTTGGGCAACTGAATCTGCTCAGGATGTTCTCATAGAGAAATTTCATGATGACTTGATGAGTGGCATTTCTAGTGGGGATTGCCTCTATCCATTTTGTAAAATATTCAGTGGCTACCAAGATCCATTTATGCTAACCACTAGATGAAGGATTAATCTCGCCTATGAAATCTAAACCCCACTACTGAAAAGGACCATTCACTACAATAGGTCTCAGGGGAAGAGATTTTAGTTGTTGTTTTCCTATGAATCTTTGACACTTATCACAAGATTTTACAAAGGCGCACACATCTAAAAAAATAAAAGGCCAATAATACCCAGCCCTTAAAATCTTATGATTTGTGGTCTTCCAGTAATGA
The DNA here is from genome assembly GCA_032191745.1 of Picea mariana. NCBI lineage: Eukaryota > Viridiplantae > Streptophyta > Pinopsida > Pinales > Pinaceae > Picea > Picea mariana. The sequence goes on from JASDQU010100991.1 coordinate 194,409, forward strand.
TGGCCTCCAAAAATACTTGAATGAAACTGATGCATGACTTAAGTTGACTCTTCTTTGTCTAAACATCTTGGTAGTAAACTAGTAGGATCTTTCCAATACAAAAGATTATTATTAATGCAAAATTTAATTTCGCTGAGCTTAAGGGCTCGTGCTTGAGTCATGCTAAGTTCAGGAGAAACCTCCAACTTCTGTGAAAAATGAATAATACCTGAATACCACTCACATGAAAACAAATGCTCGGCCACCTGTTGGTTGTTATATTGTCCTTCCACTGCTACCCCTGTCTGCAAACTTGCTAAACTTTCCCCAATGAAATTTATGTCCAAAAGATCACAGTTCTCTTCTGTCAAAAGCTTGGCAAGGCCTTGGCCTTTTACCAACATAGTGGGCTTCACTTCTTTGTCAAACGCGATTAGTTTTGCGATCCATTTAGCTCTCTTTCCATCAATATCGGGCTGAGTCAAGACATCCTTCACAGAGGCTGAAGGAACATAGGTGACAACCTTTGCATGGAGGATATAAATTCTGAAAGATTTTAACGACTTAATGAGAGCATAAGCTTGTTTTTCTATGGGATCATACCTTAGTTCAGCGTCTCTGAGTGCTTTGCTGAAAAAGGCCACAGGGTGATCAAGACTTTCATCATCTTTTTGTAACAAGACTGTTGCCACCGTGTCATAGGAATCAAAAGAGAAAATATAGAAGTTCTTGGTGTAATCCAGACTGATTAGAGTGGGGGATTCCATGATAGTTTGTTTGATATCTTGAAATGAACTTATTTCATTGTCTGTCCACTTTATCTCGGATCCCTTTTTTAGCATAGAGGTTATGTGTTTCACTAACTCAGGGAAATTAGGAATAAATCTTCTGACAAAATTTATCCTACCGAGTAGAGATTGGATATCCTTCTTTGACCTTGGTATGGACAACCCCTGAATTGCTTCCACCCAAGCTAGATCAATTTTCACACCTTCTACTGAAACGATGTGGCCTAGGAGCTTGCCCTTCTTGAGAGAAAATTGAGATTTTTTGGGGTTCAACGAAATCCCGAACTGTCTGCATTTCAAAAATACTCTTTTTAGATGCTTCAGATGCTCTTCATGACTTCTAGAATAAACTGTGATATCATCAAGATAGATGAGGACAAACTTGTCCTTTTCTCCCATGAAAGCTATGTCCATGGCCCTCTGAAAAGTGGCCTCGGCATTCATTAGCCTGAATGGCATCTTGGCATACATGAAAGTACCCCAAGGAGTAGTAAAGGTAGTTTTTTCTTGGTCATCGGGATGTATAGAAATCTGGTTATAGCCTGAGAAGCCGTCTAGGAAAGACATGACAATGGCCCCTGAAATTCTTTGTAGCAAATGTTCTATCTTGGGTAGGGGATAGTTGTCTTTCTTTGAGAATTTATTTAGGTTTCTAAAATCAACACATAACCTGATCTCACCATTTTTCTTTCTCACTATTACTAGATTTGTGATCCATTTAGAGTATCTTAAAGGAATTATAATTTTGGCATCAAGGAGCTTTTTTATTTCTTTTTCAATTACAGGCAATAGGAGAGGACTAATAGGTCTCAATTTCTGCTTGAAAGGGATGGTATCTTTCTCAAGGGGAATCTTATGTTGAATGACCTCAGGATCATAGGTTTTCAGATCACTATATTTCCAGGCAAAAACATCAACAAATTCCTTCATAATGTTGCAATATTTAGGCCTCTTATCATCAGTTAATTCAGCAAACAGATTTATGGATTTAGGATCATTTTGGCTTCCTATATTGTGCTCATGGACAGCAGAATCTTTCTCCTTCTTATCAGGTTTGCAGGGGACATCGTTTTGATCGAAAAGCTTCTCAAGAGGCACCAAACCCCGAGGTATATAATTGTTGGGCAGCTAAACGATATCATGTTGACCCATTTTTCTTTTTAGCTTAGGCTTCTTGGATTCCTCTACTTTTTGATTTTTCTGGTCAATATGCATATCAGAAAATTCATCTACCACCTGGAGAAATCTACTAAGCTCATCATCATCTTCAAAAACTTTCCAATATTTGATATTGTTGGGTAGGGATGGTCTATATTTGACTTGGATTTCATAATTCAATCTAGGAGGCATGGGAGGAATAAACATACTGGCTGAGATAGCAAGGGAATCAGCAAGATGATTCATAGCTCTGGGTACATAAGAAATGTTAAAAATGGAAAAAGAGTCCCTGATTTTCCATACCTCATCCCTGTAGGCTTTCAATCTAACATGCTTTTCTTGGAAAGTACTGTTCACTTGTTGTATGATGAGATCCGCGTCTCCAAACACTTTTAGTCCTTTGATTCCCATCTCCTTGGCAGAATTTAATCCCAATAGCAAAGCCTCATACTCTACTATATTGTCAGTAGTTTTGAAATTAAGCTTAAAAGACAAATGCATAGCCTCTTTCGAAGGAGAAATCAAAACTACACCTGCACCTGCTGAGTCTTTGGTACTGGCACCATCAAAGGACATGGTCCACACAGGAGTACTCTCTCCATCAGTCTGCTGATAAGTAGGCTTTGTGAGCTGCAAAGGAGTTGGCTGAGAATCATCTATTTGAAGAATGCATGATCCAAAGTCTGTGTCTAAATCATAAATGGGATGGTTTACAGAATTTTTTCCATCACTAATGATGTAGGCAACCCAATTCTCTTTGTAAAGTCTCTTTAGCTCTCCTCCAAACACTAGGACTGTGGCATATGAAAGATCCATCTGCAAGGTACCCCCCAGCCTTTTGCTCCATGAACGCAATAAGAGGAGGCTGAACTTGGGTGGGATATCAACCACTACAACATCCATTACCATGTTTCTCATTGGTAGCTAGGCAAGGTTTATAACAAAGTCTTTTATGAGGCCGAGGCATTTGACTTTCCTAGAGTCGAAAGAGAAGAGATCATGATAAGGTTTTGTGACATCAAGCCCAAGTTCATCCATCACTTCTTTAGGCATAATATTTTGTGATGCTCCCAATTCAAGCAAGTAGTTGTGAAGGATCATGTCATGGATATTTAGGGATATGTAGAAGGGTGGAAAAGAGTCATCTCAGTCTTCTACAATAGGTCCTATAGTCACTATGGGCTTATCATCTTGAAGGTTTACGTAATCAGCAGCTGGAGGAGTCTTTGGTTGAAGGGACTTCAGGATAGCAGACTTTAATATGTCATTCTTCATAAGTTCAGTCAATGGCATAGGTATTTTTACCTTGTGAATTTCTGATTCGAAATTAAAAGAGTATGATAATCTATAGGAAGGTTTTACCTCGTTATGAGGAGCTCTGAGGGTGACTTGTTCTTTGGCTTGGGTCTACAATTGCTTCTACTGTATTTTTGCAGGAGTGGAGGTCTGCTTTACAGAAGCAGCAACCTCTTTATTTTTCCCGAGAGCAGGAAGCAATGGCTTTGGAGCAGTAGTCCTAGATCTTAAATTGTAACCTGGCTGATCATCTTTCTGATAAAAAGATTCTTCAATGCTTGCCTCATGAATATGCTCGTCCATCTGGGCCTCCTCATAATCTGTTTGTGTCAAAAAGGAGGAATCATTTTCATCCCCAAAGCAATTGATGTCATCTTCTTCTTCAACTTCGTCGTGAGATATCTCTTGTTCTTCTTCTAGCATTGCATTTTGGAAGGGGGCCCTGATTCTTTGGTCATCAGCTTCATTCTTGTCTCTCTGAAGGATCTGGACCTGCTGGTTGTTCCTTCTGTAAGGGAATGCATTGGAATTCCTGGGAGCATAAGCCTTAAGCTCTTTACTTCTTGCTGGTTGTTGACTCTGAATTTTCAGTTTTGACATTTCTGAGGTCAAGCTATCCAACATCTTGGCCATATTTTCTATTTTGGTATTTGAAGAAGAAGGAGGATCAGCAGATGACTTCTTTCTCTCAAATTTTTCTTTAAGTTTATGAGATGCCATAATGTTAGATTCAACCTCAAGATCAGCGTCTTGCATTAAAGCGAGTGTGGCTGATCTTCTTTCTCTAAGTATTAATCAAAATTATGGATCAAAGGAAGAAGAATAAGTGATCTTTGTTGATGCATCAGTTGGCTTGATCTCTGCAGGAATCTTGTCGAACATCTTATTAAATCTTTTGGTGAAGTCTGAGACCGACTCCCCATTTTCTCTTCTTAGATTTCCGAATTCAGAAATATAATACAAGAGATCTCTTATTTATCCCCAGTGTTTCAAAAACACCTCGTCTAAATGTTCAATGCCTACCACTGAATTTACTGGCAGTTCCTTGAACCACTTCCTGGCTTGGCCATCCAAGCTCTGCACAAAAATTCTGGTCCAAACATCTTCCTCCGAAATGTTAATGTTCTCAGCGTAAGCATAGAAAGATTCTATATGTTCTTCAATAGTATAATCCTCAGATCTAGTAAACTTCGACATATATTTCTGATAATCTCATATCGGCATGGCTGATAAGGGATTGGGAAACATAAGACGGGCATAACTATTGGCTAATATTTGTTCCATTTTTGTCAAAGGGACAGCCATGGAAATCTTGGGGGTTGATGCAGAGGAAGAATCTTCTGTAGATGATGGTTGAGATGGGATAGGTGAGACTATAGACAATGGTGGTCTTACTTCACTGAGGAAAGAAGGAGAAGCACTGGTAGGATGACTACCCTGGGCAAAATTTCTTGAAAAGGTGGAAAGTAAGAAGCTCTGTAAAACTGACCGAGCAGTAAGGCCAAGTTTTCTTCACCCTTAGAGGAAAGATCTTGTAAAATATCTTCAAGAACGGGCAAACTAGTATGAGTATGGAAAAAACCTTCTATAGGCTTAGTTGGTGAAGAATTCAAAGAAGAGGAAGAGTCCTTTTCTTGGAGGGATTCTACAACTTCTTCTCTTAAATTGGATATAGTGACATGCTCAGAAATAGAATCTATAACATCAGAGGAAATTGAAGGCTCATCACCCTTCAAGCTTTCTGACACAATCTCAATTTTCTGAGAACTAGAAGTTTCAGTAGAAGGGGATTTGACAAGAGGTTCTCTAGATACAAAAGTAGAAGTGTTTCTTGAAATACCTACATTAGATGCTCTTGCAGATATGGAAGTTTGTCTTTGCAAATATTTTCCACTTTTGATGATCTTCTCAGGATCAGGAACTGGTGCTGCCAGTGGTCTTTCTTGGTTTTCCCTGGCATGAGCCCTTCTCAGAGCCACTTCGTTCCAATGGAGTCGCCAGATAGATGGTTACAACCCAAAATGTGTCCAAACTTTGTCTATCATCAAAATTGGATCTTGTCATCTCCCAAGGACGTTGAGCTTTAGTCTCCTCTCCTCGGCAACGGCACCAATTTGTTATCACTCCAGGAAACTCTCCTAGGTTGTATCTCAGAGATGTCTGGTAACTTAACCTTTTTGTAACTATTTTCTCAATAATGGGTGTGGGTTTGGATCAAGATGAATATCTTAAATCACTGGATTGTATCTTCAAGACAGTCTAGCTATATTCGTGCAATACAAGGCCTTCAAGAGCTATTATCAGATAGGTTTTGTAAATGAAATGGATAAGCAAACCAATCAATTAACCAGAACATGCATAGGCAATATATATGATGGGTCAACAAACTAGCAAAGGATGCTTATGATTCTTGCTTAACAGTCAAAAGTAAGATGACAATTACCATGGGACCATTAAACATAGACAAAGAATTATTTCAACTCAAAGGCATAGACAAAGATAAAAGAGAGTCTAACAATAACAATGAAAGAAGCTTGCAGGCTTAATATATTAAAGAAAGTGTCTTTTTACAATAACAATGGATTATAGAACTCAAAATCGAACCCTTTGTTCATCAAATGTTCTTGGCTTTATAGCCTTTTACAAACAGTTTCCATATCCTAGATTACTGGATCGAATTTTGCCAAAAATAGAAGATCAATAACTGGCCCAAGAATGTAAATAAAGATCCTATAAACTAGGTCAGTTCAAATTCTCGACTGATCTTTATGTTCTTCAGATTCTTTGGCAGGTGTAGTGAGCCTTCCAAGGCTACTGGATCTCATGTGATATAGGAGGAGTCGAACATGACACCTGTTGACAGTGAAACAGTCTTATATCCTTGAAAATAGCTAACCGTTGTTTACCTTTCTGTCTTGTAGAGCATCTCCAAAACCAAAAAAAACTCTTGATAAGGATGTCATTAATTATCTTCCATCGATTGGAACCATTTCTGAGGCTTTTGAACAAGGAAAACTTGGACTTGTGCAAAAACATTAGCTTCCTGCCTTATTAGTGCTTTCGGTAGCTAGAGTAGATAGAATTCGGGCCGATTAGCTACCTAAAGTTCTACTTTCGGTGACTAATGAACAATCGATATGTTCGCCTAAACCACCAAAACCTGAGATTATCAAAATTTCAAAAATACCCTTGTCCTATCTCAAAAACGCCTTAGGACAAATCTTTTTAGGCTTCCGCAACTTGCTCAAAATTTGTAGTGTTATTGGCTGCCTCTGGTTCATTGCACTGAACTTCCACCTCTGCAAGGGTCTCAAGAGAAGCATGTGTCTAAGCCTGGTGTTTTGAATACATAGCTTGTTTCCTCAAATCCCTAACCTTTTTCTTCAAACCCTGAGCTACTCTCCATAAATTGTTGTAGCTTTTTACAATCTTGTCCCTCTTTTTCTTCTCCTTTATGCTTTCATCGGCTAATCTTTCCAAAGATGAGTTTCTTTCTGCAAAGTTCTTTAACAGAGTTTCATTCCTAGTTTTTATTACCCTTTCTATCACTTCTTGCTCGGCTAACTTCTTCTTAAGATTCTTGATTTCTTTTGATTTACTCTGCTTAACTCATTTGCTAGATGAGGCATCTGCAATTTGTGGTTCTTGTTCTTCTTGAGGTGTAGGTGATGGAAGATTCTCATAACTTGTTGTGTATATATCCACAAAAACAAAATTTTCACGCCCTATGGTAACTGAATCCTCATGCCCTGTTTCAATCTGGTGCTCTTCATCCTCCGAGTCTGTGTAAGGAAGATTAAGAATGTTTTTGTTCACTAGGAATTCTTTGGCCTTTTCTTCTTCACTGTTGAAATTTAATTTCTTCTTAGTTTTTCCAAGCTTGGAGGAAGGAGAGGGTTGATTGACTGGGGCTAGAGAGATATCTCTCCTCCTCCTCTTTCCACTTCTGGGAGTGGAATACTTCTTGGAATGAGGACTCTTTTTTCCCTCTCATTGAACCTCAGTCTGGAAATCATTCCAGAATAAGAAGTAATTCCACTCTTTACCTCTTCTTTGCAAAGGCTCACAAACCAAAAGTTTGATCAGACTATGGTGGGATAATCTACCTGCAACTTGATTAGGCTTGGCCTGGACTTGATGATCCATATTGGATAAACTTCGGTGGAGAAAATAGGGTAGATTGAGTAGGTTTCTACCAGTCAAATGATTTATAAGTTTAAAATGGTAAATCATCACCCTGTTGTATCTCCCTTCACAAGTTACATAAACCATTATGGATTTTAATAACTGATGCCATTTCTCTTCAAGGAAAGATACAGGAATATATTTCTTCCATATCAAACCCCTGTGTTCTGGTTTCAAATAAGTCATGAATTCAACATTCTTAGTAACAGTAGTTTTAAACCATTTCTCTCCAGTCATGGGAAGCTCTTTCACTTTAGCTATGAGGGCTTCATCTATCTTGAATTCATCCCGGCCTATGATTTCTTTCTTTCCATCAAAATTGAGGGCAAAGGCCTCTGCTTGCCTTTATCTTGTCTGAGGGCACCCCATTTTAGAACCCAGTCACCAACCTGAAAATCATCCACCTTTGCCTTTCTGTCAAAAGTGTCCTTGATCCTCTTTTGATGAGCCTCTGATTTATCCACCAGTTGTTCTCTGACCTACTACAATTCTACCAAGTCAAGCATTCTTCTTATCATATCATTTGATTCAGTTTGTTCCTCCTGAAAAAACTTAGCCAGTGGTAAAACTAGCTGAATAGGGAAAATGGCATCATTGCCATAAACCATTTTGAAGGGAGAAGTTCCTATGGATTTCTTATTAGTTACTCTGTCTTCCCAAAGAGAAAACTTTAGTTTAGAATCCCAACTCTTTTGATTCCCCTCCAACAGCTTTCTGATGATTCTGATTAGACTCTTATTGGATGACTCGGCAAGGCCATTACCTTGAGGGTAGTAGGGAGTAGAGTGTACCAATTGAATGTCCGTTGACTTACACATGTCAACCAATGCATCGACTTTGAAAGTTGTTGCATTATCTATCACTAGCCTTTTTGGGCAACCGAATATGCTCGGGATGTTCTCATAGAAAAATTTCATGACGACCTGATGAGTGGCATTTCTAGTGGGGATTGCCTCTATCCATTTTGTAAAATAGTCAGTGGCTACCAAGATCCATTTATGTTGACCACTAGATGAAGGATTAATCTCGCCTATGAAATCTAAACCCCGCTACTGAAAAGTACCATTCACTACAATAGGTCTCAAGGGCAGAGATTTTAGTTGTTGCTTTCCTATGAATCTTTGACACTTATCACAAGATTTCACAAAGGCGTACACATCTGAAAAAAGAGAAGGCCAATAATACCCAGCCCTTAAAATCTTATGAGTTGTGGTCTTCCAGTAATGATGGCCTCCACAAATACTTGAATGAAACTGATGCATGACTTCAGTTGACTCTTCTTTGTCTAACCATCTTAGTAGTAAACCAGCAAGATCTTTCCAATACAAAAGATTATTATTAATGCAAAATTTAATTTCTCTGAGCTTAAGGGCTCGGGCTTGATTCATGCTAAGTTCAGGAGAAACCTCCAACTTCTGTAAAAAATGAATAATACCTTAATACCACTCACATGAAAACAAATGCTCAGCCACCTACTGGTTGTTATTTTGTCCTTCCGCTTCTACCCCTGTCCGCAAACTTGCTGAACTTTCCCCAATGAAATTTATGTCCAAAAGATCACAGTTCTCTTCTGTCAAAAGCTTGGCAACGCCTTGGCCCTTTACCACCAACTTTTAAAATAAACAAATGTGTATATATACAAACAAATGAGTGTGTACCTCTTTGAAGTGAGCCCAACTCCAAAAAGGTATCAACAAAACAAAAGTTTCAGCTACAACAATTAACAATCACTCATGGACACAAAACAATTGTATTTATATTCAAATTCATTGAAAAGAGTTTACATAATTTTTATATCATTCTCTCCACTACATACACATATCAATACAAGGGAAAGTTATTTATATAGAGATATAGAGTGTAATATGTACATAACAATTTGCAATAAAACATATTTACAAAATCCCTAAGTTTATGGCCAAATAACTAACTATGCATCGAAATCTGTTGTGTTTTCGGAGGGAAATCACAACCCAAGATACCAGAATGCCTAACAACCCATGATTTGAAAGGTTTGGATTCGTGGCCATGGATAAATGTGCCCAAAATGCTCCTAGATTCACTTCACTTCTCATGGTCTGTCCACCTATGCACTTCGCTGATAAAATTGACTTGATGTTTTCCCCCATCAATCTATTGGAGAATTATCATGATTGAACCTTCTATGATCAATGTATAGAAACTTTAAATTGATTTGCAACATGTGGTCCATTGATCATGATTAGAGATTATTGTTAGCAACTTCTATTTACATTATAACTAAAAATCATTATTTCTATTCTAATATTTATGATATAAACAAAAAAAAGTTTGAAAATGAAATCCATATTTACCTTTTTGGAAATGGTAGTTGGGATAGGTGGGAAGTGATATTTATGAGGATTATAAGTATCTTTATTTAGACTAAAGATAATAAAAAGTGTTAATTAGATACTTAAAAATGATAACATTTCACAGTCCCATCAGAAATCATGAAAATAAGGAAAACAATGGTGTTGAGACTCAATCACATATGGAGAGTATTCTATCAAATTTCTAGAGCCCAAATACTGAATCTCATAATCATTATCATTCATCACTCCAAGATCCACATCATCAAGTCTTCAAGTCGGCACCAAGGAACTATTCCATTTTGAAGATCGATATGAGGAAAGTTGAAAGTAAAAATATGACTACTAGAAGAGTGGTCACTAACAACTATAGAAAGCATCATGATCCCTCTCTTTATCTCACTCAACCAACAAGGTTGACACCTCAACAAATGGATGAAAGAATAGCAAAGGCATAAATGCAGTGAGAAGAAAATATTCTACATAGAAAGTGAAGAGGAAGAAGATCAAGAATTGGAACCATCACAAGATCTAGAGATATAAGAGACTACTCCAACGATATCTTGTCATTCATTGGTTGGAATCAGTACTCCACAAGCCCTCAAGATAGAAGGATATATAAAAAATACAAGGGTAACATTGTTGATTGATTTTGGTAGTACCCATAACTTCATCAATTACAAATTAGCAAAATTTCTCAACTTTGTATTTCTAGCACCAGAGTTTCAAATAATGATTGCAGATGGAGGTATCATAAATTGTTCAGGGAAGTGGCATAGTATTAAGCTCAATATGAGGGAATATTTTTTGGATAGTTCCATGATTGCAATCCAAATGGGTGGTGTTGATGTTGTATTAGAGGTCTATTGATCAAAACCTTTGATCACCTTGATTTTCCGCTCTTTGGAATAAAAAAAATGATATCAGAAGGAGGAATTTGTGTATGTTAATCATATCATGGCGTAGCCCTCAGTCTCATCTTCGTCATGCATTTTATAGAATCAAAATCTGACTCTGTATGTCCGAGATACTCACATTTTTTTCCAACCACCTGATAAAGAGATTGCAAGAAGAGCTTTGAATAATTTATAAGTAATTTCTTCTAAGTGTTGTGTCCCTCTTCCCCTCTTCTTCCATGTGCAACACTTAGTCCTATTTTATCTTATGTTTCCCCCTCCTTTCAACTTCTCGGACACTTAGATTATTTTCTGACGCCCCCTCCTCTCCATCTTCATACTTAGTCATTTTCCCCATTCCTCACACAACTCATTACTATCCATCTTCATACTTAGACATTTTTTCAATCTCTCCACACCATGTCTATACTTAACCTATTCCCTACTTGGCCATTTTTGTACTTAACCCTTTACCATTTTCATTTCCACATTCATTTTCATAATTTTCTATTTCCCTTTCTTATTTTCCTTATTCTTTTTCCACTCCATTTCTTTTCCATTATTTCATTTTCCATTTTATTTTTTCCTTTTCACGTAACTCTTTCCTAATTCCATTATTTGACACTGATACACACTCCTTGGGTCGTCTCACCAAATTGAAAAGGTCAGGTATAGTGGAATATTTTATCGTTGCATTTGAGCAATTAGCTTTCATAACAGAGGGCATGTTTGATACTTTTTCTGAGAATGCTTTATCAGTGGCCTCAAGAATGAAATCCAAGTCCAAGTCCTCATGACATGCCCCCAAACTTGGTTGGAAGCTACTCAATGTCCCAAGGAATCCCAACGGGTTGTTTTTTCCCAACACCACAAACCTTCTTTCCCTCCGCGCTCTCACCTTCCCACTCCTGCCCCTCATCCCACCCCTCTCAAGATCCAAAAATTAACCTAGGCAGAAATGGATGAATTCCAACTCAAGCGCCTTTGTTATAATTGTGATGATAAATATTTTCCAGGGCAGAAGTGTAAGGAACATAAGTTGTTCATAGCCATCTCTGAGGATGTAAATGATGAAGAGGTCAAGGCTTCTCATGCAACAGACCTACCTGAGCCAAATCCTATCACTTTGCCATGAGATCCACCAAATGTTGAATCGGTCATTTCATTGAATTCACTCATTGGCTTCTCTTCTCCCCAAACCCTCAAGCTAATTGGCTACATTAAAAATCAAAAGGTCATCATCCTAATTAATAGTGGTAGCACGCATAATTTCATTCATCGACACATTGCTCAAGAAACCCATTGTTATATCCATGCAGACAACGATTTTCAAATCATGATTTACAATGGAGGTTCCATGCAATGTGGGGGGAGTTGTGAAAAAGTGCGTCTCCAAATTGGCCAGTACAACCTAAAATCGCATATGTTCTCTATCGACATGGGTGATTGAGACATTGGGTTAGGTGTAGAATGGTTATGCACTCTCGGTCCCATCCTCGTGTATTTTAATGAATTGATCATGCATTTTCAATAGGACGACCAACAATATAAGTTTCAAGGCATCACAACAGGTTCCCCTGAGATCATCAATTCCTATCGAATGGAAAAGCTCCTCAAAAAAGGTCATTCATGCATTATTTCCCAACTCAATGCCATTCAAGCAGTTGATACACCATCTTTGCATCTTGACCTCCAATCTATACTCTCCCAACACCAAACTATTTTTTCCACTCCCCATGGCCTTCCACCTTCCCACGGTGTTCATGGTCATTACATTCCTCTAGTTTCGGGAAGTCTTCTTCCCAATGTTCACCTGTATCGTCATCCCTTTTCCCAAAAGAATGAACTTGAGAAAATAGTTCAAGAATTGCTAGACATGGGTTTCAATTGTTATAGTACCAACCCCTATTCTTCTCCTGTAGTCATGCTCCTCAATAAAGAAGGCATGTGGCGCATGTGTCCCAAATTTTGTGCTCTCAACAAACTCACCATCAAAGACAAGTTTCCCATTCCTGTCATTGATGATCTATTGAATGAATTGAATGGTGCTCAATACTTTACTAAACTTGATCTTTGTTCTGGTTACCACCATATACGTATGAAAGAGGCTGACATCCCCAAGATGACATTTTAAACTCATGAGGGCCACTATGAGTTCTTGGTCATGCCCTTTGTCATGTGTAATGCCCCCTCCACTTTAAAAAGTCTCATGAATCATGTCTTCCATCCTTTTCTCTATAATTTTGTCTTGGTTTTCTTTGATGATATTCTCATCTATAGTAAAACATGGAAGACCCGTCCTTCCCATGTGGATCAAGTTCTCCATCTCCTTTCTCAGCACCAACTTTTCCTCAAACAATCTAATTGTGCCTTTGGCACCTCAAAAGTGGAGTATTTGGGTCATATTGTCGGTAAGGATGGTGTAAGGATGGATCCTAAGAAAATTGGAGCTATGCAAGATTGGACTCGCCCCAAAACTCTTAAGATCTTGTGTGGTTTTTTAGGTTTAATGAGCTATTATTGCAAATTTGTTAAGAATTATGCTAAAATTGCAACCCCTCTCACTGCTCTCCTTAAAACTCCCACAACTGATCAATCCTTCCATGCTTTGAAAGATGTTATGTGCACCACTATTGTCCTAGCCTTTCCCGACTTCAAATAGAATTTTGTATTGGAATGTGATGCTTTCGGGAAAGGAATTGGTACAGTTCTCATGCAAGAAGGACAGTCAGTGGCCTTCACTAGAAAACAACTTTTGAAGTGCTATCTGGGCCAATCAATCTATGAAAAGGAAATTTTGGCTATTATGCATGTTGTAGATCTCTGGCATCCTTATCTCTTGGGCCAACGCTTCCAATTTAAAACATATCATCATAGCCTCAAGCATTTTTTGGAACAACGAATTTCCTCCCCAAAGCAACAAAAATGGGTGACCAAGCTATTTGGATATGATTATGAGATAATTTACAAGAAGGGAAAATAAAATGTGGTTGTTGACGCTCTTTCTAGAAAGTATGAAGATGAAGGATCCCTTTTTTCTCTCTCCTTCATTGTACCAGATTGGCTCCAAGTTGGTAACCAGGAATCGCTGTAAGACCCCAAAATGTTTGACCTTATCCAACAGTTGCAAGACAATTCTCCAGTTTTTCCAAGGTACTCTTGCCACAATAACAAGCTTCACTACAAAGGTCATCTGGATCTAAGCAAATAGTCGCAAATTAAATCTAAGGTTCTTTCGGAGCTTCATGCTTCCCCCACAGCTGAGCATTCCGGGTTCACCAAAACATATGAAAGGGTCAAACGTTCTTTTTTTTGGGATGGTATGAAACAGGACATCTGCACCTTTGTGGTTGAATGTGATGTTTGTCAATGGAATAAGGGAGAAATAGTCAATACCCCGGGAAAACTACAACCGCTCCCCATTCCGTCAGCTATTTAGCAGGATATTTCTATGGAATTCATTGTTGGCTTACCTAAATCGGGCAATAAATTAGTCATCGTGGTGGTATTTGATCATCTTTCCAAATATGCTCATTTTTTTTTCTCTCCAATACCCATTCAGAACATCCACAGTGGCTCAAATTTTCATGGATAATATCTTCAAGTTTCATGGCATGCCTCATTCTATTGTATCTGACTGAGATCCCACTTTTACCAGCAATTTTTGGTAAGAATTGTTCCATCTCCAAGGTACTCAATTGCATATAAGCACCACCTATCATCCCCAGACAGATGGCCAAATTGAAGTTGTCAACAAGTCTTTGGAAACTTGTTTGTGGTGTTTTGCATATGAACAACAAAATCAGTGGGCTATGTGGTTACCCCTATTGGAATGGTGGTACAACACATATTACAATACAAATACTCACATGACTCCTTTTGAAGAAGTATATGGACAAAATCCACCATAAGTTCTCTCCTACATGCCAGGTGTACTGAAGGTTCAAGAGGTCGACCACAATCTTGTAGTTCACGGAGCCATTCTCTGCACCCTCAAAATAAATTTGGCCATGGCTCAGAATAAGATGGATGTAAAGACCGCCTTTCTCAATGGAGTAATTGAGGAAGAAGTATACATAGAGAAACCTCAAGGTTTTGAGGTACACTCGAGAGATACCCATGTATGCAAATTAAAGAAGGCCTTGCATGTGTTGATGTTTGGACAACATTGGGAAGACATTCTCTTAGATTAATAATTAATAATATAATTATTGATTATTAAATACTATATATAATAATTAAATGATAATAATAAATAGTTATTGATTATTCAAGGGATGCATCCTTTTATGGATGGTCGCCCTATGTTCCCTATATATGTAACTCTCATCATTGTAATAATATATTGATTATATCTCATATAAAGAAAAAGAACATGGTATCAGAGTAGGACTGGGCTTGACTCATTCACAGGATGCCCAGGAAAATGGGAGTAGAGTAAAATGTTGGGAGTGTTAAATTTATGGGGTTGTTACAATCTCTATATACAACATATTTACTTTTTACTCCTACCTAATTATAGAAAGAATTCCATAAATTATGGTGGGCAGTAATTTCTAGTAAAAATGTCTAATTACCTAAATATGATGGATGTGTGTTGCTAGTTGTATGACATCAAGTATATGATGGATGTGTGTTGGTCATAGTAGAATACATATTATTTGGAGGGTCACTGTATATAGTTGTGCACAAGATAAATTGATCTCCTCTAGGAGATTCTTTTTGTTGTTCTTGTTTCTTGTTCCAGGAAGGTCACATGTAATAGCTTTGAGAAGGAGCCATAATGACGGTCGCAGGAAGCATGCATGGAGGGAAATACCTTCCAACATGATATCAAGGAGAGACATTGTCAAACATGATGCTCAGAGACGGGAAGTCTCTAGGAGCAATGTACCTCCCAGGATGGGACCATGCCAAATAGCAGAGACAGTTCCAATGATCATGGATACAACGAGTCAAGACCGACTGTAGCACAACTATGGTAGATATAGTAGAGGAGGAAAACATATTATGAGACTTAGAGGGAGTAGGTGTAGCAATCCCAGTACATGAGTCGAGCCATGAGATGTTGAGGAAGCAGGCATGGCATCAGTGCTAGTGTATGTAGAGGCATTCCCAGAGAGGAAGGCGGTACTACATCTNAGTAGGTGTAGCAATCCCAGTACATGAGTCGAGCCATGAGATGTTGAGGAAGCAGGCATGGCATCAGTTCTAGTGTATGTAGAGGCATTCCCAGAGAGGAAGGCGGTACTACATCTAGAGGGAGCAGAGATTGAGTTACCTCCAGATAAGGAGGAAGAGCTACCTTCAATGTCAGAGGGAGAAAATACAGAGGAGGAGTGACCTCCAGCTTCAAAGGGAGTGTTGATGTTTTTCAACTTCCTGAGACATTGGTTTCATGAGGGAACCTCGATATATCAAGTATGGTCCAAGATGACTTAGCATGATCAACATTTACCTATGTTTCTCTAGGCAAAGGAATACATGACTGCAGTGTATGTTTAGAACAAAAGTCCTCATAAGACTTTGAGGAACATGACGCCCGAGGAGGCCTTCACCAGAGTGAAGCCTGAGGTTGGACACTTTGGGATATTTGGGTGTCCAATATACATTCATGTACCCAAGGACAAAAGGACCAAGCTAGACCCTTTAGGAAGAAAATGTACATTTGTGGGGTACAATGAGTCTTCAAAAGAATACCGGATCTACATCCCTGGTTAGAGACAGATTGAGGTGAGTAGAGATGTTACCCTTGACGAGGAGGTATCCTTCATGAGATCTAGAGGATCTCACATGGAGATTGATAGTGAGAGACAAGAAGAGATGGTTCGTTCTCCCCCTCACGCTCCAGCAGTTCAGAGGGAGAGAGTTGAGCCTATTGATCAAATTGATCATGTTGATCTTGTAGCTCCAGTTGATGTTTCCAGAGATATTGCAGTAGGTCGGAAGAGACCAACATGGGCTCGTCAGACTCTGTAGGAGGAAGAATGACATGCAATTCCTTGTGGTACCTTCAAAGTGAGAAAGATACGTCAGATGTATTCATGCTATGTCGCAACTATGAGCCACATCATTCATTTTGAGCCTTCATGTTATGAGGATGCAACTAGTCATCCAATATGAAGATATTGCATGATGGAGGAGTATCAATACATCATGAAGAATGATGTGTGGGATGTTGTTTCGAGACCTGAGGGGAAGTCTATAGTGACTTCCAAATGGATCTACAAGATCAAACACATAGTTGATGGGAGCATCGAGAGGCACAAAATGATATTTGTTGCTAGAGGATTCTCTCAGGTGGAGGGAATAGATTATGAGGAAACATTTTCTCCCATTGCTCGATACACTTCTATCTAGATGATTATTTTCCCTGCAACATCCATGGGTTAGAGAGTACATTAGATGGATGTGAATACAACCTTTCTCAATGGAGAGATTGAGGAAGAATTATACATTGAGCAACCAGATGGTTTTGTGATACATGAGAAGGAGTCTCATGTGTGCAGGTTCAAGAAGGCCTTGTATGGACTCAAGCAGCGACCTCAAGCTTGGTATGCAAGGATTGATGGACACCTGATGATTTTTGGGCTTCATAAAAAGTTTTTTCAATCCCAACCTGTACTACAAGACTGTTAATGGTGAGTCCCTGATTTTGGTCCTCTACGTTGATGATTTATTCCTCACCGGTACAGAGAGACTTATTGTTTAATGCAAGTATGTTTTGGTCTCTAATTTTGAGATGAAGGACCTTGGTATGATGCACTACTTCTTGGGACTAGAGGTGTGGCAGAGAATTGATGAGATCTTCCTAAGTCACGGGAAGTACATAGTTAAGATATTGAAGAATTTTGGGATGTTGAACTTGAAGCCCGTGGCTACACCAACGGTGATGAATCTGAAGAAACTAAGTGTGTCTTCTTCCGATTCTGAGGAAATTGATCTGACTCTGTAAAGATAGTTGTTTGGATAATTGATGTATCTGGTTCACACCAAACCAAATATTTTCTATGCAGTGAGTGCACTTATCCAGTTTATGAGTCAGCTGAGATAAACACAATTGGACATGGTCTTAGATATACTTCCAGTATTGATATGATATGGTAGGAATATATTGATTCTGATTAGGGAGGGAATGCAGTGGACAGAAATAGCACCTTTGGGTGTTGCTTTACTTTGGGATCTTCCATGGTTTCCTGGTGTAGCAGGAAATAGACTTATGTGGCTTTGAGCAAAACATAAGCATAGTAGATTGCATTAAGTATGTCAGTTCGTGAAGTAGTGTGGATGTGTTGGATTCCACCATTATTCATTATGGTATCCAAAGTTGTGTGAAGATCTCATAGAATCTAGTGTTTCATGAAAAATCGAACCACATTGAGATCAAGTACCATTACATCCGAGACATGGTGTAGAGGAAGGAAGTATTAGTGTTGTACCTTCCTACAGATGAGCAGGTTGTTAATGTTCTTACCAAACCAAGATGAAGTTTAAGTACTTCTATGACAAACTTGGCATGGCAGAGAATGCCTCCCTCACTGAGAGGGAGTGTTTATGTTTGCATCTTCCTGAGACATTATCCATATCGTACTCCTATGTGACTGAGTTGAGTTGATCTGTGATGACACTTATCCGAGAAGTGATAAGTGTGTTTGGGCTTATAGCCCAACGTCCCTTGTGGAGAACACATGAGGACACGTCCCATGTGGAGAGCACATGAGGACATGTCAAGGGAGTTGAACCTTGACGTCACACACTATGGGAGTTGACCCTAGTGTTTCTAGAGGGTGTATCCTCTAGAAGTTCACATGGGAGTTTCATGTGTGACAAACATTCTCCATATCGTACTCCTCTGTGAATTGAGTTGAGTTGATATGTGAGGAAACTTATTCGAGAAGGGATAAGTGGGACACTTATTCGAGAAGGGATAAGTGCATTTGGGATTATGTCCCAACATCCCATGTGGAGAGCACGCGAGGAAATGTCAAGGGAGTTGACCCTTGACATCACATAGTATGGGGAGTTAACCCTTGACGTCACACACTATGGGGAGTTGACCCTAAGTGTTCCTAGAGGGAGTAGCCTCTAGAATTCCACATGGGAGTGCCAAGTGTGACAAACCTTTTGCTACTATGGAGGTTTTGTACCACTGGTGGAGACTGCGTGTCTCTGGACAGTAGTTATGTACTACTATAGAAAGATACCTCCCTAGCTAAGAGGGAGTGTTGATGTTTAAGCATCGGGCGAAACTTCTCCTATATTGGGCTGCAGACTAAGGGATATAGGATACCTTTATCATAAAGGTGCACTTGTGGTAAATGGGCCCATACATTGTCCTTCCTTGATCATGACAAGGAATAATATGGACTCGAGGTGCTTGAAATGCTTTCCATGTGTCAGTTAGCATCAGGCTAACATTCTGATCTAGGATATTTTCATTGAAGTGACTTATAAAGAATCACATTAAATGAGCATAAATTAAAGTGCACCATTAAAGAAGGAAAAGCTCAATAATGAAGAGACATAAGCATCAAATCTGAAAACAAAAACTTGATAACGGAGTTCGTCCCTGGTGGAATACGTCTTCGAGTCCTGCTCTCAAATGGGTAGGCCTTTATATTAACTCAGGAAAAGAATTTGGCAAAATACATAAGTATACCTCATTCTGAAATCAAGCTACAGAATTTTTGCTCAAATCAGAAAACAGGCAGCACCACTGAATTCGTGGCATCGAATTACCCAAAAATGATTGTCTCACAATTCGTGTCGGTTTGTACCCTCGCGCGCCTCCCTTCAGCACTAGGCAGATGCAACTTTTAAATATATGTTTGGGCTTTGTAAACAACGTAATCTGTTGCCCTTGTAGTTTGTGGAGCATGTGTTAAGGCGTTGATATAGGGGGAGGTCTCGGGGTCGAGCCTGTGGGCCTCCCCTTTTGGGTATTTGTTGTAACAATGTATATATTTGAATGGTTGTTCCGCCGATTTTAGCAGTGTTTCTATATATGATAGTTGGTCACCAAATTTGGTAGGGTCCCGCCATATTTGGTAGACCTACCAACCCTTTTAATTTTTTTTTTGAAAATTCGTTCTCGGGTTGTCATTGGGCATTTTCCCACTGCCACGTGGCAGCCCATGACTGGGCCATGTGGCAGCCAACCATTGGGCCACATCAACCAATGTATAATCACCATTCCATGTCAGTGTACAGTCTACCAACTCAGCTTCCAACTCAGCCTGCCACATCACCATATGGTTTGCCATGTGGTTGTACGGACTGCCACATGGCACAATTTTACTGGTCCACAAGATGACCCGAAAATGCCAAATATGAGTGACACATGGCAACCTCTGGTGTTTCCACGTTACCATGGTGATGTCAGCATGTGTGTCCCTTCCTGTGTGTGCCACGAATGTTGTATGGATGATGACATCATTCGTACTGATGTCGACGTCAACAGTACGGATGTTGACTCATCCCCTGTTGACTAGGTAGGTTGACCAAACTTTGATCGCGAATATCTTTCGATCCATAACTTCGTTTGACAATTCGTTTGCATTGTTGGAAGGCTTGTGAGACGCTCTTCACAATGATGTCATTTTCACTAAGTTTTGAGAACTTTTAATTTTATCCCTTTCTTTATCTGCTAAGGCCATTTTGAGCTTCCTGAGTTGCTTCTGCTAGTTCTGAGTTGTCCTTAGTCTTCTCTCGATCCCTTTTTGGATCATGCCTTCCCATTGAGAGATTTTTGGACCACCAAAATCTTTCATCAATCAATAGATAAGTGAGGGAAGAGCTCCCTCACCTTGTCAATCTCAATCCACTTTGCCTTGCTTGGATGTGTGCCCTTTAAGCCTACTTGAAGATAATCAACATCACCCCTGAGTGAAGTCCTTGTCCTTCTGTTGAGGATGATATCTTCCTTTAATGCATCCAAGTACTCAGGAGCAAACTCATCAACTGAAGGTATTGAAACTTCCTCATCCTGATCCATGATCATGGGAGGTGTTTCAAGTTCTCTACATTTACAACTAAGTAAATTTGCATATAAGCCGGAGATCTAGACGAAAATGAACGGTACCACTTTTCTCCAAAATAGTGAAGGGTCCATAATGAATGGGCTTGATTTTCTTGCCTTCACCCTTCAATCTCTCCTTGTTGATGTGAAGCCATACCCGGTCTCCAACCTGAAACTGATGATCAACCCTGTGTTTGTCATGCCGAGCTTTATATTGTGCTTGACTTTTCTCCAACTATTCCATGACTGCTTGGTGTACCTATTGGATCCTCTGGACGAACTTGTGGGCTCTATCCTCATTTCTTTCTTTATTTGAATCGACATCTCTCCCATACATCAAGTCCAAAGGAACTTTAGGTAGGTACCCAAAACATGTCTCAAAAGGTGAACACTGAGTGGAGGAATGTAAGGCTCAATTGTAAGCATGTTGTACATATATGTTCATCCCATAACTTGGGATGCTTGCTATAGTAGCCTCGAAGCAAAAGTACCATTGTTTGGATTACAACCTTTGTCTGTCCATTGGTCTGTGGATGGAAAGCAGTGCTCCTCTTCAACTTGGTGTCCGTCATTCTCCACAATCTTTTCCAAAAATCCCCAAGGAATTGAGTATCTCGATCCGAGATAATGGATGTGGGAAACCCAAAGTGAACCCAAACATATTGAAATAAGAGATTAACAGTCTGCTCAACAATGATTTGCTTTTTACATGGCATTAAGATACACATTTTGCTGAACCTATCCACTACAACATACAAATAGTCATGACCCCCTTTTGACATTGGTAAACCCCATACAAAATCCATGGAGATACTTTCCCATGGATGGGATGGAACAGGTAGTGGTGAGTATAGCCCAAGTTTTCTATTAGTGGGCTTACAAGTAGAACACATCACACACCCCTTTACATATTTAGTTACAATTGCTTTCATTTGAGGCCAGTAACAAAACCTCTGTAAATGAGCCATAGTTTTTCCTACCCCAAAATGCCCAGAAACAAGAGAAGTGCGAGCTTCTCGTATTACATGGACTTGTTCACTTGTAGGAATACATAGCTTTCCAAGATGGTACATTAGTTTTCCCTACAAACAATAGTTCTCTACCTATGCACCATGGGTTAGCTTCTCATATACTTATTTAAAATCTTCATCAATGGCATATTGTTCCACATAGCTATCATGAGATAAGGAAGTATTTTTCAAAATAATAGAAGTAGCGATAGGAGGTCTAGAAATCATATCAACTACCTTGTTACTTGTAACCTTTTTGTACTTGATTACCAAATGAAATTGTTGTAGGAAATCTATCCATCTGTAGTGGTGAGATTGTTGCAGTTTGGTTTGTGCTTGGAGATACTATAAGGGTTAGTGATCTATATGTATGATTTTTTCCTTCCCTAACAAGTAGTGTTTCCATTTCTTTACGCTTTGAACTAATGCATACAACTCTTTATCATATGTAGGATAGTTAACAACAGCTTGGTTAAAATTTTCAGAGTGGTAACAGATAGGCTTATGATATTGCATCAATACTGCACCCATGGCATATCCTTTGGCATCTGTCTCGATCTCAAAGGGTTGTTGAAGATTCGGCAGTGATAATACTAGTGCGGTATTAATATTTTCCTTCAAAGTGTCAAAATATTTTTGTTGCTTTCCTCCTCACTGAAAAGTGTTCTTCGCACTGGTTAAGGCATGCAAAGGAGCTGCTATAAAGGAGAAGTTTGAAATGAACCTCCTCTGATACTGGACTGCACCTAAGAAGCTCTGTATCTCGGTTACACTTTTGGGCTCAGGAAAATTTACAATTACATCAATCTTGGAAGAATCAATTTTTAATTGTCCTCCTCATACACTATGACCTAAGTACACAAGTGCAGTCTTACCAAATTCACATTTGGAAAGTTTTACATACAACTTTTCCCTTTGCAAAGTATCCAATACTTGCTTTACATGCCTCACATGTTCATCCCAAGTCTCGCTAAAAATAAGAATTTTGTCTAAATATACAATCAAAAAATCATCTAGAAAAGGCCTAAATACATCATTCATCACACGCATGAAAGTTGTCGGAGCACGACATAACTAACCACTCAAAAAATCCCTGTTTGGTTTTAAAGTCAGTCTTCCATGCATCATGTTCTACAACCCTGATTTGATGGTATCCACTGCGTAAATCCAACTTAGTGAAATAAACAATATTCTTTAATTGATCAAGTAAATCGTCTATACGAGGAAGAGGGTATCGATTTTTCACCATGATTTTATTTAAGGCTCGGTAATCAACACACATTCGCCATGTGCCATCTTTCTTTGGAACCATCACGATCGGAGAACCACAAGGAGATGAGTTGGGCCTGATGACCCCTTGATCCAATAAGCCCTGTACCTGCTTCTTGATCTCTGTCATCTCCACAACTGACATCCTGTACATGCCCACATTAGGAAGAGGAGAATCATGTTGAAGATGTATCTCTTGTTGGATTTCCCTCTTAGGGGGTAATCCATCTGGTTCTTGTAAAATATCATCATACTTAGAAACAATATCAGTTAATTTTTTCTTATGAGAAGTATCACTTCCTTGGAAAGCGCCAGATGTTTCGACATCTTTCTCCCTTACAAACATGAGTACATATTTCTTAATAGTGTTTATGAGTCTCTTCATTTGTCCTGCACTAATAAGTGTTGTGTTTACCCTCATGCTATTAGCTCTAACAATATATTCCATGCCCCCCTTAGTAAGGTGGTATTTGTTCTCATGACGAAAGAATATTTATTTTCTATCATAAAGATAAGGACTCCCCAACACTATGCCACATATATCAAGTGATACAACATCCAAATCCACTTCATCAATCAACTTTGAAGCAATAGTAAATCTAACCCTACATTGTTTGGTGACATTAAGTTTTTTCTTTATCACGTACCCAACCAAGAGGATAAGGCTTTGGATGTGGTTTCATTTCAAGACCCGTCTTTTTGACAAGTGTTTCAGATATCGAGTTTACTTGGGAACCTGGATCAAATAATGTATCTATCTAAGTGTGTTTAGATCTAACTCTTATGTGAAATAACTCATTCCTCTTTCATTCATCATCATGAGATTCATTATTGGAATTTGAACTAGCATGAAGGGAATCTTTACCTTGTACTCCAATCGTTGTGATCTTTCCTTCGTCTCCTGAATAGGAACCAAGATCTTGTTGCACTGTAGCAATGGTTTTTGTCTTCCCATTTCCACCGAATTGTTTCAGTCTCTTCTCTGGATGTAGTTTCCAATAATGTTCACCATCGTGACAACTTTTCTTGCAATGAGTGCAAGATGGCTTTCCTCCTTCTCTCGTCACTGTGGTGGTCT
Source organism: Picea mariana (assembly GCA_032191745.1). Taxonomy (NCBI): domain Eukaryota; kingdom Viridiplantae; phylum Streptophyta; class Pinopsida; order Pinales; family Pinaceae; genus Picea; species Picea mariana. The sequence continues at coordinate 218,416 of JASDQU010100991.1, forward strand.
TCTTGTCCTTCCTTTTAAACTTCTTAAATGGCTTATGTGGGAGATTGGAAGGATTATTTGTGGGATCTTCTTTAACATGCTTTCCCCTATTCTCAAGGTGAATGGATTGCACACAAACTTCATCAAGATTGGTGGGGTTAAAAAAGAGCAAAGTATGATGAATATAACTATGAAGTGCACCAATATACTTCATTAAAGTTTCATAAGAATCCAAAGGAATGTTTAATGCAAGAGCTTTCTTCCTAAATTCTTCTGTGAAACTTTGTATAGTTTGACCTTTACTTTGTCTTAAAGTTTGTCATTCCATCATTGCTTTATATAAATAACCCAATGGATAAAATTGCTTCCTTATCGTTGATTTAAATTCTGACCATGAGGAAAGAAGATTACCACACTTACTTATGTCCTAAAGTTTTCTCTCCCACCATACGAGAGCAGTGCCTTCCAACTGAAGAGAATCCAATTTCACTTTAACTTCCTCTTCATCGATATGTTGAACACAACAATATACTTCAACCTGTCAGATCCAATTATCTATCTTTTCAGGATTAGCATCTCCATTAAACATATGTAAAGCAAATTTTACATCAAGCTTTAATAACGGTTTCTTAAAAGAGGTTTTATGGCTAGAATGATGAGAATGATGAGAATGCTTAGAGGAAGAAGAAATAGAACTTGATGGCGAAGATGGAGGCTTGGGAGGGTCTCCTCCAGCCCCTTGATTTACCAAAGCATCATCATCAACTTGTGCTTCCTTTTTCTTCCCTTTCTTCTTCATCATCTTCACGTAGTCTCCATATATTCGTTTGACCATTTCTGACATGTGATAAAATACCATATGAAAGTTTTTCTCCTATTCATCACGCTTGTCCTCTTCTACCATTTTTTTCCTTCGAGATGCAAGACCAACTTCGGGATTGAAAGTATTAAGAGTTCCTTCACCATGCTTATGTTTTTCCCTAGTAAGCATTCACACTCAACAATTCAATTCAAAGACGACTGCTCTGATACCAACATGATCCGAGATCTTTTCATCAAAGTGACTTATAAAGAATCGCATTAAATGAACATAAATTAAAGTGCACCATTAAAGAAGAAAAAGCTCAATAATGAAGAGACATAAGCATCAAATCTGAACACAAAAACTTGATAATGACATTCGTCCCTGGTGGACTGCGTCTTTGGGTCCTTCTCTCAAATGGGTAGGCCTTTTTATTAACTCGGCAAAATAATTTGACAAAATACATAAGTATACCTCATTCTGAAATCAAGCTACAAATTTTTTGCTCAGATCAGAAAACATACAGCACCACTGAATTCGTGGCATCAAATTACCCAAAAATGTCTGTCTCCATGCTTCTATCGGACTCTAACACTCCCAGACCCAAGAGAAACTTTGTCTCGGTTTTCATGCCCTGAGACGTGCAATAAATGTTGAGACTGTCTTGAAATTTGTGTATGTTTGTACCCTCGCGCACCTCCCTTCAGCACTGGGCAAATGCAACTTTTAAATATATTTTCAGGCTTTGTAAATGACAAAATCCATTGCCCTTGTGGTTGGCGGAGCATGTGTTAAGGTGTTGATATAGGGGGAGGTCCTGAGGTCGAGCCCGCAGGCCTCCCCTTTTGGGTATTCATTGTAACAATGTATATATTTGAATGGTTGTTCCGCCGAGTTTAGCAGTGGTTCTAGATATGAAGGTTGGTCGCCATATTTGGCGGACCCACCAACCCTTTTAATATTTTTTTTTTGAAAATTTGTTCTCGAGTTGTCATTGGGCATTTTCCCACTGCCACGTGGCAGCCCATCACTGGGCCACATGGCATCCAACCATTGAGCCATGTCAACCATTGTACAATCACCCTACCATGTTAGCATATAGTCTGCCAACTCAGCCTACCATGTCACTATACGATTTGCCACATGGTTGTATGGACTACCAAGTAGTGCAATTTTACCGGTCCACGAAATGACCCAGAAATGCCAAATATGAGTGACATGTGGCAGCCTCTAGGGCTGCCACATCACCATGTTGATGTCATCATGACACGTGTCACCTCATGCATGTGCCATGTATGTTTTACGGATGCTGGCGTCATTCGTACTGATGTTGACTCATCCCCCACTGATTGGGCTAGGTTGACCAAACTTTGACCGCGAATATCTTTCGATTCGTAACTTTGTTTGATGAGTCATTTGCGTCGTTGGAAATCTTGCGTCGAGCTCTTCATGACAATGTCATTTTCACTAAGTTTTGAGAACTTTTCATTTTATCCCTTTCTCTGTCTGCTGAGGCCATTCTGAGCTTCCTGAGTTGCTTCTGCGAGTTCTGAGTTGTCCTTAGTCTTCTCTGGATCCGTTTTTGGATCACATTCACTCACAAGTGTGTACTTGTTGTGAAAGATCCTAGTGTGGTATTTTTCTTGGTCATGGTGATTTGACAAGGAATTTTTGATTAATTAGGTTGGTTGTCATTGATGTCAACCATTGAAGAAAGTCTGGTAGCAAATTCCGGTAGCACAAAGGTTTAGGTAATGGACCCAAGTTTGTTTGATGGATAATGTTATGAGTTTTGATATATTTGTAGGCAAGACTATTCTAGATGGATAGTACATGTCATGCCATTTCCATTGGTATGTGCAACGTCACATAACTCCTCACGGTTAGAGATTTATGGCCATGTGAAGTTGGAGAACCCTCATGAGTCATCTAGAAGTCCCAAAAGGTCAAAGTAGTCAAAGTGGTTGCAAAGAAGAAATTATTTAAATAATAAAGTGAAGTGATGAGTGTACTATAAGTCAAAGTGGATACAAAATAAATTATTTAATTAATAAAGTTAATGGAGAAATTACTAAGTGGACAAGTGGTTAGAAGTGGGTTAGCCCTAAAATAAGGAAAGTGGGTTAAGATGGTTAGAAGGTAATTTAAATAATAAAGTGAAGTGATGAGTGTATTATAAGTCAAAGTGGATAAAAAACAAATTATTTAAATAATAAAGTTAATGGAGAAATTACTAAGTGGACAAGTGGTTAGAAGTGGGTTAGCCCTGAAATAAGGAAAGTGGGTTAAGATGATTAGAAGGTAACCCCTTGAGGAAGCTACATGAAAGTATAAATAAGAGGCAAGGGTCTCTCATTTTTAATCACACTTGAGCATATTGAATATATACAAGTGACTGGGGTAACCAAAGGATATCTAAGCCGAATTTAAGAGGGAAAATGAAGTAAAGAAGGCTGAAATTCAAGGAAGGATAAAAAATTTTGATGATGCTTTCTAAGGTATGTTATTTATAGGTCATCTCACCATTTTCACAATAAATTTTTTTCTATAATGATTCAAACCGTGAAATTGGGAGGCCGTTGAGGAGACATATCCAAGTAGTTGTAATAAAAATTTCAATTTGTGGGTCGTTGTAGTTTTGGAGTTACACTCCGTGGAAAATAGGGTTTGTGGCTAGTCCTGAAACTAGTCTAAAACGGGTTTTTTCGGGTAAAAACATCATAACTTCTTCATAACAGATCCAAATTTAGTAAGACCAAATGTATTAGTTAGAGTACAGTCTTTGGTATTTTTTGTACCATTTTCATATCCATACAACAAATATTCTATGCGGGGCATGCTCTACAAGTTCGCTCTCTAGAATAAGCCAGAATTCAACAAGGTATGTCATTTTTTATATAACTCCTTTTCTGAGAGGTTCCAAGTAGTGAAACCTAGGGGAATTGCATAAAATACACTGAAGAACATTGTGTACTATTTTCATATCTTTATTCATTACAGGTACATAATTATGATTATTTCAAGTTAGGGTTGTTGACTAATCCAAAATTAGTCATGTGAGACTAAAGTAAAGTTTTATGAAAATGCTAGTCTCTTGTTGTTAAAGTTAAGGAAGATTTGCAGGTATGTGATCATATACACCAGGTCTATTACAGAGTTACAAATCAAATTTGGATGATGAAATTGATGAGGGATTTTGGTTGAGGTACTTGTTGGGTACATGGTTGAGACAAGTAGTTGATGAGTTGACACATACATGAGGTGTATAGTTGATAATGTTGGTACATCTTGATGAGTCATATTTTATGTGTATTTTATGCATGATCGATACATATTTGGTGCATGGTTGATGCACTCGTTGATGGTACAGGTTGGTGCATGGTTCATGCACTGGTTTATGGCACATGTTGATTACAGGTTATTTGAACAGGTTATTGTGACAGGTTATTTGTACAGGTTTGGTGCATAGTTGATGTATTTGTTTATGGTACAAGTTAAGGTACGGGTTGATGTATGGTGCATAGTTGATGCATTTGATTATGGTACAAGTTAAGGTACAGGTTGATGTATGGTACATGTTGTCACAGGTTATTGGTACATGTTGTTACAGGTTGATTGGTACAAGTTTACAGTAGTATATGTCACAGTGATAGTGTGACAGTGGTTCCATCATTCTACTTCTACGTCAGGGTGGTTGGACGAGGCAAGGACAGGTGGTTGTAGCCACCTTTCAATTGTAGCCGGAGAACATAGGGGGTTGTAGCCAAAGAATTAGGGAGTTGGATATTCCCTCAGGTTGTAGCCTGAGAAACTAGGGGGTTGTAGCCTCCTTCTGGTTGTAGCCAAAGAATTGCGTAGTTGGAGCTTCCTTCAAGTTGTAGCCTGAGAAACTAGGGGGTTGGAGCCTCCTTCAAGTTGCAGCTGGAAAACAAAGGAAGTTGGTGATTCCAATGAATGTAATTCTTAAAGACATATAAGAAAAAACATTCAGTGGTTTTCTCTTGCTTTGGGTTTCCACGTAAAAACATTAGTGTACTGTGTATGTGTATGATTTCTCATTTGTTCATTGTTTATTTACTCTGCAACTATTGGATGATAATGCTACATTGATATAACACTTGCATTTTGTGGTTAAAAATGATTATTTATCTATTATTGATTCACCCCCCCTCTCATTAATCCAACAATTGGTATTAGAGTGGGTTCCTTCATGAAACAGTTTAACCACTGGAAGGAGATAATGGATTATTCTGAGAATGGAGTACCATTGTTTAATGGTCAGAATGGTTTAAAGTATGAGTTATGGAGTGGAAGGACGAAAGTATTTTTACAGGAACATGGGTATTGTATTTGGCTATCAATCGTTACATGATATGATAGTTCAAAAAGGGCAAAGACTGCAGCCAAGAAGGAATTGAAGAAGAATAAAAAAATAGCAATGGATTTCATCTGGGAAGGATTACCTAATCTGGTAAGAGAAAAGGTTGGTAAATGTTCATTAGCCAAAGAAATTTGGGATAAGTTACATGATATATATTTTTCACCCATCCCAGATTCAGAAAATGCCAAAGAAGATGCAGGTACAGATCAAGAAGAAATATGTTCACCATGTCAAATAGATTCAGAAGATGAAGAGTACATAATCAACATAGGTATGTTGTTTTGATTTAATTTTGAAAAACAATGACATATTGAAATAGAATTCAATGAAGGAAATGAGACAAAAAAAACTAATTTGAAAGGAAGACCAACAAATGTGAAGCACTTCAGAGTATTTGGAAGCAAATGCTACATCAAAAGAAAAGATGGCAGAATGGGAAAGTTTGACTCTGGTGTGGACAAAGGAGTACTTGTTGGTTACTCAAGTACAAGGAAAGCATACAAGTGTTACAATCTGAGGTTGAACAAAATTGTGGAAAGCATCAATGTAACAACTAATAAAACAAGTGGATGAGAACTAAAAGAAGAAGAAAATGAGTCAGTGGAACAACTTTAGGAAGAAGAAGCAAAAGATGAAGAAGGGTTCAACAAAAGGAAGTGCAGACAACAACCTCTACATCAAGGTTAAGCCAGAAATTTGCAAAGGATATGCAAAATGAATTTGAAATGTCATTACTCGGAGAACTATCCTTCTTTCTAGGTCTTCAGATACGTCAAAGCAACTGAGGAATTTTATTTCTCAAACTAAGTATATCAAAGAAATGTTAAAGAGGTTTGGAATGGAAGATTGCAAACCAGTTGCAAGTTGAGCAACGATGATGAAAGTCTATAGACCAGAGGCAATACAAGTAAATGATTAGTAGCTTACTATATGTGACAACATCCAGGCCAGATGTAATGCAGGCAGTTGGACAGGTGGCACGATTTCAAGCAACACCAAAGGAATCACATGTATTAGCAGTGAAGAGGACTTTCAGATATCTCAAAGAAACATAAGAGTTTGGATTATGGTATTCAAAAGGAAAGAATATATCACATATTGCCTACACAAATGCAGATTAGGCAAGTTGCATTGATGATCGACGAAACACCAGTGGAGCAGCGTTCTACTTGGGTGAGTGTTTAGTATCTTGGCTAAACAAGAAACAATCATCAATATATTTATCCACGGTTGAAGCATAGTATATTGTAGTAGCAGGATGTTGTACTTAGGTTCTATGGATGAAACAAACTTTGACAGATATATAAGTTGATTATGATGAGCCCATTTCCAATCTATTGTGATAATACAAGCGCCATCAATATCTCAAAGAACCCAGTGATGCACTCCAAGACGAAGCACATTCCAATAAAGTATCACTTTCTACGAGAATGGGTTGCAAAGAAGAACATTAGAGTTGAATATGTGGGCAAAAAAGAACAAGTGGTAGACATCTTTACAAAACCGCTTCCAAGGGAAGCCTTTGAGTATCTTTGCCAGAGACTCAAAGTAATTTCTACTCCAAAATGAATGTTATTGAATGCTTATCTTATATGTCTTAGATTTACATAAGGAAGCACCATAAAGAGGACAGTTCAGGTTGGGAGATCAGTTTCAAGGACAGTTCAGTTAGGGGGAGCATCCCCGGATGGAAAGATACCTTTTCCATTGATGACAAAGGGGGAGAGACTTATCAGATGCAAAGGTAAATGCTTGGAGAAAGAGCACGGAGAAATGGTTGCAGGGAGAGTGATGGTTACAGGAGGAGCATGAGTGATATGACTTCAGTATTGCATCAGAGTGTTGCCATCAATGCCAAAGGGGCAAATTGTTGATTAATTGGGTTGGTTGTCATTGATGTCAACCCTTGAAGAAAGTTCGGTAGCAAATTCTTGCAGCACAAAGGTTTGGGTAATGGACTCAAGTTTGTTTGATGGATAATGGTATGAGTTTTGATATATTTGTAGGCAAGACTATTCTAGATGGATAGTACATGTCATTCCATTTTCAGTGGTATGTGGAACGTCGCATAACTCCTCACGGTTTGAGAGTTATGGCCATGTGAAGTTGGAGAACCCTCATGAGTCATCTAGAAGCCCCAAACGGTCAAAGTAGTCAAAGTGGTTGAAAAGAAGAAATTATTTAAATAATAAAGTGAAGTGATGAGTGTACTACAAGTCAAAGTTGATACAAAATAAATTATTTAAATAATAAAGTTAATGGAGAAATTACTAAGTGGACAAGTGGTTAGAAGTGGGTTATCCCTAAAATAAGGAAAGTGGGTTAAGATGGTTATAAGGTAATTTAAATAATAAAGTGAAGTGATGATTGTACTATAGGTCAAAGTGGATACAAAAGAAATTGTTTAAATAATAAAGTTAATGGAGAAATTATTAAGTGGACAAGTGGTTAGAAGTGGGTTAGCCCTAAAATAAGGAAAATGGGTTAAGATGGTTAGAAGGTAAACCCTTGAGGAAGCTACAAGAAAGTATAAATAAGAGGCAAGAGTCTCTCATTTTTAATCACACTTGAGAATATTGAATATCTACAAGTGACTGAGGTAACCAGCGGATATCTAAGATGAATTTTAGAGGGAAGGTGAAGTAAAGAAGGCCGAAATTCAAGGGAGGATAAATTCTTTTGATGATGCTTTCTAAGGTATGTTATTTACAGGTCATCTCACCATTTTCACAATAATTTTTTTTCTAGAATGATTCATACCATGAAATTGGGAAGCCATTGAGGAAACATATCCAAGTAGTTGTGATAAAAATTTCAGCTTGTGGCTCATTGTAGTTTTGGAGTTACACTCCGTGGAAAATAGGGTTTGTGGCTAGTCCTGAAACTAGTCTAAAATAGGTGTTTCGGGTAAAAATGTCATAACTTTTTCATAACAGATCCAAATTCAGTAAGACAAAATGTATTGGTTAGAGTACAATCTGGAGTATTCTGTGTACCATTTTCAGATCCATACAACAAACATTCTGTGTGGGTCACGCTCTACAAGTTCACTCTCTAGAATAAGCCAGAATTCAACAAGGTATGCCATTTTTGATATAAATCTTTTTCTGAGAGGTTCCAAGTAGTAAAACATAGAGAAATTGCATAAAATACACTGAAGAACATTGTGTATTATTTTCATATCTTTATTCATTAAAGGCACATAGTTATGATTATTTCAAGTTAGGGTTGTTGACTAATCCAAAATTAGTCATGTGAGACTAAAGTAAAGTTTTATGAAAATGCTAGTCTCTTGTTGTTAAAGTTAAGGAAGGTTTGCAGGTATGTGATCATATACACTAGGTATATTATAGAGTTACAAATCAAATTTGGATGATGAAATTGATGAAAGATTTTGGTTGAGGTACATGTTGGGTACATGGTTGAGACAAGTAGTTGATGAGCTGACACATACATGAGGTGTATAGTTGATGATGTTGGTACATCTTGATTAGTCATAGTTTATGTGTATTTGATGCATGATTGGTACATATTTGGTGCATCATTGATGCACTTGTTGATGGTACAGTTTGAGGTACAGGTTGGTGCATGGTTCGTGCACTTGTTTATGGTACATGTTGATTACAGATTGTTTGGACATGTTATTGTGACAAGTTATTTGTACAGGTTTGGTGCATGGTTGATGCATTTGTTTATGGTACAGGTTGAGGTACAGGTTGATGTATGGTACATGTTGTCACAAGTTACTGGTACAGGTTGTTACAGGTTGATTGGTACAGGTTTACATCAGTATATCTCACAATGATAGTGTGACAGTGGTTCCATCATTCTACGTCTACATGAGGGCGATTGGACGAGGAAAGGACATGTGGTTGTAGCCGGAGAACATAGGGGGTTGTAGCCAGAGAATTGGGGAGTTGGAGCTTCCCTCAGGTTGTAACCTAAGAAACTAGGGATTAGTAGCCTCCTTCTGGTTGTAGCCAGAGAATTGCGGAGTTGGAGCTTCCTTCAGGTTGTAGCCTAAGAAACTAGGGGGTTGGAGCGTCCTTCAAATTGCAGCTGGAAAACAAAGGAAGTTGGTGCTTCCAATGAATGTAATTCTTAAAGACATATAAGAAAAAACATTATGTGGTTTTTTCTCGCTTTGGGTTTCCACATAAAAGCATTTGTGTACTATGTATGTGTATGATTACTCATTTGTTCATTGTTTATTTAATCTGAAAATATTGGATGATAATGTTACATTGATATAACACTTGCATTTTGTGGTTAAAAAAGATTATTGCTCTATTAATGATTCACCCCCCCTCTTAGTAATCCAGCAGGAATGATAAAGACTCAAGATCCTATATGCTATTACATGCATACCTAGAGTGAGCCTCATCTCAGAGAAAGAGTCAATTGGCTCAAAAGGGAGAGCCCCCGAAGGATTTTCTCCTCGGTTCAGGTGGGAGAGAGACGTCTCCCAACACTAACATACAAGTGTCATGAGTCTAGGGTGAAGTTTGTATACTTCAGAGACAAGCTTGGCATGATGCAGAATGTCTCTCTCGTTGAGAGGTAGTGTTGATGTTTGGGAACATCGGGAAGACATTCTCTTAGAATAATAATTAATAATATAATTATTGATTATTAAATATCATATATAATAAGTAAATGATAATAATAAATAGTTATTGATTATTCAAGGGACGCATCCTTTCATGGATGGTCACCATATGTTCCCTATATATGGAACATTCATCATTGTAATAATATATCGATTATATCTCATATGAAGAAAAACAACAGCATGGACTCAAGCAAGCTCTAAGAGCTTGGTGCAGAGCCTCTCATTATTCAATGTAAGAGGGAGCTAGCCTCTGAATTCGATATAAAGGATCTTGGTCTCATGCATTATTATTTAGGACTAGAAGTATGACAGAAGCGTGGTGAAATATTCCTAGGGCAAGGGAAGTATGTTGTAAAGATCCTTTAGTAGTTTGGGATGATGGATTACAAATCCATGGCAACTCCCATAGTGACAAATATGAGGAAGTTGAGAGAATTTTATTCTAATCCAATAGACTCGTCCTAGTACTGACAATTGATTGTCTCATTGATGTATTTGGTGAATACTTGGTTGAACATTTGCTTTGTTGTGAACATGTTAAGCCAGTTCCAGGTGGAACCTATACATGAGCATCGGATAGTTGCAAAGCATATTTTGAGATATCCTTGTGGGACACTAAACTCTGGTTTGAGATATGCCTCAAACAATGATTTACAACTGCATGGATTCACTGATTCAGATTGGGCAGGGAGTGCATATGAAAAAAAAATTACTTATGGTATATGTTTTAGTTTGGGCTCTACTATGATATCATGGGTTAGCAGGAAACGTAAGTCTCTTGCACTTAGCATTGCATAAGCAAAGTATATTTTAGCTTGTGATGCTTGTACGTAAGTAGTGTGGCTCCGCAAGCTAGTTTTTGGACTGTTTGATCGGGTATTGGATTCGACTGTGATATATTGTGATAATCAGAGCTATGTGAAGCTCTCAGGGAACCCGATGTTCCATGACAGGTCGAAGAACATTGAGATCAAGTACTACTTTCTCCGTGATAAAGTCTAGAGGGGAGAAGTGATTCTCCCGTGTATCTCCACTAATGAGTAGAGATATGATATTTTGAAAAAGACTCTATCCAAGATAAAGTTTGCATACTTAAGGGACAAGATGGGGCTCGTGGAGATTGCTCCCTTGGTTGAAAGGGAGGAGATGACTTCCTCAGTTGGGAGGGAGCTATGATATGTGGCATCATGGACTATCAGTGAGCTGCGAATTTGTATCTTGTTAGTACAAATAAGAGATGGTCATGCAACTTAGAGATGATGCTTGCATCATGCTAGTTATGATCATGCTAGTATAACTTAGATATGATACATATGGTTGGAGTTGTGGATGATACAATGGCCTAAGCTACATCGTGCTAGTACAACTTAGAGGTGGACATACAACTTAGATATGATGTATTGACATCATGCTAGTTATGTTCATGCTAGTACAACTTAAATATGATGTTGGTGAGCTGCATCATGCTAGATATGGTCATGCTATTACAACTTAGAGCTGATGCAAATAACTCGTGTCATGCTAGATATGATCATGCTAGTACACCTTAGATATGAAATACACCTTAGATATGATGCATTAGCATCATGCTAGTACAACTTAGAGATGATCATACAACTTAGAGATGACACAGTGAGGCATGAGGCACTGATCTACATCATGCGAGTACAACTTAGATATGATGCCTTGGCATCATGCTAGTATGGCTTAGAGATGATGTAGATGATACTACAGATCATGCCAGTACAACTTAGATATGATGCATTCGCATCATGCTAGTATGACTTAGAGGTGATGTAGTTGATGACATTGTTGATGCAGGATTATATCAAATCATATGTTTTGATTGTTGTGGAGACTGTATATCTCTGGACAATAGTTGTATGCTATTGTGGTGGATGTGCTCCACTAGTAGTGACTGTGTGTCACTGGTTAGTAGTCGTGTGCTACTAGGAGTGGTTGTGTACCACTAGACAGTAGTTGTGTACTACTATGAATAGACACAGTTGTGTTATATTGGATGGAATTGTAGCAACTGTATGCTACTATATGATTGCCATGGAGACTACCACTAGTGTTGGAGTTGATTTCCAACTAGTGATGATGTTGCTCGTGGTTTGATTTGTGTGATCATGATATAACCTATGTGGCTATGATGATGCTACCGACAGAATGGTCTGTTTGTGCTCAAGACCATTAGTGTTAATACCTCCCTAGCTAGGAGGGAGTGTTGATGTTATGGTAGCTCCGGGAGTGATCTAGATTATTTTCGGCACGAAATGAGAGAGGAGATATAACACATAAATATTTAGAGATATTGCAAGAGAGACAACAATATAACAAAGATATAGTGGAAATAAAACAAGAGTCACAGATATACAATAATACACGATTTCTATTAACGAAATAAATGTACAGAGACTGTAAAATACAGAGTGAAAGACTCGCTAGAATGGTGTTAGCTTATCTCTAAGAAGATATGTGACGGCTACTTGCATCCGTTAGAAGATGATTATTACAATGAGGCTCTAAGGGCCTTTTTAACATAAGTAAAATCCAAAACCCTAACCCTGGAAGATGAAAAGCCAAAAGGTTTGTGGGCCCCGATGGGGGTAGTTGATCTGTCAACTTCCCAGGGGCGTAACTTTTGCATACGATCTCCGTTTGGGGCTCTCAATAGCTCGTTGGAAAGATCTCTTCGAGAACTACAACTTTTGGGTGAGCAACATGATCTACGATCCATGTTGCTCCCCGTTTTCTCAAAAAACATCGTTTAGGGCCTCAAAATGGCCCCAGAAGTTAAAAACTGCTAAAAATAGTAAATTACCAAAATTGCCAGAAAAATGTTTTGGGCCAGTTGGAGAAGGTGGGTGGCCACCGATATCCACCTGGATCAATCCTCCCTCCTTAGGAAGCAATGGTCTCCATTGCGTTGAGTTCCCGGGGGAAAGGGGAAAGCGATTGTTGAATCTGAATCTTAGTGAGTTGCTTGCCTTATTGGAACCGTCGCGCTGCTTGGTTTGTTGAAGGTCGTCACGAACTTGTAGCTAGAAGGGTTGGACCTTTTTAACCAGTCTGGCTACATGAGATGACTGTGTGCAAAAGGAATCTTTGTGCTTTGCTGCAACCTTGTCAACCTGCTTCTGGTGGATAGAAGGTGCTTGGGTCGAGGCTGTAGTGGTTGCAGTATCCTTTTGTTCCCCTCTTGAACAGATTGTGGAGAAGATGAATTTTGTAGTATGAGATACTACCTTGCAACACTGTTTAGGTGGGGTAGTAGTTGGAACTACCTCTGGTATCCTGTAGAGATGACCCCCCAGAGTAATAATGACACTACGAGGTCGAGACTCATAGATAGCATGGTGTTTCCACATATATGGTTGGCCCAAGAGAACATCACAGACATCCAGTGGGGAAACATCACATAATACCTCATCCTTGAAGGGTTGGATGCCGTATGACAATCGACACTGCTGGCTGACACGAAGATCTCGTCCTTGGCGAAGCCACCCAA
>JASDQU010100991.1:253755-277618 GCA_032191745.1 Picea mariana
CGGCGTTGTTGGAAGGGCTAGCCGCTTGACGACCTCTGCTGAGATGAGATTCTTCTGGCTACCGCTATCAACAATGAAGTGCAGCGGTGTGCCTTTTACCCACATCTGTGAATGGAAAAGGTGTTCTCCTTCTTCTGGCTCATCTGGTTCACCAGGTTAGAGCTTGGTGGTAGCGACAGTCGACACTGTTGGCTGACGCAGAGATCGATTCCTTGGCAGAGCCATCCAATGGTATAGGGTTGTGGGTGCGGCGTTGTTGGAAGGGCTAGCCGCTTGACGACCTCTGCTGAGATGAGATTCTTCTGGCTACCGCTATCAACAATGAAGTGCAGCGGTGTGCCTTTTACCCACATCTGTGAATGGAAAAGGTGTTCTCCTTCTTCTGGCTCATCTGGTTCACCAGGTTAGAGCTTGGTGGTAGCAACGGTGGCACTAGGTTCCACGTCAATGATTCGTCTTCCCCTTTCTAGTTCTGGCTTAGAGTCAGAATCTGCATCTGATTCTGAGGCTTTCACTTCGACCACCAATGACTGCTTTGAGCGGCAGTCAACAATGTTATGCCAAGGGCTCTTATGGAAGTCACACCACTTCCCAATGTCTTTCTTTGTCTTTTTGGTGTCCTTCTTTGCTTGTGGCTTGGACTGGTTGTCCTGATACTGTCCATATTTGCTCTGTCCTTTGTTCTGTGGGTTGGGGCCACCCTTTCCTAGCTTTTGTTGTGAGGGGTTCCCAGGCCCAAATATCCGCGTCTTTTGTTTGAGCTTCTGCTCGATTTTGACGACATATCCGTAGGCCACGACCAAGGATGAGATGTCCAGAAATTCCATTTTGGTCTGGATGTATCTATGCAGATCACCGTGATACTTGAGCACCATATGTCGCTCTGAATATTTGATACCCAGCTTGGTGCGCAAGGTATGGAAGATATTTGTGAAATCTGGCACTGCTTGGTCTCTTTCTTGCCACAGTGTGGTCCATTTGGTATACAGGTCATCATAACTTCCGACAAGGTAGTATTGTTCCTTAATAGAATCCCTGAAGGATTCTCAGGTGGTCGTGACTAAAAATAGGGAGGGTTCCTCTATTTCCTTTTTCTCAAAGAAAGTTTCCCACCAATATTTGACATGGGGAACGACTTTGAGGAGCGCAAAAGTAATTTTTTCTCTATTCGAAAAGTTATGGACAAAAAAATACCCTTCTAGTAGATTCAACCACTTGTCTACAGCATTTGCGTCTATTTGACCTTTAAATATAGGAATATCAAAGTTTATTTTTACCTTGATGGAGGTGGCGCCTTCGTTCGAACAAGATGCATTGCCTGTTGGTATCCGCCGAAGGATTTTTGCAAAACCGAACCCTAGGAGATGAAGCACCAAAAGTCATGTGGACCTCGTTTGGGTAAGTTAGTACATCAACTTCCCAGGGTCGTAACTTTTGCATACGATCTCCGTTTTAGGCGTATGATAGCCCGTTGGAAAGGTATCATCGAGGAGATTCATTTTAGGCACAATATCAAAAGAATTTCCATATTTCAAACCTGTTTTCCCAAAAAATATCGTTTAGGGCCTCAAAAAGGCTATGGAAGTGAAAACTGCTAAAAATAGTAAATTACCAAAATTGCCAGAAAATTGTTTTGAGCCAGTTGGAAAAGGTGGGTGGCCACCGATATCCATCTGGATCAAAGGGTGTCAAAAGCCTATTCTTTTTTGATATTATGGTAGTTGTGGGAGGTACTAACCTCCATGTGTAACCCTGACAAGAATAGAATATTCTGGAAAGCAAGAAGAAACCTTAAATCCTTGGACATAACCCTAGAAGACAGGTCAACTAAAGAAAATAAGTAATATTGAGTCTTTAGCCTCTAGAAAGAGAATTTGGCCCAAAAAACTAAGAAGGAGCAGTACCATCTGTACACACACAGCTCGCAACTGCAGAAATTCAGTAAGTGCACAAGTATGGAGAGTAGCTGCAACTGCAGCTACTGCAACTAGTATTTTCGGTTTTAGGCTTGGACTTTATCTTGTTTATGGTTTGGAATTTTTGATTGGTACGCTAGCTCTGGAGAGTGGTACGCTACCTTGATTGGATTTTGGACCTAGGGTTTGCTTCCAGAATTATTCTCTCTGTCAAGGTTAAAGTGCTTGAGGGTGGCTTCGGCTTATGGTTGGGTGACAATATTGCTATATTGTCTATGGTTAAATGAGCACACCTATTATTTCTAACAGGTTATGGGCCCACACTATCTTTGGATAGTCTAACCACTGGAAGATAGATTGGGAGGATTTTCTCAGTTACAATTGTAGTTGCAATCAAAGTTTTTTTGTTGCAACAACGAAACCCTAACCCTCGTGTTGAGGCACCTTAAGTGAAGAGATTGACCTAATTTATGGATAGCCTAGTGTGCCCTAACCTATCGCACCTCCTGGTATTCTCATCAAGCTAAGACGTCAAGTTTGAGTTTTTGGTCAAATTCAAAGGTTGACCAAGTCAAAGTAGTCATGACTTACTCTATGAAGTCAAAAAACAAGTTAGAAGGGGCTTCTAACTTCAAAGCATGGAAGACAAGGATTGAACTCATCCTTGCTAAGAATAAAGTGTTGGATATCGTGAAAGGAAAGTTCGTGGAACCACAGTTTGAAGAAGGAAAAGAGAAGTAAAATCAGAACGTTGCAGTTATGGAGAAGTTCAAGGACAATGACATTAATTCCATGAGTATCATAGTGGACTCTGTAAAAGACCACTTGATACCCTACATTTCTCATCTTGACTCATCTAAGAATATGTGTGATGCCCTAACTAATCTCTTCTCAGTCATAAACATTGGACAAGTAATGAGTCTGAAGAATGAGCTTCGTGACATGAAAATGAATGATGATGAAAGCATAACATCATACTTTGTGATAATCTCTTAGTTAAGATATCAACTACAAGCTATTGAAGGAATCATTTCAAGGAATTGGTTAATATAGTAATCAACGACCTTCCCAAGACATGGGATACATTTGCCGCAAGCATGAACACAAGAAAGGAATATCTCACATTTGAAGAAACTTTGGACTTGTTGTGCACAAGAAGAATCAAGGATTAGCACAAAAGAGAAATCCCAAAAGAAATATGATGATCAAGCCTTCACAACAAAAATTCAAGAATTTCAGGAATAAGAGGAAGTTTGGCCTAAGGAAGGAAACAGACAAAGCATCAGTTGTCGAAGAAAGGGAACCCTCAAAGAAGGCCAAGCAGGATAAAACAAACTTCTTCTTCTAAGTCAAGGTAACAATACTCTTCAAAGTTCTTGTACATACCATGTTTACATAGTTTCTGTACATATCATACATATCTATTTTTTAGAAGATAAGATGTTCAAGTGAAACAATACTTATGGAAGAATAACAAGATAAGGATTGTTATCACGATGACTACAAGTCAAGCAATACACATGAAAATATGAAGTACATTGACAATCCTTGGTAACAATTCCCGTGGAAACTATTATACAAGTAACAACTGCCAGATAAGCCAAAATCAAAATCAAACTTGAAGAAACCCAGAATAATTCAAAACAAAAATAAGTCAACAATCAAGAGAAAATTAGAAAAATACTTGTGACACTTTGCAGAAGGCAATAAGGATGAATACATAAGCATGGACTCTCTTAGATGGAAGGAGTTGATTACGCAATTCCAAAAGAAGAGCATCCATTCATGCATGAAGAAAGGATTAGGAGGGAGCTAATCCTAAATGATATGATCCATTGAGGATTATGAAGTACCTGTCCATGTTCCAATTGAAAGTAGCAGCCATGATAAGCAACACGTGTTCAGCTTGACTCTAGAAGAAGTCTTCTTCGAAAAGAATCCTCAAAGTATCCTTGGTTGTCCATCTACATCCATGATCCTATGATGAAAGGAAGAAGTTGGAATCTTCAGGGCATATAGAAGACCCCATAGCTAAAGAGAGACATGAGGAAGAACATGAAGATTCCAAGAAAGAAAGAAAATCAAGAACAACCAATTGTTATATCAAGAATCACAAGACTACCAGCTTGGTTTGAACCCACTAAGAAGCAATCAAGTAGAAGAAATGGAAGTTATGATAAATAATAGTGTATGTAAGAAAATGTGAAAAAGACTTATGAATGGAAGCATTACAAGATTAAGATATTCTTCCAGAAGGAGGGAGAATACTACGACAACAAATTGTTCTAGCAAACCAAACATACCTTTTGTAGTACCCATGGATTGGAATTTACATGTAAAAGACTGTTCTTCCCAACAAAGCAAGTGATAAAGAAGCTTATACCAGAAAGAGATCCATGTATACAGATATAAGAAGACCTTGTATGGATTCAAACAAATTGATGCAGAGTATCTCATATATAGCAGAAGCGTGGTGAAAACTTTCTATGACAGAAATAATGTATCAGAATGGTTACTCAGAAGTCCAAGTTGATGGATTGTTAATACATGGCAAACTCTCATGATGACAGAAGAAGTGCTACTTGGATATGTTTCAATTTGAGCTTTGCCATGATGTCATGATCTAGCAGAAAACGAAAGTACTGGATTCAACCATGATATATTGTAAAGATCAGAGCTATATGAAGTCTTTAGAGAAAACCAGTGTTCCATGACAAACCGAAGTACATTGAGATCAAGCATTATATTCTCCGTGATGAAGTCTAGAAGAAAGAATTGGTTCTCCAATATATCTCCACAAATGAACATATAGCAGATATTTTGGTAAATCCTTTGTCTAAGATGAAAAGTTTGCATACTCAAGAAACAAGTTGGGGCTCGTGGAGACGAATTCCTTATTAAAAAAGGAAGAGATTACTCCCAGGTTGGGAGGAAGCACTGATATGTTATTGATTTATGGCTAGTCATTTTTCAGTTGGAAAAATGGTCCAGGATGAGTAGTTCCTTTCCAGTTCAAAAATTGGTTTGATATTTCTGACGGACAGACATTTTCCAGTTAGGAAAATGGTCCAAATTGGACAGTCGTTTTCATAATGAAAATGGTTCGATAGATTGTTGATGTACCATAGACAACGATTCCCCTTGTGGCAAGTGTGGGGGAATGGTCTAGGAAAATCATTCTTCTTGGCAGTCACTCTGAGTAGTGTTCAAGTAGAATGGTTCGCCTCGTCGGGCAATCATTCTTTCGAAGTTCACAATTGTGAGCAGTTTCGAAGAATGGTCCATTTTGGAGGTTGGTTTGGACAGTCATTCCCTAGGGAAGACTCATTCTCTCTAGGTTGCACTGTTATTAGTGCTAGAGGAATGGCCCAGTTAGGTGAATGGTCCAAGTTCAACAATCAAGGACATGCATTCCCTAGGGCAGACTCATTCTCTCCAGGTTTCACTATGATTAGTGCCGAAGGAATGACCCAATTAGGTGAATGGTCCAGGCTCATAAATCAGGGACAATTATTCTTCTGTGCTTGAGAAGAATAGTCCAGATAGCCCATGGGTGATGTTTTACTTTCTGAGGGCAGATGCCCTTCCATATCTCACAGATGTGAGTGGAAGAATAGCCCAAATGACTCAGTTTATATCATGATATTGTTTTATGCATGTTGATATAAGATGATATGATTGTTGTGAAGACTGTATGTCTCTAGACAGTAGATGTATGCTACTATGGTGGATGTGTTCCACTGTTGTGACTATGTGTCAGTGGTTAAATAGTCGTGTGCTACTTGGTGTGGTTGTGTACCACTGGATAATAGTTGTGTACTACTATGGATAAACACAATTGTGTTATATTGAATGGCACTGTTCCAACTTCCATGAAGACTATCAGTAGTGTTGGAAATGATTACCAGTTAGATGGATAGTTAGTGTGTTGGTGGATAGATATTCTCCAGGCGGAAAATGGTCCAGGACATATGTCTGGATTAGAAGAATAGTCCTTGTATACCATGGTGTGGCTTCCAGCATTTGTTGGAACAATTGTTCTTCTAGGACATATGTCCAGATTAGAAGAATAGTTCTTGTATCACTCTGTGGAGTGAGTGACTTATTCAACATCATGCATGATTACTCAGATGGAGTATAGCTTCGAGAGATGATGCAATTGATGTTATCAGATGATACTTATAGTGATGATGGTGCTCGTGATTTGATCATGAGATAGCCTGTGTGGCTATGATGATGCTACCGGTTGAATGGTATGTTTGTGCTCAAGACCATTGTTTTCAATACCTCCCTAGCTAGGAGAGAGTGTTGATATTATGGTAGTTGCGGGAGGTATTTATTTCCACGTGTAACCCTGACAAGAACAGAATATTTCAAAAAGCAAGAAGAATCCCTAAAGCCTTGGACATAACCTTAGAAGACAAGTCGACAAAAGAAAATAATTAATATTGAGTCTTTAGCCTCCAAAAAGAGAAGTCGGCCCAGACAACTAAGAAGGAGTAGTATAAGTACATGATTCCAGAGCTCATTTGTACACACACAGCTCACAACAGTAGAAATTCAGTAAGTGCACAAGTCTGGAGAGTAGATGCAGTTGCAACTACTACAGCTAGTATTTTTGGTTTTAGGCTTGGACTTTCTCTTGGTTATGGTTTGGACTTTCTGATTGGTATGTTAGCTCTAGAGAGTGGTACACTAGCTTGATTGGCTTTTGGACCTAGGGTTTGCTTATGGGATTATTCTCTCTGTCAAGGTTAAGGTGCTTGGGGGTGGCTTTGACCTATGGTTGGGTGACAATATTGCTACATTGTATATGGTCAAACGAGCACACCTATTATTTCTAACAGCCTTATAGGCTATGAGTGGAATCATATCAAAACGTTGTCATATGCACTTTGGTGAAGAGAGAAATTATTTTTATTATCTATATTGAAAAGAAAAATCATGATACTCGACTAGTGGGAGAAAGAGCAACAAGATTCTGCATTCCTCATTCTACATGAGGAATGCATAAATGTGGAAACATAGATAAGGGAAGAACAACTTGGAAACTTAGTTTCACTCTTTGCACCAGATGCAATGATGTGATAATGTGGGGAGTCAACCACGAGGAGAAAGAGCAACAAGACTTTCCACATTCCACACCTCACTTGTGGAATGCATAAATGTGGAAATCCAAATAAGGGAAGAACAAATCAGAAAATTGGCTCCACGCTTTGCATCGGATGCAACAATGCGGGAATGCGGGAATGTGGGAACTTGGCCATGGGGAGAAAGAGAAATAAACTCTCTACATTCTACATTTCACATGAGGAATGTGAAAATGTAGATAAGGGAAGAACAACTTGAAAACTAGGCTCTGCACTCTGCACTGGGTGTGATGATGTGTGAATGCGGGGACTCGACCATGGGAAGAAAGAGCAACAAGATTCTCTATATTCCTCATGCATAATGCAAAAAAGTGGAAATATAGACAAGGGAAGAACAACTCGGAAATTATACACTGGATGCAACGATGCAAGAATGTAGGAACTCAACCATAGAGAGAAAGAGCAACAAGACTTTCCACTTTTTACATTCCACACGCAGAATGCAAAAAAGTAGAAAATAAAAAAAGATAGTTTTTATTATCTTCTTATTGTTATATCGAGATCACACAAACTAAAAAAACACATTGATATTATGATTAAATCTATTAGTATAAAACCATCACAAACATAATCTTTAAGGATTTGACACACACACACACACACACACACATATGTAGCCTAAGTGGGCCCAATGGTTAAGAACATGTGTTTCCTCTTAAGAGGTCACAAGTTCAAATCCAGAGGGGGGTAGGGTATGCATACTTCAGTAGACTTTAATAGTCAAATCGCTACGCGGAGGGTGTCCCTTGTCCCACAAACAAGAGGGTTTCATACACCAACTTATATATATATATATATATATATATATATATATATATAAGACTCGGGCCTAATGGTTAAGGACATGTGTTTCCTCTTAAGAGGTCACAAGTTCAAATCCAGAGGGGGGTACGATATGCATACCTCCGTAGACTTTAGCAGTTAAATCACTGCATGAAGGGTGTCCCTTGTCCCACAAACAAAAGGGTGTCCTACACCAATTTGGTGTTTGACTTGACCGCAACCTTACAATAATATCTATCTATCTATCTATCTATCTATCTATCTATCTATCTATCTATATATATATATATATATATATATATATATAATCAATATTCACCGAGTATTGAGTAAAACTCAATATACATTGGATTAAAAAAAAACTTAAACCCATTACATTTTAATCTTTCTCATGGTACCTTTCAACCTTTGTGGCTACTTTGGTGATGAATCACCTTCTTTGATCGCCTTGTAAGACGAATTTTAAATGGTTATTAGATAATGCCAAATCTTCGATAAACAACCCAAATATAAAATTTTGGTTAAGTGATGGCACAATTGCCTATGTCCTATGTTTTCCTTCACCTCTGTCATTACTAGAAAAGGGAGAGAAATTAGTCTCTCCATGTTACGTAGAAATTGGCTTTATCCTAACTTGAAAAGGGAAGGGAATTAGTCTTTCAACTCTATTTGGAAATTCACTCTTTCATATATTTATGTTAATGTTTTTTTTTTTTAAATTGAACTTAGGAAAATTATATTATAATAGAGAGTTGTAGTACTGCATGTTCATAACTTTTACACAGAGTTGACATCTCATAACATGTCTTATACAAAATTTATATATCTTTGGGCAATTTTTTCCAATACTTCCCGCTATTATATATTCTATAAAAGACTCCTAGTATACTAAAAAAAAAAAAAAAAAAAAACATTATACTTGATGAAATACATGATGATTAACAACCTCATCCAAACCAACAATTGATGGACATTCTCGTTGTCCAATCTCCATGCCTTCGATTAGTTGGTGCACAACGTCCTCTTCTTTCAAATCCCCATAGCCTAAACTAACATACATTCTTAAATTGGAAGTCCCTGATTGGTCTCCATTGCTCAGATTTATAACCATGTTTCCCATAATACTGCATTCTTCTTTGAAAGTGGTTATTTGTCGTTTCTGTTGAACTAAAGTGCCTAATATTGATGCAAATTGGGAAATCACATGGTGTTCATTATCGTGGACCTTTGCAGTTAATGAGAAGAGAGAAGATCTATTGCATTGTATTTGTTTCTCATGATTCAGGACCACCCTTCTTATCTCTTGAAGATCCATGTGATCCACGAGAATAAAAGCAAAGCAAACAAACATAAAACCAATGTACCAAACTAGACTCAAAAGCAAACTAACATTTAACTAGATGAATTGCCTTCCTACCCACCATACTACTTTCAGAATTTTCTAGATGAGAGCTTTAAATCTTAAAAACCCTAGACCCCCCAAAATGATAGACCACCTATAGACACCATTCTCATTGTCTGAGATTAAAAGAATTGCAAAACAAATTCTGACCACACCAAAGGGATGAGCACCAAATAAAAATTGGAAAATACCTACTATGAGAATACACAGAGACAAGGTTCCTCCAGAGAATCCTCTTGGACATAAATTCACAAGACCAAACAAGCATTGTATCACAGGGTTGGCGTTAGAACCACTTACCAATCGATGGTTGATAAACTGAGACCAAAAGTCAAATTCCATTCAATGCTAACCTCTCCACACTTCAATTATCTCACCAGGAAGATAATAAACTCTTGCCTCAATTTTAAATTTGTGCTCATCTCGTCAATAGTCTCATCAAGTTACTGGCCTTATGTTGAAAGTGAAGCTCATATGTGCAAGGAACATGGAGATCTAATGCCAATGTTTTCACCATTAGACTCATTAAAACTTGTTTAAGGTATAGTTTGGTAACCAATGATACCATTGACCTTAATAACCACCTATTTTCACTCAGTGGCTTTATTTGCATATATATATATATATATATATATATGCTTCTTGATTATTCTCCCTCAAGACTTGGTAGAATGAAACCTCTTCAAATTCACCAACCTCCTCATAAACTCGAGTGAGGATAGACACAAGGGTCTTTTGAGATCACCCATTTGATTATTTCCACTTGAGTCTCCTATTACTTTCATTAATTGAATTCGATGATCAACAACTATACACAATCATTGCAACAAGGCATATACTTTGGCTTGATTGTTAGAGGATTTTCCTAAGCCCCACTCAAAGGTTACCTCACATTTTCCTTCAGAATCTATGATGACCCCCCACACTTGCCATCCTTGCATATATTTATGCTAATGTTACAAATGTTATAAACATTACAATCTCTTCATTACCATATTGTAAAATGTATTTTGCATTTCTTTATGTAATAACATAAAATTTACAATATAACATAGTGCCTTAACAATACACTCCATGATCAGTCTAATTACAAAAAATCGCTCTGAACGCGCGCAGAGGTAAAAGCTGAGATAGGGTTCGGGCCGCTACCATGATGAGCCAGGGCAGAGGGGAGCCGCCGCCCCCTCCCTCTCCCTCTGCGTCCTTCAGCAAACTCATCATTGCTTGCAGGAAGAAGCCGATCCAAGGTGAATCATCATGCTTTGTAAGAAGACTGGAGGACGTACCAGAAATCAATCTTCCCTCGGAACAACCAATGAAAGTTGCAATCTCCTTATCAGAGCGAGGTCTGGTAGGTCAGTTCATGGGGCTTTGGCCCTCTACCAGGACAACAGACAACTGGATCCAAAGAAACTGGAGGCCATTAATAAAAAACAGTGTAACCTGCTATGCCGTTGGAAGGGGCTATTTCATCTTCGATTTCATCTCCCAGGAGGATCGGGACTTAATCTTTAGAAATGGGCCATATTTCATGGGCGCACAAGGCCTTTACCTGAATCGTTGGACCCCAAACTTCGATCCAGCCTCGGAAGTGCCAAAAGACATCCCGGTCTGGGTCAGACTCTCAAATCTCCCAATCCACTGCTGGAACTCCTCGTCGTTGCAGGCTATCAAGAATGGATTAGGCCATTACATCGACAAAGCCGACCCAAAAGACCAGTATTCTTGCGCTAGAATCTGCGTGGAAGTTGACTTGGAAGTAGGCTTGCCGGAAGCGGTAAAACTGAATGTGGGGGAGTGGAACCACCTACAAAAGCTGGACTATGAACAACTACCATTTAAATGCAGAGGATGTCATGAATATGGCCATTTCCAGAGGAACTGCCCAAAAACCCCACAAGGGAAAGAAGGGGAGGAAGCATGGCAACAACCTCGGAAAGGAAGAACGAAGTCCAATGGCCCGCGAAGAGACAATCCAATGCCGGCTCAAAGCAATCCATGGAACCAAGAGACGACAAACAACTTCAAAGAGCTGGAAAACGAAGGTGAAATGGCGGTTCCAAGCAACACCGGCCAAGGGGAAGGAGGGAGAGGCGTCCAAACCCAAGAAACCGAAGGAACCTCAAAAGCAGTAGAAGGAACGGAGAATGGGGGGGTTCAAAGCACCGAGGAGGGAGAGATCTCCCCCCCAAGGAATGGGGCGGATCAAGGCAACGAGGAGGGAGAGATCTCGTCAGGGAATGAAACAGAGGGAACGAGTGAAGCATGGGACACTCCAAAGCAACCAGGCAGAGGGAGAAAGTCCAAAAAGGAGGAAAGGGAATGGGAAACGTACAAGAACGTTCTCAAAGGAGCTCAACCAACCATCAAGCAACTAATCGAAGTAAGGCAAACCAGGAAGCAGGCTAAGGCCTCCCAAGGAGGCCACTCTCCCCCTCAAAATAACTAATGAAGGTAACATCCTGGAACTGTAGGGGTCTCGACAGCAAGAAGAAGGAAGAAGCTCTCAAGGATTTAATCAAAACAACAAGAACGGACATCCTACTTATCCAGGAAACCAAGATGAGTCAGCAGGACTCATTAAAATTCTTAAAAAACGTATGGAGAAGCAGCCAGGGTTTAGCTGACAGCGCTAGAGGCGCCTCAGGAGGGATCTGCACATTGTGGAACGATGCCAAAATAGAACTAATCTGCTCCGACCTCTGCATGCATTGGATATTCACTCAACTGCTCCACAAGGAATCAGGACAAATGGCAAGTCTTTTTAATATTTATGTCCCACAGCACATTGAAGAGAAAAGAATATGCTGGCAATCCCTTCAAGACTACCTAACAGATAATGAGCTAGAAAACATTATTCTAGGGGGGGATTTAAATGTAATTCTAGCTAAAGAAGAAAAAGGGGGGGGGTCCATTGTAAGGGACCCAGCCAGAGAGTGGGTGGAGGACCTGATCTCAGCATGGGACTTAATGGACATCAAACCTTTAAGAGGGCGCTATACCTGGACAAACAAAAGGGTAGGCCCGGGGTACATAGCAGCCCGCTTGGACAAATTTCTTGTACAGAGTTCATTCCTGACGCTAGGCCTCACAACCTCCTCAGAAATTCTCCCCCATAGCACCTCTGATCATAAGCCAATCAGCCTGGAGCTTAGGAAAGAGTAAGGCCAGGGGCCCATTCCCTTCAGATTCAACCCTGCATGGATACAGGATAAAGATTTTCTGAGTAGAGTTTCCAAGGTATGGACTAGCAAAGTTAAGGGATCTGCGTTTTATGTCTGGGAAGAAAAGTTGTGAAGGCTTAAGGCCGAGCTAAAAGGTTGGGCAAGAAAAAAAGCCGGCCCAATCGCCCTACGCCTGGATGCTCAAAGGCAGCTAGAAAATCACCAGCTCGCCCTGGAAAATAAGGAGATTACACAACAGGACATTCTCAAGGAGGAGCAACTTCAAAACCAATGGCACAAATCCTGCAGAGATGAGGAAAGTTACTAGAGACAGAAGTCTCGAAGCCTCTGGCTGAAGGAAGGGGACAGGAATACGAGTTACTTCCATAAGCAAGCGGAAGCAAGGAATCTTTTCAAGGCTGTGACAGAAATCCAAGTCCAAAAGACTACAATTTCTGAACCGGAAGACATCAGAAAGGCAGCCTTCGAGACCTTCCACACTCTCTATACAGAAAATGGAAAGGTAAGCATAACTCCCTAAATGTATCCTTTATCAGTTGTTCCTAAGCTAATAAAAGATGATATCAACCGCAAACTTCTGGAGGAAGTCTCGCAGCAAGAAATCAAGGAGGCACTCGACCAAATGCATCCGGACAAAGCTCCCGGTCTGGATGGGTTTACAGCAAGATTCTTCCAGCAATGCTGGGAAACAATAAAGTCAGACCTCACCAAAATGATAAAGAAATCACAGGCAAGCAGCAAGCTGGGAGAAAGCACAAACTCAGCCTTCCTGGCACTCATCCCCAAAGAGAAAGGAGCGCTCAACTTCAGCTGTTTCAAACCGATTTCCCTCTGTAACATGAGCTATAAAATTCTCACTAAGGTAATTGCAAACAGATTGAAGAATGTCCTCCCACTCATAGTGCCGGAGAATCAAGGAGGATTTATAAAAGGAAGGCAAATAGCAGATAACATAATCCTAGAACAAGAAGCTCTCCATTCAAGCCTACGCAGGAAGGATACAGGTATGATTATTAAACTTGATCTTTCAAATGCCTTTGACAAAGTTAATCATAATTTCCTTTTTGAGGTAATGAAGAAGTTCGGATTTGATAAATCCTTTGTGAATTGGATAAGAGCTTGCATAGGATCTCCATGGATAGCCCCCATGGTAAATGGAAGAGTGACAAGCTTTTTCAAGGCGTCTAGAGGCTTAAGACAGGGTTGTCCTCTGTCGCCCCTGCTATACGCAATTCAAGCCTCAGTCCTAAGTTACCAACTGGAAAATGCCAGAATCTGCAGCAACCTCAAAGGATTAAAGATAGCCCAAGGCGTGAAGGAAATCAATCATGCGCAATTTGCGGATGATACATTGCTTCTGGGAGGGGCAAGTCGACTAGTAGCAGAAAGATACAAAGAGGAGCTGGATGCTTATGCTGGAGTGTCAAGAAGCGAGATAAGCAATACAAAAAGTAAAATTTACAGCTGGAATATTACACCCAATGAGATGCTAGAAATTTCCAGAATATTGGGGATGGAAGGGCATACAAATTGGGAAAATTTCACCTACCTGGGAATCCCTATCTCCAAGACGAACCCAAGGACCTCCAATTGGAATCACCTTTTAGACAAAATTAAGAAGAGAATTTCCTCTTGGGGCACAAATTGGCTAAGTTTAGCAGAGAGGATAGTACTCATCAAGTCAGTCCTGGCAAGTGTGCCCATTTATCAAACCTCTTTACTGCTAGCCCCTGGCACCACAATTAAACAAATGGAAGCTTTGCAAAGACAGTTTATATGGGAAGGGGGCAAACAGACAGGCAAGAGACCTCATCTAATAAACTGGGATAAAGTCTCGAAACCCCTTCTGGAAGGAGGGCTCAGCCTCAAAAACACTAAGGTACAGAATCTGGCCCTAGGGGAAAAACTGTTATGGTACATAGTTAGCGGCAATAAAGCGTGGTGCAAGGAAGCCCTTTGGAAGAAATATTTCAGAGGCAAAAGGAAGAGATGCGTGGAAAACCCCTCCAGAGACTCCAAAGGGTCCCCAATCTTCATTCTCTGCAGGAAAGCCATCGATCATTTCACCCCCCATCTGACCTGGGTGCCAGGAAATGGGAAACAAATTAAAATCTGGGAAGACTCCATACTCGGTGATCCACCTTTGGAACTAAATCAGAACCTTCAGCGTCTAAAAACTTGGATGGATGGGCAAAATCTGAGGACACTCTTCGACATCTCTACCTGGGGGACAACGAGGCACAAACCGTGGCAAGGCTGGGTAGTGAGCAACCTGCCTCTGGACTTAGAATCTGACTGGTGTTCCCTAAAATTCAGTCTGCAGGGGAAAGCCCCCCTAAGGAAAAGAGGGAAAGACGAGAGAGGTTGGGGAAGAAATGCTAAACCTTATTCCACCTCTCTGGGATACTCTGCCTTCCAAAACCTCCCTCATGTCCCACCCAACCCAGCTTTATGGAAATCCATCTGGAGCACAAAAACCATCCCCAAAATAGACCTGTTCCTTTGGACTCTCGGCCATAGCAGCATACAAATAGGGGAAAACCTCCAAAAGAAGGGTTGGGAAGGTCCGTTCAGGTGCCCCCTGTGTCAGCATGCTGAGGAAACCTCTAATCACCTCCTCCTTAATTGTAACTACTCAAGAGAAGTTTGGAAGCTGGCTGTTGGTTTGCAAAAAGATCTCCCCCTCCCCAATGACATCCTTTCCCTCCTCCTCTGCTGGCCCAATCTTTTCCCGTTCCAACAAAAGAAGCAAAGCGTTGCCTCAAGGCTTTGGCAAGCAATCCCAAGATTCATCCTTTGGGGGCTTTGGTTGGAGAGAAACAACATAATTTTTCAAGAAAAGGAAAGGAGGGCCCCCATAGTAAGCGCAAGGATCAGATCTCTTTTTGGCGAATGGGCTAGCACCCATCGGCAACCTAATCACAGTAGGGAGATGGAAGAGCAAGAAGAGCTCTGGAGTGACCAATTCCAAATCCAACAACAAACTGAGGGCAAAGCCAATGTCACAGCTCAAGAACATTGGGAAATCAGGAAGGAAAAGGGCGATTTTGACAATTGGAAAAGAGAAAGGGAAAGCTACATTCTTTCTTTTGATGGAGCCTCAAAGGGCAATCCAGGTCAAGCGGGAGGAGGAGGTATAATAGTGAATCCAAATGCAGAAGTCATGGTGCGTTATGCGTTTGGTCTGGGCATCGACACTAACAACCAGGCAGAAGCAATGGCACTCTGGCAAGGCCTGTGCCATTCCAAAAGCAATGGAATCCGAAACTTGGTTATCATCGGGGACTCCCGCCTTTTAATTCGAGCTATAGCCCTCTCTAAAGAAACCCAAAGTGCAAAACTCAACAACTTGTTAGCCAGAATTCGTTTTCTCCTCAAGGGATTCGACTCAATCCAAGTGTTTCATGTTCTAAGGGAGCTGAACTAAGATGCGGACGAAGAGGCAAACAGGGGAGCTGCGCTGGCACAAGGACGAATGGTTGTCAATGACCAACACTCCACGGTGGATCTCCCATGACTCGATCTCACGTTCAAAAGGGAATCCAGGCAAGTTGCAAGGAAGGGACAGGAAATGACAGCACCAGAATCCAATGATGGTACGCGCAACTGAGCAAATCGGGCAAAGGGAGACCAGGAGACCGAATCACATGCAAAACGTAGGCAGCAGGATCGCCCCCATACCTCTCGAGGTTTGCATCGACAGAAGAATGATGACAGAAGGAAGAATTAGCATAAATTTGCTTGCGGCCTCAGTCCAGGAGCAGACCCACTCTCAGGCACGGTGTGAGCAGAAGAAGAATTTTCAAAGAACAAGAGCAAGTGGAGAAAACATGGCCGCGAGTTCCAGTCAGAATCTAACAGTAGAGGAGCGCCTGAAGCAGCTCGATGACACGCTGGAGAAGCTGAAGCAGTCACTCCAGTTCCAACTTGACTTTCTGGAGAACCTTGACACAGAAACAGGCAGGTGACTGGAACAATTGGAGCAGGACCTTACCACAGTCAAAATCGAATTTTCTGAGGAACTAGACAAGCTTCACCAGGAGCTGAAAAGCCCCCAGGAGCAATTTGAGGACAAAATCGGTGAACTTGAAGGCAAATTATCCAAATTAAACATCGAATGGGGGGAAGGCTCCAAGAAGTAGTTAGCTTCTCGTTCTGTAGCACCTTTATCTGTAGGGTTTTCTGGCTTTTCAAGTATCTTGGCATTTTGTATAGAAGCCAAGGCTTTAAATAAGTTTGGTCTCAGGTTTCTGAATGAGTTTGGGGGTGTTATGTCATCCTGGCACTCTCAGCAATGTATCTCAGCTTAAAGTAGGCAGCAGCTCAGTGAAGCCCTGCCAGTTTGTAACCGATTTGTGGCTAGGCCACCCTTAATATAAAACCGCTAATCGTTTTCGTAAAAAAAAAAAACATAAAATTTACAATAACTTTCAATCCACTATTAACCGACTGTTAACAATCACCCACTGTTACAACACATTTTTCCTCACCCCATGTAACTTGTTTGGATGGCCTTTCCATTTCCCTATGCAGACTTGAAGTCCCCTTTTGTACATTCTAGAGCCAAAAAACACATTTGTCCACATATACGTGCCCTATCAGTTAGACAACAAACGTATATGCAAGTTGCCCCACTACAACCCGCATACATCGGGTTTGGTACTCAAAATTAAAAATTATGTCGGGTTTCCATGCCATGTCATGAGATCCATGATCCTTGACCTTCCATATACTGGAAACGCTCTGACTCGGCCCTTCAATTCCATTTGAAGGCTACAAATTGAGCCATATCCAAGCCTTGAAGGAGATTCAACAATTCAACTTTGAGAGCAAAGACACTCTGGAGAAATTTCACTTCATATTAAGTCTACATTCCTTTTTCCTTGATAGTCTGAACTCCTTGTTCAACCCCCAAGCTCTTCCTTCTTTATGATGGGGAACCTCATTGACTCCTTTATATGAGCTTGCCTTTGGTGGAGGATTGAAGTGGTGGAGGCCCAACTGGAGGGACTTAGTTTCTCGGTTCCGATATGTGTCGTTACAGAAGTTTTTCACCTATATATTTCCACTGATTATTTTAATAGAAATACTCTTTTCTTGTCCAATTGGTATCTTGCAAATATTCGAATTATTGTTCCATGGGCGTATTTGTCATGTAAGTTAATGGATTATGCTAATCTATATGCTAACATTATATATTATCACCATATGCTTGTGTATCTCGGTTGTTGAGGACAAGTTGCAAGTATAAAGCTTTGAGTTGTGGTGCTCAACTATGGTCTTCATCAAACGTTTGGACAAGGTAGGCTCTTGGCCTTGTCTTGTTAGCATTTCATTTATATAGCATATTTAGGATTAGAGTTGATTTCTACGCGTCATCCTGTTTGTTGTGGTTTACCCCATGCCATAGAGAGATTTTCCTCATAACACCAACCCATTTACAATTTTAAAATGTTGTACGATTAATTTACCAAATAAAATAATTTAGTTTTCTTCCATTCCCCTCTTAAATTACATAAACTTACAAAATTAAAAAAAGAACTAGTTAAAACTTGTTTTGATTGTTTGTATTTGTGTATAACATATATTTTTTCCAAAAGAAAATTACTCATTATATTGATATATAAATTGTTCTCTTGATTGATACAACTCGAAGGCAAAGCCATCCCAAAGACAGAAGAACCAAAGTCCAAAAGAAACCAAACAGACAGAAGCTAAACAAGCCAACACACAGGCTACAAAAAAGAAACCCCCCGAAAGGGGCATATATCTCTGATCCCCTCTTACATCCACACCATAACCTCAAAAAAAGAATGGAAAAAACCAGACAGTTGCACGCCCCCAATAAGGACCTCAAAGTGTTACCCAACACCACACATCCCTGAAAAGGACCTCAAAGTGTTACCCAACACCACACGTCCCTGAAAAGGACCTCAAAGTGTTACCCAACACCGCACACCCTGAGCGAGGACCTCAAGGCTCTGGCACAAAACCTCTTCTGAAATGTGGAAGATACGAGGCACACAAACAAGGAGCCTCTTCCACAAAACCAGAGAGAGCCACCGCTGATCAACCAAGCCCAACCACCGTAGAAAATCCAGAACCAGGAGAATCGCTTGTGCCTGCAAGAAAACCCAACACATCCAGACTACAACAAGCAAGAAAACGAAACTCTAGGGACCTCCGCTTCAACAACCAAAAGAGAGCCTGACAGGGAAACCAGAGCCGCGGTCGACTTGGCTCCACAGCCACCAAGATGATGCACATAGGATGTTTCCTCTGCAGATCCCATCGACTTCACTCAAACCCAGTTTCTCCTCCGTCATCTCCTCCGCAGATGGTCGATACACACACCAGAGTTTTGAGATGCGGCTAGCAAACCCTAACCGCAGAGCCTTCTGTCCCACACAACCGCTCAACTCCCCACTTGAGATTTTGGTATATAACAATATATTGCAATGTCCATTCATACTAATGAATATGCATTAAGTTGGGTTATATTTTTGTGACAACAAACAACCATTAAACTTGATAAACCTCACATTCCAACCTTAATAAAAACCATGCTAATATTAAAAACAATCTTTATGGGGGCTAATGTTAAACACTTACAACGAAAGCAAATGTCCCCATCTCTGAAAAGGCAACTTGATAAACCTCACATTCCAACCTTAATAAAAACCATGCTAATATTAAAAACAATCTTTATGGGGGCTAATGTTAAACACTTACAGCGAAAGCAAATGTCCCCATCTCTGAAAAGGCCAATCATTTAGCCCACCAACCCCCACTAGATATCTAGGGTAGGTGTGGGGTTGGTGATTTGGCACTAGATATAGACATTTCGTAAACTAACCAACCTGCATGAGAATAGAAATCTAAGCAAAACATTATAATAAAACAAAGTACATACAAGCATACCCAATCACTTCTTGACATTGCGTAGAATATTGACTTAGATAACCATGACGTCTTGAGTCCAAGTTCTAATGACAAAGTGATCAAATAATGTTATGCACGTTTCAAAGGTTTATCTTTCTTTTTTCATTATGTGTTGGCATTGTTTCAATTTAGTGTTTAAGGACATTCACGTTCTCCTCATATCTTGTGAGGTTTAAATTTTTATTTATTTTTTAATATTTTTTTTAAGATTTGTTGGGCACAATCTTTTAGCAATAAAAGTAAGAGAGAATGTACTACAAGTATCGAGAAAATGTAATATATCTAGGGTTTGTGTGATGAGAAAAAGTTATACTCACTATTACTATATGTTATAATAATATATATTTTATGTATTATTATATGGTATAGTAATATATTTTTATGTATTGTACATATTTTTATTTGGGTAGTTTAAGTGTTTTATGTTTTTACGAATTTGTTTATTTAAGTTTAGAGATATATATTATATTTTTTTTGGATTTGAAATTGGAATTTCTAAGAAATAAATATATATTTTTAACTATTAGATCCACTTAAGTTGTATAAAAAATTAAATAAATACTCAAATTCATAAACTCTCAACACAAAATAGACTAGTTACTCTTATATTGATATATAATTTGTTCTCTTGACAAAGTATACAAATCTTGCTCGACACAGTTCTAGTCCATAGACCATGCTCTAAAAACAAATTCTACCACTGACCCAACAGAACCATAAAATCGACAGAGATGTAAACCAATATGCAAGCTGTAAAAAGAGATTCGAAAAAAACCCAGAAGTTGCTTGCCCCCAAAGGATCTCAAAGTGTTAAGGAAACATCGCACGCCCCTAAAGGACCTCAAAGTGTTAAGGAAATACCACACACCCCCAAAAGACCTCAAAGTGTTTACCAAATACACTTCACGTCCCCAGTGAGGACCTTAAAGCTCTGGCCCAAACCTCTTCTTGCCAATGAGAGAGGACCATAGCAAGTGGAAGCAAAACTACAGAAACCGAAACCCCCGCTGCAACATGGTCACCAACGCGCATCTGGAAAGGTTCACACGGCGAGAGATAGTAGAAACACCATCAAGGTTTTTTTGTAGAGCCCTCTGGGGCCATCGACCGTTGCAACCCCACTCGCCCTGAAGAAGCACATGTTCGAGCCACTGATCCCACTAGGGCCGCTGACTGCCTAGCAGCGCCTCTCGCCCTTGAAGAAGCTCACTCTGTCGACTGCCTTACAACCCCTCACACTCACGCTCGTCCTTCTCGCCGCAGAGCCCCACTCGCCCTTGTTCTCTCACTCACCCTTCTCACCACAGTGCACTCGCTCGCACTTTAGTGAAACCCTAACAGTAGAGCCCGCTCCATCGCCAACTAAATGTAGTTATGTCATTACAAAAACCATTAAACCTACTCAAGTTGTATAAAAAACCAAATAAATACCCAAATTCATAAACCCTCAACACAAAATAAACTACTTACTCTTACTTCCTATCTTTTAACTTTCCAACTCACTATTAAGACATTATCCCCAAACTATCATATCAAAATCAAATCCACAAACAAAAACTTCATCCAAATTAAATCTTTTTTATTTTTATAAATAATAATTCAATCGAATGCCAAAAAAAAAAAAAACCTTAATCCATATCAAATCTTTTTTATTTTATAAATAACAATTCAAAACATTAGTTGTGCAAGTAAGATGACTCTTTCCTACTTTGAGTAAAAATTATTGGAAGAAATGTACGATACTTCTTCTATTTGACTATCCTGTAGCAACCCTAACAAATTAAAAAAAAAGATGGAAACTCTCCTCCCCTACCTACCAAGGGTCCACTTCCATTACCCACCCCATCTTAAACAAACACTAAAAACAAAAATAATATAATAATAATAATAATATTCTCAAATTTCTGTAAACATAAATATCTCTACACCGTATTGTATCCATAATCGTATGTCGAGCAACGGTCAGAAATGCTAATCCCTAAGATATTTGGCATCGAGGATCCAGAGATACCCTTCGGACAAGGAAAGATCCTGGCCGTCCGTGGCCATATACGGTAGGTGAATGAAGACTATATAAACAGTGATCATCCCACTCTCATTCCTCGCATTCTCTGTTGGAGCAAATCGACCTAAGTTCGATCGCTGTGGTCCGTGGTTCTGTCAGATCTGCGTTTTTTTTTTCCAGTTTTCGCAGCAATGGCTCTTCTTGCTGAGAAAACTGTGTCCGGACGGGAATACAAGGTGAAGGACATATCCCAGGCGGACTTTGGGAGGTTGGAGATAGAATTGGCAGAAGTTGAGATGCCTGGATTGATGGCCTGCAGGGCTGAATTCGGGCCCGCGCAGCCCTTTAAGGGTGCCCGGATCACGGGGTCCCTTCACATGACCATCCAAACCGCGGTTCTCATCGAGACTCTCGCGGCTCTGGGCGCCGAGGTGAGATGGTGCTCCTGCAATATCTTTTCCACGCAGGACCACGCCGCCGCGGCTATTGCCCGCGATAGCGCTGCGGTGTTCGCTTGGAAGGGGGAGACGCTGCAGGAGTACTGGTGGTGCACCGAAAGGGCTCTCGACTGGGGTCCAGGCGGTGGCCCGGATCTGATCGTTGATGATGGTGGTGACGCAACGTTGCTGATCCATGAGGGGGTCAAGGCCGAGGAGGAGTTTGCCAAGACCGGGAAAGTGCCGGATCCAGAGTCTACCACCAATCTGGAGTTTCAGATGGTTTTGGGGTTGATCAAGGAGAGCATGAAGGTGGATCCCTTGAGGTACCATAGGATGAAGGAGAGGTTGGTTGGCGTGTCTGAGGAGACAACTACTGGTGTTAAGAGACTTTATCAGATGCAAGCCAGTGGGACTTTGCTGTTCCCTGCTATCAATGTCAATGATTCTGTTACCAAGAGCAAGGTATGTGGGTAGTAGCTTCTAGGGTTTTTTGTTTGTTTGTTTCTTGTTTAGAAAGATAACTTGTTTCTTTTTGTGAATGTCTGTGAAGTGGGTTTAGAAGTTTGAATGGATTTACTTGGGCTTAT
Organism: Picea mariana; assembly: GCA_032191745.1. NCBI lineage: Eukaryota > Viridiplantae > Streptophyta > Pinopsida > Pinales > Pinaceae > Picea > Picea mariana. The sequence goes on from JASDQU010100991.1 coordinate 276,166, forward strand.
GTACTAAATCTGATGGGTAGCTATTAGGCCAAAATTTCCTGGGGCTTGTATGAAGCTTCATCCCTTCTGAACTCATGCCATGAGGGTCGGTAGGGTCATAGGTGGCTGTTCATGCCATGAGGGTCGGTAGGGTCATAGGTGGCTTAACAGCGTGTAATCTCATCCCGTTGGAATTCACGCCACATGGGTGGGCAGGGTCATGGATGGCCTAACAGCGTGTATCCTGACCAGTGAACCGATGCTAACCAGTGAACTAATGCTTTGTTTCTTTATTATTTTGGATTTGAAACCTATCATAGTCATTTTTAAACTCATGTCATATTGGTGTCTGTGATGTGGGTTTAAAAATTCATGGACTGCAAAGAGTCTACTTGATTCAAGTGCTAGGTGTCAGATCTGATGGATAGCTTTTCTGTCAGGAATGCTCATGCTTGCTCCAAGCATCATGTCTTTGGAGCTAATGTCATATTGGTGGGGAGGGTCACGTATAACTTGAAATATGGCCGAGTCATTTTAAATTCATGCCATATTTTGTGCCTATGATGTGGGCAGTTTATGATCCTCAAATAGTGGTCTTCATTTATCTTAAGTGCTAGGTGCCAGGTGCCAGATCTGATGGGTGGCTATCATGTCACGTGCCCACATCATAGACAGTTTAGTTCTTGTTATGTAGCTCCAAGCCACTCTTTGGATTTGAAATGCCTTGTTTTATTTCAGAAAACTGTTTGTGGGAGTTTTAGATTATTAATCTATTGGTATAACATCAAATGATGAGGTTAGAAGCATGATGTGGCAGAACTTGGTATTAGTGGATCCGTGTGAGTTTATAGACATCTTAGTCCTGTTGAGTGCGATTTGTGACGGTTGGATTGGAGGCTTAATAAAAGAGATCATTGTCTGGAAACATTGGGTTTCATATATGTTCTTGGTTGCATTGTGTTTAATCGTGGGCCTGATGCTATGAAGTTATTTTAGAGCATATAGGTTGCACTGTATTCAATAATTATCTTGATGCCTTGTGATCCATCAAGATCACTTCTGATGTCGTGTACACCAGATCAACAACATTCTACCTTTTAAGGGTGTTGAATTCATGTGAATTTATGGTGGCAATAGAAGAAGCTTTATGATTAAATTCGAATACCTGAAAATAATTTCAGTTATTTGGTTGTTACATGTTATGGTAAGTTTTTTCGAAGTTGTTTGGGCCTGTCTGGAATTTTTTGATGTGGGCTTTGAAGCACTGTGAATTAGATCTAGGGCTGGAAAGTGTTTTTGGTTGTGTTCTTGTACTACTTGAGTTGTGGGTTGTCGTAAACTTGATTGTGTCTTTGTTCTCTTGCAGTTTGATAACTTATATGGGTGTAGACACTCTCTCCCAGATGGTCTGATGAGAGCTACAGATGTCATGATTGCTGGTAAGGTTGCTGTTGTGTGTGGATATGGAGATGTT
>JASDQU010100991.1:359559-370318 GCA_032191745.1 Picea mariana
GTTCCAAGGGGGAATTAATTTATGTCTCATGGTTACTACTATATCCTATCTACAACCTCTTTCATGTATTTTCCATATTATCATTTCATCCTAATGTTTATGATATTACAATTAGGAGCCTATTGAAATGATTTATTATTTTAAGTTTAAATTATTTCCTACCCTTAAGTACCTACCTCCTATATTGAAGAAACGAATTCCTACACTCATGCAATCAAGGAGAGTTCAACTAGGACTCTTGATCCCTATCATTAAGTAAATATAAACCAAATATTTTTCTATGAAACCCCCAAATAAGGAATTGATTTCTTGTCTATGTTGGGAAAAGAGGGATTCGATCCAACCATAAATTCCCATACAACTACCTTTTTACTTACTTCCTTCATGATTAGGACTCTTCCTTTCCCTATCCTTCATTCATGCAAATAGATAATTAGAAATAGGATGATCAGATTGAGAAAAAAATGACTTCTTGAGTAGATAATAGAGTTCTTAATGAAAAAATAGTAGCCCAACTATTATAGGATCCATGCAGAGATGAAAAAGGCACTATCATGCAAAATTAGACACAAAGATTGAGTAGGGAAGTAATTTTTTCAACCTCTATATTTTGTTGGCTTTCTTGGTTGGTTTGGAATCCTTTGATGAAGAGAAGAGTGATTTGGGATCTTTGTCAAATAATGTTTTCCCTAGTGGTCTCATGTCCCAACATAGGGGCAACATTCACAAGGGATTTTCCTATGGTTGAGAGGAAAATTGTTCACCCACAAAGAGTAGCTTTGGAGCTCATCTTATGAAAGATAAGTGTATTCCTTTTTCTCTTTGATTAATATCTCAATCATGATTGAATGTACATGTATATTAACATCATTTGTTTTAAGTTAGTGCCATGGAAATTATGTAGATGTCAGTAAGTGAACAATTGTTCTTATAATTGATTAAATTGAAAAATTTGTATGATAATCCATTGATAAACCTCATACATGCAATATTTTTATGTCACCTAGAATTTTGGATCCCTTGATAACATAACACTTTTTTCCATTCAAGTCTAATGGGTAGATGGAAGCATTGACTCTCTAGGTTGCAATGAATGCACTCTTTAAGTAATTGAGGTTGAGAAGAAAGCCACATTATATATGTTGGAACCATATATAAAACTTTGTTATATGACGAGTTAAGTTTCTTTGAATATATCCTCTCTTAATTTTAATTGAGGCCTCTTGGCACATTTCTGGATGTGTCAAAATTGATTATATTAATTTTACTAAGCTTGATTTATGAAGCAACACCCTTTCCTATTAGGGAAAATAACTAATGAGTCATCTTTGCAATCATTATAGAGTAGAAGAGATGTTGATAATATCAACAAAGAAAAGATTGAATATTAAGATATTATGTAGGAGGTGGTTGTCTTCTATATGTTATTTGTGTTTGATATGCCACTCAATGTTTTAGTTATGTAAAATGTAAAGTGTGTGTATATTTTTAATAATGGATAGATTTGTATTACAAAAAAGGTTGCAACCTAACTAGTCGACATTGTAATATAAATAATGAAAAGGGAGGTCAAATCTTGCATCTAGAGGAATATGCAGAAAGTTGGTGATATGATCAACCCAAGAATAAAATTATCCCACTTGTGCTTCCAATGCCAACAACAAAGTCGCTTGACCTTGCATGCGATTTATTATTCCTACTTCTATCTCCTTTAGTACTTGGATTYGAGCTCATGCGTGAACCACATGTMTACCCCTTTCCTATGACTGTAATCATATTTTCCTCYCATATTTTGTGACTTTCACTCCAYTGCAATGTTTATTTGGTCACCTCATGTTGTTCTTTAGAAATTATGTGTTCACAATTCCTCATTTTCCTCCTAAGATATGATATTTCACACATCACAGATCTCCTATTTCTGCATTGTTCCATTGTATACCTCATCTCCCATCCAAAACCCCACATATCTCATAGGTTATGTCTCCAGCCTGGTGCTCTTTGTTTTTTAGCAGAGGAGAGAATCCCTTCATGCCCCCTCATGATGCATGTAGCCTACAATAAGGATGAGGAAATTCCAAGAAACAAATGGGGAAAAAAAATCCCTAGTGTCAATCAATCCAATTGGCTGAACTCTATTACATTAAATTATCGACCTGGGGATACTAAATTGATGAAGTCCAATGAAAAATATATGCAGGTACTAGTCCTAATCTATCCTATGACGCATAAAGAAATATGGTCATTGGTTTAGCTGCAGAAAGAAAAAAGTAATGCTTAAGAAATGAAAAAAAGAGTTTTAAGGAACACACAAGTAGTTCTAATATGTTTAACCAAAAATATACTGGATTGTTATAACATTCTATTGATCACTTAACACTGTGAAGGCTCCCACTGATCACAACAATCAATCATTCAATTTGTGGTTGCAAAATTAGTTACTCCTGTGCAAACAAAAATGAATACGTTGCAAAAAGAAGCAACAAAATTATAAATCACACAATGAAAAAACAATACCAATAATGCTTAAAGAAATGAATAGCGTGCTCCTCCACAGAGGGCCCTCATGGTTTTGGGTATGCTATTTGATGAAATCGTATAAAAATAAACTACTTTGAAACATAGATTTAATAAATCATGAATATGAAAGTAACTAGAGGCTTATGTTAATCAGAAAACAAGTTTTACAACAAGTCCAATTACAAAGTGTAATAATGGTAATCCCCTTCTACGGATCTGATCACTCATATTTATACAATAAGAACACGATCACTCAAATCCATATCATATRGATATCTTGATACAATTCTTATTAAATAAATCATGCACACATTGCTAAATCAAATATGGATCCTTCGTGGATGCTTGAATTTAACTTGATTATCCACAAATATAGAAATTCATGATAGGATACATGAATTTGTCAAATGTAATCTCTCCTTACTCTCATGCCTTGATTTKTTGTAGCTGGCTTCACATATTCTGCCATGTGGATGTGTTGAATTCAAGTTTGAMTTCACCCCTTCTCCATGCTAGAAGATCTATAAGCCAAGATGACAGGTGGATGATCTTCGTGGATCCTTTTGATGCTTCCCAAATGTCATGATTTCGTCTAAGGTTGACCACATCCATGTAGATGGACACATATGTTGCAGAAACACGTCTGAGTAAATAGGCTACAAAACTATAATTATGTGTTTCTACAGAATCATAATATTTTGTTGCTACTAATTTTAATAATGGTTAATTAAATCATTATGCATTAATAAGAATAAAATTAAACATAAGACTGGAAAAATTACCTCTAACCTTCTTCAATGCATAATTTCTGTAGCTAAACATGTTTAAGTGGAAAAAATGAGTATAGTGTGATATAAACGAGGCATAGATATAGGTTTTAAATGGGAATATGATATACAACTATGAAAAAAATGATTCCATTCTGAGGACTCAACATCCCCCCCACACAGAAGATGTTGCATGTCCTCATGTAACCAAAATGACTAGCTCCCTTCAACAAAATTTCAAAAATTCTACCCCCTTCCTCCTTAGGTTATGTCTAAAGCATCTATCAGAATGTTCAATCTTGAGGCTTGTCCCTATCCAATTCTTTCCTTATCAAACTTTTTCCTTAATCTTRCTTAGCCTGCTCTGCATATACCACTTTCTGGCTTTAGTTGACAACAACTTATTTTGAGATTCTAGTTGCTCTTTATCTTTCTGCAGTGGTGCAATATTATCTTTCAAGGCTAAGTTTTCTAACTTGATTTGATTATCGAGGAGTGTTAGATCCTTGAGTTTTTCTTTTATCTTTCTAACCTTCCCAACTCGCCTTTCCTTAGGAGAAGTAGAAACAAATTCAATTTATGGTTCCTTGTCAAACTAAATGTCATCATGCATTTCATAATAATTTTCAAATTGATTAAATTCTCTATTCAAATCCTTTGAATAATAAGTACGTAAACAAAAAATAGGCGATGGACTAGAAAAAAAATCAGACCTAGGATTTTTGTGTAAAGTTATATTATCCATGCTTTCTGGCTGCTCTTGGTCAGACTCTTTAAGTTCAATAACTTCCTCGTTCTGGACCTCACTTATATCATGCTTCTTTGCTGCTAATTCTTTTGTCATGATCCTTGTAGTACATCGCACGGTGGCTTCAAATTTCCTTTTCTTACTTTGAACTACCTCTGCTATGCTTCCTGATCCTTGTGACCTTGAATTTTCATCTCCCAATTTTAATTTGTTGCACTCAAATTTATTGGTTTCCTTGGTTGTGCTTTTCTTAGGCCTTCCTCTTGATTTTTGAATTTCAGGGTTCAAAACCATGACTTCTTCCTCTGTCTTCTGGTCTATGCTATGTTTCTTCTCTATCATTATCTTTGATGTTTTTCCTTTCTTCTTCTTAGGTTTTTTACTCTCCTTGTCCTCTATATGTTCGAATTATTTAGCTTCTGTAGCTTCCTCCGACTCTGCATGTTTCAACTCTTCTTCCTCTAGTTCTGCATTCTCTAACTCAAGTACTTTAGGACTTCCTTGCTTGGTTTCCAAGATTTCCAAATTGCAAACCCTCTTTTTTGTTCTTGAGACTCTATTTTTGGTATCCTTTTTCTCTAAACCCATTGTCAATTGTTTCTATGGGGCTTCAATATAATGATTGCGAATCAAGAAATATTCCCAATCATCATTCTATTCTTTCAATTTCTTTTCCACCAACATTTTAACTAACCCAAAATGAAAAAGACTACCTTCAATAGACCTAGGGTTCGCTATATTTTGGAAGCCATTTTCTTTAAACTACTCATTAGATAATAAGGCATATCCAACTCATAGCCTTTCATAAAATTCATCAACAATCTAAGATGGTAATAAAATACTAATCCATACCTCACTTCACATGTCATGTACTTTTGTATGATAAACAACATGTCACACTACATCTTCTTAAATGTAGAGGTAGGCATGCCCTTTTTCCAATTTGCTGCTTGTTCTGGATTTTTAAGAAAAGCCTTCTAGACTTTGCCTCAAATCCTCTTGTTTTTGAACCAAAGTTTTCTACTTTGAGGTAGCTTTGTCACCTATTAGATAAATGCTTATATCAATTGGATCTCAATATCCCCAATTCGAGCCTTTGTGCCATCAAATGTTCTTGGTAAGTCCTTAGCCACTTGTTTCTCATGCCCTTGAAACTTATGTAGAAAGGGAAACAACCTTGTTTTTTCAAATCGCCTCATACACTTGGGATATGCCTCTAGAAACTCAATCCCACTCAACTCCCATCTAACTACACTCCCCATACTTCAATTGTGCAGATCTCAACGACAATTCAAGACAAAATCAGACACTTTGTCAAGGTAGGATAGGAAACAATAATGAGAGAAGGTGGATTTCATGAATAAAACAAAAATTTCGGGCGATTTCATCGAGGAAAAAATTCATAATTCAAAATCATGCAAACGGTCATGTTGTTTTTCGTGCTATAATTGCAGTTTGTGGCAACACTCTTTCATGATTGGGTCAATTTGATGGCCCAATCAATCACTTCTGAAATGCATGCTGAAAATAAATTTTCTCCATGCATATTTAGATCATATGATAGATTGTTTTGGCATGAGAAATTGTATAGTTAAGGCAAGAATTCACAATCATGATTAAAATGAATTTCGGAAAAATAAATAGCGGGATTTATGAAAACAAAGTATGATCATTGAATTTGGGAAAATAAATGGTAAAATTAGGAAAAAAATGATTTAAGAAACCATTACCTCTATAATTTTACCTATAGCCCAAAACTTTGTGACCTCTAGAACTGAATTGAAGCATGAGTGAATGTACAATGTTGTTCTGCTAATTATATTGTTTCATAAAATAATGTTCTAGTAATGAAGATGAATGCTGGTGAAGATGGAAAAGAAAATGATCCGAAACTAATGCTGATGAAGAGACCAATGTTGCTGAAGAAGCTAACTTGATGCTAATGCCGAAGAAAAATATGTTGACCGAAGTCTATTCTAGAAAATCTAAATCTACTATAATTGAAGTTTCCAGCATCGAATTTCATGAAAAATTGCATGAAATTCATAAATCGTACCAATATTGGTCTTGCAAGCTAATAAAATGCATTAGAATCTAGTAATTGCTTTGAAAAATAGCTACAAGTAACTTTCGATAGTTGCAGAAAGTGCCTGTGGCTGCAGAAAAAGTCTGCAATTATAGAAACTAAACATTTTTACCCATAAATCTAAGATCATGAACTGTAGTGTGTGATAAAAGGATCTATCCTATTATGATGATGAAACTCTGGGACTAAATATTTAAACAATCTGATCACTACTACTAAACTTGTTTAATAAAAACCACTTTTAAACAAAAAGCTTCTTGAATTTTGAAATGAATATGTCTGGCTGATACTGCAAAACTAAATCTCCGCAGGCTGCCAATGACTTATTGCTGAAACTTTAGATTCTAGAAAAATGTTGAACATGAGTTGAATATATCTTGTTTGTTTATTTGAATAATTTTGAGAATTGTTTCCGCCTTCTCTAGTTTTCAAACATAATTGTTGCACAATTGCTCCAATAAACTGGTTTCCACAATCTATGCTTATTTTTTTATTTACTTTTTACTTTATTTTCTTATATATATATATATATATATACTTGAGATAAGAGTAGGGGAAGAATTTCCCTTACTCACTATCTCCATCTCTGGTTGCTGAAGCAAATTATGGACATATTATTCTCTATTAGTAGGCTTATGATATAAACTTAATTTGTGCCCATTTACTAGAAATGATATGTCTTCCTCATCAATGGATTTAATTGTGTCTGACCCATTATCAAAGACTATCTCTATCTCATATGTCCCTAACCAATGGGTATTGAGATTTCCTTTAAAAAAATTGGGTCTAGAATCAAATAAGAGAGTCCAATGACCTAGTTTGAATTTCTTATTCCTGATGAATTTTTCATGCCATCTCTATATTTGTTTTTGAATGATAGTAGTTTGTTGAACTTCATCTTGTAGGATCTCATCCAATTCATTTAGTTGTAACCGTTGAAAAATTGGTTTTCATTGATGTCAACCCTAGAAGAAGTTCAGAAGCCGCAAAGATTGATTGAAGAAAAATAACATGAAGGACATCACAAATGCATGTAGAACCACCATGAATTGATATCCCTTATCAAGACGTTTTCAACGATACGTGGAAAACCACTTGGATCCTCATGGTCGAGGATATATGCTCTTTTGAAAATGAACATGTAAATTGCAAATAAGAAGTTACAAGTCGACCTTGATGCTAAAAAAAGGAAATAATGTGAATTGCAAATAAGAAGTTATAGGTCATCCCTAATGTTAAGAAAATAAAGTGCTTAAAGAATATAAATACATATGGAAGAACCTTTCATTTGAATCATCCAAGGAAGTGAGATATAAGATCAAGTTTGGTAGCAACGTTGTATGGAGGAAGCCACACTCGAAGTTGCACGAGTAAGGAAGGTTGAAGTTGCAAGTGTGAAGGGGTTTTATGAAAATCCCTAATTGAGTAGGTCCTCACTGGTTGAGCATAGAGTGTTCCGCGAGGCACTCACAAGTTGTACCATCCTCGTCACATGAGGCCCTGCTAGTTTTCATGGTTCTGTCACACGAGGATCGTTGATATTGGAAATTATAACACATGATCCAAAGCTTATTCTTTGTGATCTCAACACATGTTATATGTAATTTTTGTATTCATTTCGATGATGATATTGGATCAATGACAAGTTAATTTTATATATTCAAAGGGTGGAAGGAAGGGGAAAGGAAAGGGGGTTGTAGCCTCCTTTTAGTTGGTGCTAGAGAATATAGGGAGTTGGAGATTCCTTCAAGTTGGAGCTTGTAAATTAGGGGGTTGGAGCCTCCTTCCAATTATATATGGAGAATGTGGAAGTTGTAGCTTCCTTTTAATGAAATATTTTATTATATAAGAAAAATAGTTAGAGGATTTTCACTTATATCTATTGTGCATTATGTATCTCTTCTTATTATTTTTATTGGATATATTATTTGATTGGAAAGTAAAGTTGTAAAAAGTGATAAATTGTACTTGATACTGATTCATTCCCCTCTCAGTATCAAAAATTGGTATCAGAGAAGGTTACCTTCAACACAATTTAATCACTGAAGGAAGATCATGAACAACAATGGAGGGCCAAGGTCACATTCCAAATGGGATTCCACCATTTGATGGAAACAATTATGCATACTATAGCAATAGAACACAAACTTACTTGACATATTATAGAGTGGATATTTGTTTCTCAGTTGTCAATGGCTATAACGTTCCAAAAACCACTCCCACCGATCTAGACGAGAAGAAATTAATGAGATAAAATGCAAAGGCTAAGCATGTTATCCTAGGTGGATTGACACCAACTATTTCTAGCAAGGTGATGAGTTGCAACATAGCTAAAGAGGTATGGGACAAACTTAAAAATATTTATGAAGGTGACCCTAAAGTCAAGCAGGTCAAACTTCAACAACACAGAGAATAATTTGAAAATTTGAAAATGGATGAAAAGGAGGATATTGTAACCTATTTACTTAGATTAGATGAAGTTGTCAATGCTATCAGAGTATTAGGATAAGAAACCAATGAATCCTTGGTTGCATAGAAAGTGTTGAGATCACTTCATGTGAGATATGATGAAAATGGATGAACTACATGGGTCCCTCATAGCATATGAAATGAGAACATGTACAAAAAATGAATAGTAAAACATAGAAGTAGCCTTTAAATATATGAAGAAAACAAAGGACAAGGAACACAAGGAAGAAGAAAAATCGGGCTATGATTCATATGAAGAAGAAGCACATTTTGTAAGAAAGATCAAGAGGGGAACCGACAAATACAAAGGTAAGTTTACTTTTAAATCCTTCAATTGTGGTAGATTAGGACACTATGCTAAGAAATGTCCTTTTGAAGAAAAGAAAATCTTCCACAAGAAAAAGAGTCACTACTCCAAGGAGGAAAAAAATTCTTTAGATGAAAGTGATGGAGAAGAAATGTATACAAGGGAAGTTCTATTCATAAATCAACAAAATCAAGATGATGACCACATATATTCTAAACCAGATGAAATCAATTCTGAAGAAGAGTTTGATGAAGAAACTAAAGGAACAATCTTTGACTCTTTCTGTGGAGGAAATGACATCAGATAAAGTGAACAAGAAGATGATGAGAATCTTGAAAAATTGAAGCATGCTGAAGAAGAAAATTCTAAGCTCAAAAACAAAAATAGAGAGCTAAGAAATGAATTGGTAAGCTGTGAAGAAGAGTATCACGAGCTTGAAAAGACAATTAAGAGCTTGAAGGAATAATTAGAATATTTTGAGAAATTAAAAGAAGAATTGGATCACACAAGAAAAGAGATAATGTTGACAATGGAAAAGTTGAATTTTTTTGGAAGAAGTACTGAAAAACTAGATGAAATTCTTTACAATTAGAGATCACCTACCGATAAGACATGACTTGGATATGATAGCAGTTCATAGAAAAAAACACAGATAAAGAGGACAAGAAAGATGAAGGAAATTCTAGAAGTTATGCAAATGAATTAAGAAGTGGAATCAAAAATCAAGAAGAAATTGAAGAGCAACAGGAACATGGCAAAAGATAAAAATTCATAAGGGGTGAGACATCAAGAAGGTATTTTCCTACTAGGTATGAGAACAATCAAGAGGGAGTTGAATAAAAACAAGAACATAACACCTCCAACTGAAACAAAAGATCAGAATTCAGGAGCCGTGAAACACCAAGAAGATCACTTCCTATCAGGTATGAGAATGTTTTTCTTGGTCATTGTTAAACTTGTAATAAATTTGGACACAAAGCAATTCAGTTCAAAATCAATGCAATAAATAGCTATGTGAGAAACAAAAATGATTATGGATATCCAAGGAACAATCATGTAAACAATAGATCTGGAAATGCTTATGGATATGCCAACAAAAATTAAATCCATTTGATCCACTAATGGATCAAAATATTATATACTACAAATGAAATAATCTTGGTCACAAAGCACGAGTTTGCACATATATAAAATAATATGCTCCTATCATAAAACTAGCTACAGTATGAAGAAGGAAAGAGAATCCAAACCAAGAATTTTTTTGAATAACACTGATCACTAAAGATAAAGAAGAAGAAGATGAATGGTACATAGACAATGGGTGCTCAACACATATGATCGGGGACCAAAACAAATTCATCGACTTAAATGAAAAGGGTGGCAATGTTTCATTTGGAGATGAATCCTATGACAAAATACTTGGAAAAGGTGTAGTAAATATTGGAAGTGAAAATTTCCTATTGGTTGAATATTTGAAGCATAATCTCCTCAGTGTCAGTAAAATATGTGATCAAGGATACACTCTTAAGTTTTATTCCCGAAAATGTGAAATAAGAGAAAAGGAGTCAAGAAAATTAGTTGCAACAACAATGAGAAGACCAAATAACAAATACCTTCTAGACAAAGACAAGAGAAAGAAAATTGAAGTCACAAAAAAGAGCTCCAAGGATCATAACAAAGAAAGAAAGGATAAGAAGACAAAATAAAAATAATAAGTACTATTGAGTGCCATATGTTCAGGGGGATCAACCCCAAAGAAAAGAATCACCTTTGTCGTTGATGTCAAAGGGGGAGAGAAAGAGAAAGAGCATGATGATAGGGGGAGAGAAGGATGATAGGGGGAGCATGAGTGTTTCCATCAATGA
>JASDQU010100992.1:0-10810 GCA_032191745.1 Picea mariana
CAGAATCTCCATCTTCCATCCTAAGATGATACAGCTTCTTTCGAAGAAACAACTTGTTTACCAGGGACTTTGATTGATACAAATTCCCTAACTTATCCCATAGTTCCTTGGTTGTAGATTCTCCCGAGACATTCAACAACACCGAATCTACCAGGCAGAGTCAAATGGTACTCCTTGCTCTTCTGTCCAACTTGTCCCAATATTCCTTCGACATACCAGTAACTGGTGTACTAGTAGTTTGTGTACTGGTAGTTTGTGTACCAGTAGTCTGTGTGCTTGTAGATGGTGTACCAGTAGGCTGTGTACCAGGATCCACAACGATCCATTGTTCTTTGTCTACAAGAAGGTCCTCCATCTTGAGATTCCATAGCTCAAAGTTTTTACCGTTGAAATTCTCTATCTCGATTCTAGATGAGCTCTCCATTCCTCTTACTTTACTCAAATCTCCACTGCAAAAGCTCCCAGTAAACCCAGGTTTATCACAGACCCAAGATCAACTTGATCTATTAAGACCGAGCCAAACCCTTAGCAACAAAGGCGTCCCTCTGAAGCCAAAAACGTGCTCTGATACCACATGTAAGTTTTAAACCTGTGAAGTAAAGAAATGCATATAGATTCTTAAGCAATACAGAAATTAATCAATGGCTCATACACAGAATACACAGAGATTTTTACCGAAAACCCTGAACCGGGAAAACCTTTCTTATTTTCATTATATCGAATTTCACCATTCGCAATACAATATATACAATGTTTTTAGGTATTCCGTAGATACCAAAACCCTAATCCCTTAATCCGGGATTAATTTACAAATCAGTTAAAAATAGCAAAATACGCTAAAAATAGCAAAAAACCGCCCAAAAAAATTTTCAGGGCGTTGCCCCAAACGCTGCGCGTAACCAGGGGGGGGCATACCTGCCCCCCCCTGGGACCCCCCTAGGAAAGCACCCGGCGCACACGGCAGAGCCCTAGGTGAAGGGATCGTCAGACGCAGTTGTCGTATCTGACGCACCCACACACACACACATGCAAAGAATATAACACATACCCAACAATGGTTAGGTCGAATCCTATCAAGTTGACTCGACAAAGTTGCCGAGTCAACTCTAATTTTTGACGATTACATGTGGACAGGATGTTCTGAATTATATGGAAATAAATTAGATCTTGAAGCTATAAAAAGAGACCCCTTGGGTCATTATCAATCATGTGATTTGAGATTGTGCAACATATCATGTAGATGAAGATGTGCTACATGACTGTGATGTTTTGATTATAGTGCACTTTTCTTAAGTGTTGTAACGATGTACTTAGACACCACCCTTTTTAAATTTTTTATTCCTCTTTGATTATATATAGTACTATGTCCTTTGTTCCATATCATCTTCCATCATATTCCCCAACATGGTATTAGAGACGATGGTTTGTAAACCTCAACTTGTTATCTGCAAACCTTTTTGAGTTGAATGTGTTGTGTGATTGACTCTTGTCTAGTGGTTTTCTTATTAGAACTTTGAAATAGACCAATATATATAGATATCAAACATGGCTTCAAATATTGATCCTATTGTTCTGAATGGATCAAATTATGCAGTATGGGAACTAAAATTGGAAACCCTACTGAAGAGTAAAGGACTATGGAAATATACCAAGCTAATGATTCTAGATCCAACAGATGATTAGGCCAATTTTGTTGTTTATGGAAAAAAGGATGAGGTTGTGGGGGTCATCATGACCTACATCTCATGGGAGATTCATTTTCACCTGAGTGGAATCGATTTTTCTCATCAGTCTAGAAGAAGATGAATATCTTGTTCGAACGAGTTGACAAGATCCATGTCATGCAGTTGGAGAAAGAGTTGATCTCTCTCGATCCTCATTCCTTTGAGATAATGGAGGACTATTTTTCATGCATCAAGGAACTCTAGTTTAAAATTAGAGAATGTAAAAATAAATATCAGAAGAAGGATGGACAACTCACCGAGTTGGTCCTGATGAATCTGAGAACACCATTCAATGTGATTGTGTAAACTTTTCATACCAACTAGAAAGAACAAAAAGAAGATGGTAAGGATTATACCTTTGAATACTTTTGTGGTATTTTGATTACTGATCAACATAGATTTCTTGGATAAGGTAATCTTGGTGTAAACACCAAGTTCACTTTCTTAAGGGAAAGGAAAAAATGGATTCCAAGAATAGAGTGTAGTTCGGTGTCTCTACACAAAAACCTACACACCATGACCAAGGAACCCGAGACAACCATAATGAAGTCGAAAGAAGAATACATTCCAGTACTGTGGAAAGGCTGGATATGTGGAGAAAAATTGTTATAAGAATCAAGACGATTTAGAGAAGGTTAAATGCCTTGAAGGAGAAGCGTTTTTTGTTCATTGACCAACTGATAATTTCACCTTCCAAGTTAGGACTTCTTAGGCCTTGTTGTCTAATATTGCACAAAATGAGTGGGTTGTCGATTTTGGGTGAACTCATCATATGGACAAGGATGTCACTTTATTCACAAGACTGAATGAAGTTAAGGAGAGTAAAATCTATGTTACTAATGATTTTTCTTTGGATATTGTTGGTTAGGGTGATGTAGCTTGTCGACATGGGAAGATTGTCGACATATATCATGTGCTTCCAATATGTTGTCTATTGATCAGTTAACACTGAAAGGTAAGATTGTGGAATTTTGTCCAGATCGATTTTATGTTCGTGACTTGAAGAAAGAGAAGTCGATTGTTATTGGTGGGCTTCTCGACCTGACATGTATCTTGTATAAGTTCTATGATTTGACTCGACCTAAACCTAAACCAACTGCACTTTTTGCTCACATTGATGAGAGAATTCAAATTTGTCATGAATGATTCAAAAATCCGAATTTTCGAAGTCTATATCCACTGGAAACTCAGAATATGGTTGTTGTTTTACTGAACGCGATCCCCCCTGAAGGAGTCTCTAAGGGTTGTGTACTTGGGAAGCATCACCAGCCACCATTCGAATCTAGAAAATCATGGCGACCACAAAACCTACTATAATTGGTTCACAGTGATGTCTACTACATCATTCTACATTCACTAGCAGTTGCAAGGTGAATTTTGACTTTTATTGATGATTTCTCTCATTTCACATCGGTTTTCTTCCTGAAGAATAAGAACCTTGTATTTGAAAATTTCAAGGAGTTTCAGGCCTTTTATGAAAAATTAATGTGGTCAACCCATCAGTTTCTTGATATCAGATAATGGTGGTGAGTATGTCAATCGACCCTTTGAAGAATACCTACTTTTATCTAGTATTGACTGGCAGTGGTTGGTTCCTTACACACCTCAGTAGAAGGGAGTTGCAGAATGCAAGAATCAGAAATTAGTCGAAATTGATAGATGTATTTTGCAAGCTAAAGACCTGCCTCCTCGCTTCTGGGCTGAAGTGGTATACTTTCCAAATTATCTTCTCAATCAAATATCAACTCGAGTTGTTCCTTCCATGAATCTAGTTGAATGATGGTATGGGAAGAAGTATTCAATAGACCACCTTTGTGTGTCTGGATTTGTTTCTTGGGCTCACATTCCTGATGATTGTAGAAATAAGTTGGATGCAAAGATTCATGTTTGTATCATGATGGAATACTATGGAGAATTGAAAGCCTATAAACTATTTGATCCTATCAAACAAAAAATCATTGTCTGACGTAATGTTCGATTTGATGAGAAGTATTATGGCATTAAGTTGTTGAATGCCTCTTCCAGATTGATACATGAGTTTTCCTTTGATTTTGTCTTTAACAATGGTACTCCTATTCCACTCTTTTGTCCTTCGACTGGTGAGTCAAATTTTCTCCCTATCTTGACTAGACTATTGACCTCCAAGTTGACTAGTTCATCTTCTTCCATTTCGATTGATCTGTCGACTAGAGACCCTCCAACTTCTTATAAAACCATTGAAGTGAACCATGGTTCACATGTTTCTTGTCTACCTCGATGGGTTGCCAAGATAATTGAAGCTAGTGGAGATGATGTCGAAGATGCCTCATGTAGACATCAGGGTCGAAGTCAAAAGAAACATGCCAGTGTTTCTTTGATGACTCATGTCCTTGAAACCTTAGACCCTATTTCTTACTCAGATGCTAAAGGTTGACCTAAATGGGAGCAGGCCATGCAGAATCAAATTGATTCTTTTTAGAAGAATCAAACTCGTAACTTGGTTCCTTAACTGCAAGGAAAGAACATTGTGAAGTGTCGATGGGTCTACAAGACCAAATTTACCTCTGAAGGTTTTTCTAAGCAAAATAAAGCATGCCTCACCGTGAAGGGATTTTCTCAACAAGAAGGCATTGAAAACATTGAAACCTTTTCCCCCGTTGCAAAGGTGAACTCTGTTCGACTGATTCTTTCCCTTGCCACTCATTTTGGATGGAAAACCCATAAGATGGTTGTGAATAGTGTTTTTCTTCATGGAGACATATTTGAAGAAATTTACATGGAAAAACCACATGGTTTTGTGACAGATTTGAATCTAGTTTTTCGATTCAAGAAGTCGCTTTATGGTTTGATGCAGGCTTCCCGAACATGATATCTTAAGATCGACAATTTATTTCTTTGACTTGGTTTCAAACGATGTGAATTTGATCATAGCCTGTATGTTCTCCACTCCAATGGAGACATCCTCATTGTTGTTGTATATGTTGATCGTTTAGTCATTAATGGAAATAATAATGCTCTCATCTTTATATTGAATAAACAAATTTATGACTCCTTTGATGTGACCAATATTAGAACTTTGCATTATATTTTGGGTCTTCAAGTATTACCACTTTGTGATGGATTTTTCATTTCTTACACTAAATATGTGATGGATCTTTTGACACATTTTAAGATGGTTGATTTCAATCCTTGTGCCACTCCTTTTCAGTATGGAGTGAAGCTTACTAAATATTGTCAAACACTCATTGTCGATGCTACAATTTATCTACAATTGGTCGAAAGTCTTATTTATCTTACTCATATTCCACTTGACATTTCCTTTATTGTTAGTGTGGTTTCCCGATTCATGCAGGACCCCAAAGAAAGCCATTGGAAAACATTCAAACAAATTTTTCGTTATATGAAGGGTACCACTCATTTTCGTATCAATTATTGTTGTAGTTCATATTCACTAATTGACTACATTAACTCCGACTGGGATGGTGACGATGATGATCAAAAGTACACTTATGGCTATGTGTTTCGATATAGAACTGGGCCTTTGGTGTGGTCATGCAAGAAACACAAGGTAGTATCCTTGTTGACTAAAAAATTATAATATCCCGACGTCGTTCAAGAAGGTACCAAAGTCATATGGATTCACCAACTTTTGGGAGAACTTGGCCTTCATGCTCAGTCCTCAACTACAATCTACAGTGATAACCAAAGTTCCATACAGGTTGTTGACAATCCAGTTGCTCATAGTAAGATGAAGCATGTCGATCTCCATGCTCACTACTTGAGACAATTGGTTCATGAGAACATTGTCTCTCTTGAATATTATAGAGCATAAGATCAAGTTGTTGATATCTTCACCAAAGCTTTAGTTGAATCCATATTTATCAAGCTATGCACGATGCTTGGGATTCATGAAGCTACAATTATGGGGGGTTGTTCTAGTGATGTAATTTCACCTCCTAAATATCTATAGTTGTGTGTTGATGAGGGGTGTTGGAACACCAAGCATTGATGGTTCAACACACATCTACTGGGTTCATTCAGTCGAGAGGTTGACCTACATCTAGATATAATTGACCAACACAACACACTAGTCGTTTGAGTAGTCACGTTCTTGTTGGTTAGTTGTGGAGTATGATTATCTTCCTAAATCATATGTAGGTCAAAGAGACTGCATGATACACAATTATTTCCCCCTTGACCTTGAGGGGGATGAATTTTTATTTATGCAATTCAAATATTGTAATTTTGTAGTAAATCTGGACCATTCATTATAAGTTCACATATCTGACAGTAG
The DNA here is from genome assembly GCA_032191745.1 of Picea mariana. NCBI lineage: Eukaryota > Viridiplantae > Streptophyta > Pinopsida > Pinales > Pinaceae > Picea > Picea mariana. The sequence goes on from JASDQU010100992.1 coordinate 5,998, forward strand.
AAGTTATGTTAGAGTTTTTTTCCCTAAAAGGAAACTCTCTTTTATGAGGAATTGTATTGCGTCTGTGTGAGTAGTAGAGTGAATATTCTATTCTGAGAGAGGAGACCATGAGAGAAAGAAGAGGAATTTATAGAAGATGTATTGTAGGTTGTATCCCTGCATTTGATGGATAATAATAAAGGAAAGAACTAGAAATTTCTCTGGTGAGCATATCCCACATTGGGTGAACCACGTATATCTATGTCTCTATTATATTGTGTATCTTCTATGTTTTATTTTTTCATTTGTTTTATTTTATTGCTCTACGATCCTTTTTTTCTAACATGTTCTAGTGATGTAATTTCACCTCCTGAATATCCATAGTTGTGTGTTGATTGGGGGGTGGGGACTGTTGGAACATCATGTTCGATGGTTCATCACACATCTCTTGGGTTCATTCAATCAAGAGGTAGACCTACATATGGATAGAATTGGTCAGTAAATCGACCAACACACCACACTAGTCGATTGAGTAGTCGACGTGCCTATTGGTCAGACAATTGACCAACAATCGAAGATATTCAGGTGGTGTATCGACCAACCCAACAATTGACTACAAGTTGGACGCGTAGGAGGTTGGGTCAAGTCTTGTCGAGCCGATTTGACAGAGTGTATTTTGCGAAGTCAACTCTAACTTCTGATGGTTACATGTGGAAAATATATTTAGATTCTATGGAAATCAGTAAGATATTGAGCCTATAAAAAGAGACCCCTTGGGTCATTATCAATTATGTGATTTGATATTGTGCAACAGATCATGCAAATCAAGATGTGCAACATGCACTATGATGTTTTGATCATAGTGTTCTCTGCTTAAGAGTTGTAATAGTGTCTTTAGACACCACCCTTTTGAAAACTTTTATTCCTCTTCTATTATCTGCAATATTATGTCCTCTATTTCATATCATGTTCCACCCTATTCCCCAACATAGAATATCATCCATCATCCCCACACATATTGTTGGTGTACTTGTCAAGCTAAATGACATGACTAACCACTTGAATATATCCTCCTTAGACTTGGAGGTTGTCTTCCACACATAATTTGACTTAGTTAACACCTAGTAATATCTAAACTTATGATGAATGTTTCTAGAAAACATGGTTCCTTTTATATGATGAAAGAAATCATCGATCACAGGGATTTGGTATTAGTTTTTGACTATGATTTTGTTCAAGGATTTGTAGTCAATAATTTTTTTTGTTCTTACCATCATAGTAGGGATCGTATAGGGTGAAAACATTGGTCAAATGTGATTTTTTTGTGCCAACTATTAAACTTTGCATTTGTTCTCCTCAATCTCTAGGTAAGAGTGTCAATATACAAGAACATTGGAATGGTACTTAGTGTTAAATAAATTTCATGTTCTATCTAATAGTGCAAAGCTACACCTATAAGTGAGGTGAAGATGTCTATGTATTCTTTCACCAACAAATATTCATATCTTTGTTGCGTAGAGGGACCCCTTGGATCTTGCCTTCGTGGTCATGATGATTTTTCTTCTCCTTCCAACTATACCATCAAGAAGAAAAAACTTTGAGAATGCTATTATATTACCTTCCTACACTACTTAGTATTGATAATAGAGATTATGTTAGTCAAGGATACCTATACTAGTAGAGTTGATCTCCCAGGGTGATAATGATGCTATGGACCCTAGAATAGTAAAATAAATGATGCTTTCATATATACAGTTCTCCTAAAAGAACATCATAAACCTAAAGTGAGGAAACATCACATAGTTCCTCATGTTTAAATGGATTGGTGTTGTATAGTAGGTGACATTGATGGCTAACGTGGATGTCTCTTCCTTGGCTCAACCAATCGATTGTATATGGCTAGGGGTAATGAATTTGTGGTAGCTTCATCTTATTGGTGAACTCTATTAAAATTGAGTTCTTATGGATTCCATTGATAAAAATAAAGTTAAGTAGTGTCCTCCATAAATCCAAATGTAAGTGTGTTTCTCCTCTAGATACCAATTTCTTATGCATGCCATGATCTTTTTTTCTTGTTTGGATATCCTAGGGAATTATTCCCCAAAGATTAGAAAGAGATTCCAACCATGAAAAAGTCACAAATATGGGAGTAAAATATCTTGTACTTATTTTCCCATATCATGTTGAAATACACATGCATTGGGGATCACAAACCTAGAAGTTGAGTGAAATATCATGGAAAGTGTTTTGTGCACACAACAAATCTAGAAGGAAAGACACCATGTGAAATGTTGGGGAGTTCCTGCTTGTGGTGACTAAGATTGAATAATATTTATGCTAAGATTCTTTGAGATGATACCTCCCAATTAAAACTTTCCCCCCACAAAAATACATGCTGTGCCAATGGAAATCAGGCTTCAAAGAATTGGGGACAATCTCTTTTCTCGTACAGTCTGCATAGAAGAACCATGATATACATGTAGGGTTCTCAACCAAGTGATGGCATATCCTCCTAAGGATATGTTGATTTTTTTTTTATCCTCATTCCACAAGTTTCCCAGTGTTCTGCTAGTGTCATACTTCTCATAGAAGGAAATAAAAAATTCCTTAGTGAGAGACTCATCAGGTTGTGGGAATTTATAATATGTACTGACATCTTGAGGGAGGAAAGAACCAATGCATTCTCCCTTTTCATTGAAAATACTGCAATTATATGCACTAGTGTGACTAATACCCCACTTTAGAAGTTCCACGCATGGTATAACTCAGGCCCTTGATGATACAAAGTGTAATAAGGATTTTCTAATTAATGGGAAAATTGTATCATCTACTTCCCCCCCCGACTTCCAGGTTACTATGGGAGGTTGACTCAAGGTAGTCTTCATCCTTGAACTTAATAAATAAATCATTCCTAGATGGAATTGCCACCTTGGTGGAGGCTTCAACTTCTATGCATGGATTTGTGTCCCCAAATAGTGGCACTAGTGTTGAAATATTCTTAAGTGGGAGCTTGATAAGTGGTTTTGTGCTCTTATACATGAAGGTTTCTTCTGTTTGTGGAGGCAAAAAATTGGAACCGGATTCAACATCCCTATACCTTATTTTCAGCTTCTTGGGTGTTCTTAATGCAAGGGATATTATGAGAAACATCATATCTACAAACACCATTTCAAAGGGAAGTAAATGGCACAATATTTCTCTTCAAAACTCTATTACAAAGAATGAAACATACATGTCACCAAGCAACAATATTTCTCTTCAAAACTTTATTACAATGAATGAAACATACATGTCACCAAGCAATGCAGGAGAAAATGATTAGTAAAATCTCCTAGGACAACAAGTGGCCAAATATACAAACTTCAATTTTCTAGTGAGATCGATTTTGCAGGCATACCCAACAATGACCAACTTTCACTAAGTTAACAATGGAAACAATTTGGGTGAAAAAACAATTTAATCTACCAAATATCCAATGGTGAGGAAGAATCCTGCAACATAATGACATTTAATACACTGAGCGCACCCTCCATCGACTTTTAATGGATGATTCGATGCATGGAAGTGACTATCACTAAGTTTCAAAGTGTTTCGTTTGGCACACTTTGAGCTCATCGGGTTCGAGAGATGGGAGCAATTCATTCATGACTTAAAAAAAATGTTCATCCGGTGGTGAACGTTCCAAACTATATATTAGTGATGTGGAATTAGAATGTGTGCTGGTGACATGGATTGTCGACGTGGTGGATAGTGCAGGACGTGTCGACGCTCAATTTGTAGACTGGTTAGTTGACATGTCACGGGACCCACTATAATCGTGAGGAATGGACGAGTTACAAGGTTAGTTTTTAATGGTATGTATTTAATCCACCCTTTTGATCGGACGGTTGGCATTGTTTCCCACATAAAATCTCATCAGGAATATGACACAAGAGTATGTAAAAAAACTAAACGGACCGACTGATCCAGCCGATGACCGATGAGTTCATCGGTGTCGGCGAACATAGGTGGAGGCCTCCAAAACACTCACCGAAACCTTCCTATGGCTGATGAATTCTTACCCTGATGAGTGACATGGTTGTTGCAGGGGTAAAAAAAAGGATTAGGCATGGTTGGTGTCATAATTTGCATACAAATAAAACATCACTATAATCCTCTAGGTATAGACATCCATCTTCAACCAACCACACTCTTCCCTCTTAATCCTACAGAACATAAGGAAAGGACTTCCTTTATTTACAATTTAGTCCCTTAGGCAATCCCCTTTCACTCTAGTGTTCTGATGTAGAGAAGGAATATATTTTAAGGAAAGAACTTCCTTTATTTACAATCTAGTCCCCTAGGCAATCCCCTTTCACTCTAGTGCTCTAATGTAGGGAAGGAATATATTTTATTGGGAACTATGGAATCCCATATGTTAGCAATGCACGATATTTTCTCCATCGTTCAAACATAATTCTGATTGTGATTTTCACATAAGTATATCTGAAGTAAAAATGCATAGAAAAAATAAATATGGGTAGAATTAAAATGAAGAATGATCAATAAACTCCATTGCAGGATAAATATCAAGAAACATATATTTAATGCATGGATTGACACCATGTGCCTTCTCAAGAAATTGATGTATCATAACTTAAGCAACTAATTTTTAAAATGGTTATTAATCATTTAACATGAAAGGTTGGAAAACTTAGGATAAAATGTAGATAATAATAAATTATTATTATTTATTTCTCACTCACTTTATTCTCTCTTTCTTTCACTCTCGTAGATTCATAGGTCTCTTTATGTTCACTTGCATCCTTTTAGTGTTTTTAATATTATAATCATA
>JASDQU010100992.1:34079-45544 GCA_032191745.1 Picea mariana
CACCGCAGTTCATGATTCACCTCTAGCAGGCCATTAGGGGTTTTTCAAAACCTACAGACAGATCAGAGAGAGGTTCTCATGGAAGGGCCTCAAACAAGACGTTATGAGACACGTCAGTGAGTGTGTGACTTGCCAGCAGAACAAGTAAGAGCATGCTCTTCCAGCAAGGCTACTTCAACCACTTCCCATTCCAGAGAATAAATGGGAGAGTATATCTATAGACTTCATTATAGGTCTACCCAAGGTCCAGGGTAAGAATTGTATCTATGTAGTGGTCGACAGATTGACCAAGTTTGCTCACTTCTATTCCATACTGACAGAGTACAACGTAGTTTATGTAGCTGAGCGTTTCTTCAGGGAGGTCTTCAGACTTCATGGGTTTCCAAAGAACATCGTCAATGACAGGGACAGTGAGTTCATAGGGACATTTTGGAGAGAGTTGTTTCGGTTGGTGGGGATAGAGTTGACACCTAGCACCAACTATCACCCTTAGACAGATGGGAAGACCAAGATTGTCAACAAGTGGGTTGAAGGGTATTTGAGGAACTATGTAGGAGGATAGTAGAGAACGTGGGTAAAGTGGTTACATTTAGGAGAACATTGCTACAACACCACCTTCCACATGTCCATTGGTATGACACCCTTTCGAGAATTATACGGATATGATGCTCCCACTTTGGTAGACTTGGTATTTGGGGAGAGAAGAGCTCCCAAGGCCAAGTATTGGATCATAGAGAGTCAGGAGATTCTCAAGTTGTTGAAAGAGAACCTGCAGATGACGCAAAACTGACAGAAGATAAGTGCGGACATGCACAGGATAGAGCGCAACTTTGAGGTTGGAGATTTGGTTTTCTTGAGACTCCAACCCTACAAACAGTCATCTCTGAAGAAGAGTGGGGCTGAGAAGATGAAGCCCAGATTTTATGGTCCTTACAAGATCACATGTCGAGTAGGCGAGGTTTCTTACGAGCTAGAGCTTCCAGAGGGGAGCAAGATTCATAACGTGTTCCACGTGTCTTGGCTCAAAAAGATAGTGGGACAATTCATTAGCACATTAGAGGAGCTTCCCCCATTGAATGAGGAGGGATAGTTCGAGTTAGTTATGGAGGAGGTTTTGGAGTTCCAGGAGTGAAAAATGAGGAGCAGGGTCATCAGAGAGTGTTTGATCAGATGGAGAGGGCTTCTAGTAGAGGACGCTACTTGGGAGAGCGAGCAGGTGTTGCAACACCCTGCACTGGTATTGCTCGAGGAAAAGAAATTTCGAGAAGGGAGGACTGTAATGTCCCTTTCTAGATAAGAGTTCTAGAGAGGAGGCTTAATGTTCTAAACTGCCCCATTAGACTATAGCCAGGGCCAAAGAGGGGTAAACAGGGTTACTAGAGGTCACTCCAGTCACAGGTGTTATATTCAGAAAGTGACATTGAGATAAAAAGTGTTAAAAGAACTTTTAAGTCATTATGAGCTAAAAATAAAAGTCAACAATGAATTAGGTTTTCAACAATGATTTAGGGTTTTGGAAGTCAACAATGAATTAGGCTTTCAACATGATTTAATGTTTTGGAAAGATATAAAGGAAGGGTAGCGACCTAATTCATCATTATGCAGATTATGACTTGTCATTGAGGAGAAGAGGCGCATATCATGAGAGATAGTTCAATGTATTCCAGGAGGAAGACACAAGTTAGATGATTTTAGTGTTGAAAGACACACCCTAGTCACCGGGAATATCATCCAGGTCTTCCAATATTCTGGGTATTATCTTTTAGTTGCTTATTTGTATTCCGACTAAGATCCTTTTGTCTTTTTATCTAGCCGAGTGTTGTTATTTTATTCAACCATAGTTACTTATTTGTATTCCAGATAAGATCCTTTGTCTGTTGATCTAGTCGAGTATTGTCAGTTTATTCAGCTGCATTCGACCATTTTGTAATCCACAGAGATATCATAATACAAACTTTGCAGTACTTTGTCACATTTATTAATTGTATGATCATTTTTATGCTGTAAACCTTTGATCCTACACACACATTAGCAGTGTTTCCTAGACTAGCCAAGTCAGGAACATTACACACAGCCACACACACAAAGAGAACACTTTCTTAAGAGGAGACCTTTTCATGCTAAAGCCATGTTGGCAATCCCAAAGTTCCTTATTAATAAACTATTTAAGAAGAGACCTTTTAATCATCCGCTTTGCTTAGAATTATTTCAGTGAGAAACAAGACAGACATGTAGTGTTTTTTAGGAAGATAACAACTAAGTTTCATATGCTTGCCAGTACCAATGAGAAATTTGGGATTAAAAAAGGACGTGTTATTTCATATTATAAAGAATAGGATGTGTATTTTCATATAAATTCTTATGGAGGGGAAAAACTTATTTTGATTTGTTAATGGGTAATATAGATTCTTATAGAGGGAAACACTTATTTGAAGTTGTTAATTGGTAGTGGGAAAATCATTACTGGTTGTTATCTCCTATTCAAGGAAAATCACTCAACCTAGAATAATTCTTTGATGGTTTATAAGGGGTTTATTTCTAAATCTTGTGGATCATAAATTTGTTTCATTTCTTTCTAAAACATACTTTTTACCGAGAAAAATAGTTTTAGGTCATCACCATTAATTTGTATTAAGAATTATAAATACACAAAATTTGAGTAAAAGAGAAAAGTTTGCAATACAAATAAATTAGACTCAAAGGAATTTAAATCTAATAATAATAATAATCTATCCAAATTGGTGTATGAGACCCCCTCTGGATTTGAACTTGTGACCTCTTAAGAGGAAAAAGATGTTCTTAACCATTAGGCCCGCTTAGGTTGTAATATAATTCTCTTTAATAAACAAATAATATTTATATATTGTTAAACAAATTTTAAAATATTTAAATAAAATATTTATTTTATAGATGGTTTTGAATTAAAATTGAAAATTGCTTATTAGTTAAGAATTTAGTTTTTCTTAATAATGATAACGATTGAATTAACATTACTCTAGATCCAGAGTTAAATAGATTTAAGATAGTAGACTAATTGTTATTCATTGAATATATCATAGTTGCACGACTCGCGTCATTTTCAACTTCTAGTTCCCAAGTTCCCCAAGTTCATGGAGCTTGGGAACTAGTTGGGAACCTCCCCGATTCACTGAGAACTATTTTGAGAACTTGAGAGTTTTTGGGAGCTTCAACTTCAAAGAAATGAGAACTTGGAAACAATGTTCTAAAAGAAGAGCTCTAAATTAGAATGATATTAAATTAAAATGTAAATATATTTATTCCTTTATTACAAATACATAATTTCTTACAAATATTTTCATTATATTTATTCTACTGTGTAGTGGATATCAACCAACCATATCATTGACTTTTATTGTTTTTTCATATTAGAAGAGTAGTACTGTTTTGTTTTTTTCAATAAAAAAAAGAATAATGCTTCAAATTTACAAATATGTTTAAAATTTATATATGTAAAATTTAATTTTAAAAAGATGTTAAAATTGTATATATGTATTTTCAGTTTTGTTTCTCATTTTCTAATGGAATATTTATGGATATTAAATTTTCATTATTGTGTTAAATATATTCATATAATTATTAGCTCGATTTAAATTAGTGGTTTTAATATTGTAGTTGTTGCAATATGAGAAACATTGTTCTCCATTCAACTTCAATTTTATTGAAATCAATATCTCTATACATTGTAATCTAAAATATTTTGTATATTTTTTTAATAATATTATTGCCACTCCCAAATTCAAGTTTCTGTAAATTTGAACAAAACTTCAACTCGTTCCGAACACTCCTATATGTTTAGAAAACTCATGCACCCCCCACACACAAATTTTTATTATTTTATTATTTATTTAATTTTTATCATTATTCTAATATTTTAATATTATTTAATATTAACATATGTCGCCCTCTACTATAAAGCCTCTCAAAATAATTAACAAAAGTAATTAATACTTTTTTCCATTAGAAATTAACACTAACCATTTCAAATTAACAACAAACCATTACAAATTAACAACAAACCAAAGTACTTGATGATTCTTTCCCTACCAAATCGACAACTAAAGTAATTAATGATTTTTTCCGTGGCAAATTGATAACTAGATTATGCAAGAATCTCAACATTTGATAACTAAAGTATAAAAGAATCTTAACAACCAATGTAGAAAAATCTTAACTTTTTATATACGGAAATTTATCTTTGAATCTTTTATTAAATCATTTAACCTAAAAGTATTACATTCAATTTTTATTTTTATTTTTTACTAGTCAAAACATCATTTAATGTCGATGATAATGCCGACGTCTTATCTTGGAAAAGTCAAGAATGAATTAGGGTTTCAACATGATTTAGGGTTTTGGAAAGCTATAAAGGAAGGGTCAGTGGCCTAATTCATCATTATGCATATTATGACTTGTTATTGAGGAGAATAGACACATCTCATGAGAGATAGTTCACTGTATTCTAGGAGGAAGACACGAGTTGGTTGATTTCGATGTTGAAAGACACACCCTAGTCACTGGGAAGATCATCCAGGTCTTCCAGTTGCTTATTTGTATTTTAGTTGCTTATTTGTATTCTGGCTAAGATCCTTTTGTCTTTTGATCTAGTCGAGTGTTGTTATTTTATTCAACCACAGTTGCTTATTTGTATTCTGCTGCCGCATTCGACCATTTTGTAATCCAGTGAGAAAATTGGGATTAAAAAGGGAAATTTACGGAGATATACATACCCTACCCCCCTCTGAATTTGAACTCGTGACCTCTTCAGAGGAAACACATGTTCTTAACAATTAGGCCCACTCAGGCTATAATATAATGCTCTATAATAAATCAAAATATAATGCTCTATAATAAACAAATAATATTTATATATTGTTAAACAAATTTTAAAATATTTAAATAAAATATTTATTTTATAGATGGTTTTGAATTAAAATAAAAAATTGCTTATTAGTTAAGGATTTAGTTTTTCTTAATAATGATAACGATTGAGTTAACATTAGTCTAGATCCATAGTTAAATAGATTTAAGATAATAGACTAATTGTTATTCATTGAATATATCATAGTTGCAGAGGACGACTCCCGTCATTTTCAACTTCTAATTCCCAAGTTTTCAAGTTCCCCAAGTTCATGGAGCTTGGGAACTAGTTGAGAACCTCCCCAATTGGTTGGGAACTATTTTGGGAATTTGGGAGTTTTTTGGGAGCTTCAACATCAAAGAAATGGGAACTTGGAAACCAGTGTCCTAAAAGAAGAGCTTTACATTAAAATTATATTAAATTAAAATGTAAATATATTTATTCTTTTATTACAAATACATAATTTCTTACAAACATTTTCATAATATTTATTCAAAATATCACTATAAAACTATGACTAAATTACAAGTAAATATTATTTTAAAAATTAGTAAAGTAAAAAAACTTAATAATACTCACTTTATAGTTGTGGAGATGAAAAACTTTTAATGCATTTATGTTTTCCTTCAAGCCCAAACTAAACATGAAAGTCTAATAAATCAATACCCTATCCATTACAAAAAGAATAATGCTTCAAATTTACAAAGATGTTTAAAATTTATATATTTAAAGTTTAATTTTAAAAAAAATGTTAAAATTGTATATATGTATTTTCAGTTTTTTTTCTCATTTTCTAATGGAATATTTATGAATATTAAAGTTTCAATATTGTGTTAAATATATTCATATAATTATTAGCACGATTTAAATTAATGATTTTAATATTGTAGTTGTTGCAATATGAGAAACATTGTTCTTTATTCAACTTCAATTTTATTGAAATCAATACCTCTATACATTGGAATAATATTATTGCCGCTCCCAAATTCAAGTTTCTGTAAATTTGTGGAAAACTTCAACTCTTTCGAACTTCTACTAGTTCCGAACACTAGTATACATTTAGAAAACTCTTGCACCACACACACATATATATAATTTTTTTTATTATTTTATTATTTATTTAATTTTTATCATTATTTTAATATCTTAGTATTATTTAATATTAACATATGTCGCCCTCTACTGTAAAGCCTCTCAAAATAATTAACAAAAGTAATTAATAATTTTTTCCATTAGAAATTAACACTAACCATTTCAAATTAACAACAAACCATTACAAATTAACAACAAACCAAAGTACTTGATGATTCTTTCCCTACCAAATCGACAACTAAAGTAATTAATGATTTTTTCCGTTGCAAATTGACAACTAGATTATGCAAGAATCTTAACATTTATAACTAAAGTATAAAAGAATCTTAACATTTATAACTAAAGTAATCTTAACCTTTTATAGATGGAAATTTATCTTTGAGTGTTTTATTAAATCATTTAACCTAAAAGTATTACATTCGATTTTTATTTTTATTTTTTACTCGTCAAAACATCATTCGCGATTGCGTTTATCAATAAAAGAAACGATAATGCCGACGTCTTATCTTGGAAAAAGGATACAGGATTGAAGCAAGCCAAGAGCCCAGCATTACCCCTTAATATTCTTCGTTTTACTGCTATATTCTGCCGGGAATTGAACGCAACCATCTACGCTATATTCCAGCCTGAATCATTCATAACTGAATCCAGTTTTGCTCAAGCATTAATCATCTGCCTTGCTCAGAATTGTTTAAAGATACAGGATTGACGCATTACCCCTTAATATTCTTCGTTTTAATGCTATATTCTGCCGGGAATTGAACGCAACCATCTACGCTATATTCCAACCTGAATCATACATAATTGAATCCAGTTTCGCTCAGAATTGTTTGAATGGGAAACAAGATAGCCCAAGTAATGTTTTTGAGAAACTTAACAAGAAAATATCATAGGGTTTCCAATCCGAATAAGGCAGTCGGGTACACCTGCTTTCCTAGAAAAAACAGGATGCGTTATTTCACAGGAGACTGTAATGAATGTGAGGATATCAATGACAGCCTTCCAATAGATATACGCAAAGGACACTTTGCAGTGTATGTTGGGAGCGAGCGCAGTCGGTTTATAGTTCCTATAACTTATTTGAATCATCCTCTCTTCCAAGCGCTGCTGGACAAAGCAAAGGAAGAGTATGGATACCATCATCCGATGGGGCTCACCATTCCATGTGAGAGGACTGATTTTGAATACGTAACTTCTGTTATGGGAAGGAAGTATTCCACAGTAGCAAATATGGAGTCGGAGACATATGAAGTTGAAATAAACATGGACGGTACTGATTTCTGCCACTACTTTCTTATATTGCAAAGCAAATGGATGGTAAAATTTGTTTTAGGAGGGTAATAGAGCTTGGTTTCTTTTGGCTATCCAGTTGTCTGCTGTGATATAGATGCCAGCTAAAAGTTCAGTTCTTAAAACCCAATCAATGGTTTTGTATTCTGATATTTTTTCCCTTGCTATGGTCACCTCTGATAGACCCAGCCAATAAGGTTTTCTCCTATCAATAACAATGATATCGATCCGTGAAAATTCAAACTTAGGTTTTGCAATAAAGTGAATGAATTTTTGTACTATGATGTTTCCAATATGGAAATTCAAAATTGTTTCTTCATCTGAGCTGTGATTATGAGTTGTGATCAATCTATGAAATTTCGACCATAGTTTTTGCAATATTTTATGTACCTGTGATAACTCACCAGACGTAAATTTTTATGTTGATAATATTATATATAGTTTGAGTGGACCTAATGGTTAAGAACATGTGTTTTCTCTTAAGAGGTCACACGTTCAAATCTAGAGGGGGTAGGGTATGTATACCTTCCTAGATTTCACCAGTCAAATCCCTGGACGGAGGGGGGTCCCTTGTCCCACAAACAAGGGATCTCATACACCAATTTGATGTGCTGACTTGACTGTGACGTTAAAAATAGATTATTATTATATTCCCTATTTTGATATAAAGACTGCACAATATTATATTAATTACAAATCTATAATAGGATGTTTTGAAGTTTTCTACGATTTATAAATCGTCCATCCATTCTTCTCTGGTTGAGTGTTTTGCATTTCTATGAATCCTGCAGGAGGAGGATAAATTGCTGAAGTCCGGTTTGGTGCCAGATCATGTTAGGAGGTTCAATTCCATATGGGTTGGGTGAGTACTGGGTTGGATGAAGTTGAAATAAACATGGACGGTACTGATTTCTCGCACTACTTTCTTATATTGCAAAGCAAATGGATGGTAAAATTTGTTTTAGGAGGGTAATAGAGCTTGGTTTCTTTTGGCTATCCAGTTGTCTGCTGTGATATAGATGCCAGCTAAAAGTTCAGTTCTGAAAACCCAGTCAATGGTTTTGTATCCTGACCCGGCCAATATGGTTTTCTCCTATCAATAACAATGATATAACAATGATATCGATCCGTAAAAATTCAAACTTAGGTTTTGCAATAAAGTGAATGAATTTTTGTACTATGATGTTTCCAATATGCAAATTCAAAATTGTTTCTTCATCTGAGCTGTGATTATGAGTTGTGATCAACCTATGAAATTTCGACCATAGTTTTTGCAATATTTTATGTACCTGTGATAACTCACCAGACCTAAATTTTATGTACTTGTGATATCAACAAACGTAAATTTTTATGTCGATAATATTATATACAGTAACAACCCTCCTAGTTAATGACAACTATTTTTTTTTTTTTTTGGTTGTTAAAGTGTGTGTGCGCGTGTAGAAGAAACAACCCCCTCGAATCTACGTCACCCTCGAACCAACAAGATGCAAGTAAGACGAACACAATCAAGACGACCCGACATATCAAAGTGACAACAAGAAATAAACGCCCCTGGACATAAGGCGTGCAACTAGCAGCTGTAAGCAGAAAAAGACACCAGGGGTTAGGTACAGTACTGTCACAGAATGAAAGAATCCAACAGTAGAGTCGCAGTAGTGGAACTGTGCCTTTAAACAGTCCGAGACTACTGATACGACTTAGAGTGTGTCGCAAGAGTGGAACTGTGCCTTTAAACAACCCGAGACTCTTGATACGGCACTGGATTCCTTCCACCGGATTTACACACAGACATAAATGCTAAGCTACAAGAGGTGTCTATATCCTGCCCGACACGAACATACTACGCAATACAATACCACCAAGTACTACAAAATCAGGGACAATCATGACCTCTACAGGAGACGCAAGTCAGGAGGACTCAAATCGACCAACCACTATTGAGACCCGAAGACATCAATCAAGACCAATTGCTCTATTAATTATCATTAACCGATGAAGACTTTGTCATAAGGTAAAATCCAATAATCTCAACCCCCATTATTAGTTATAAGTCATTAGGCACGAGTTCAGGGACAAACAATAAGCACAAACGAATAATAACCTTGCAAATCAACATCATCATGAACATTTCAATTAATCCAAAATTGGCATTGCGATTCTACCGTCATCATTAACATTTCCAATTAGAACAACTATTATTAATGCAAATTTAACAGGCATTACCATCGCCATTAAGCCAATATTAATATTGCACTTAAAATATACAGTCTGAGTTGGCTTAGTGGTTAATTTCATGTGTTTTGTCTTAAGAGGTCACAGGTTCAAATCCAGAGGGGTAGGGTATGTATACCTTCGTAGACTTTATCAGTCAAATCCCTAGACGGAGGGAGTCCCTTGTCCCACAAACAAGGGGGTCTTATACACCAATTTGATGTGCTCACTTGGCTATAAACTTAAAAATAGATTATAACAGCAGGATACAAGTCTATAATAGGATGTTTTGAAGTTTTCTACGAGTTATAAATAGTCCATCCATTTCTTCTCTGGTTGAGTGTTTTGCATTTCTATGAATCTTGCAGGAGGAGGATAAATTGCTGAAGTCCGGTTTGGTGCCAGATCATGTTAGAAGGTTCAATTCCATATGGGTTGGGTGAGTATGTCTATGGAATAAAAGTGTTTAGTAGATTAGGTCCATATGCGTTGGGTTTTCTATGGAAGAAAAGTTTAGTAGATTAGGTCCATATGGGTTGGATGAGTATATCTATGGAGCACAAGTTTATATGTAAAAAATAATTTTTAATTTGAAATTTAGTAAATTTATTATTGAGTATAAGTTTATATGTAAAAATTAGTCTTTAATTTGAAATTTAGTAAATTTATTATTGAGTTACAATTTTTTAATGTTGGTTTTATTTAAATTGATTATAATTTTTTTATAGTTATAAATTTTAATATTCAAAACTAATATAGAAATAAATATGTAAAAATATAATTTTGATTATTATTATTTTTTTTAAAACTTATAATTTTATTTAAAATAATATATATATATATATATATATATATATATATATATATATATATATATATATATATATATATATATATATATATATATATATATATATATATATATATATATATCTTGAACTGAATAAAAACTTAAAATTCATGGTATACTATAATCATGATTGGCAGTCCATTAATAGTGCCATAGAGTTGTAAATGTTTAAATCATGGGCTGGCTAAAAGGTCAAGATTGGCAGTCCAGTAATAGTGCCACAGAGCAGTAAATGTTTAAATTTGGTTGTAGTAAAAATATGTTTAAACTATAGTTTAATTGTTATGTGTATTTTTTAGAATTAAAAAAAAAATACATAAGTAAAATATCTGTGTTGTTCTTATATCAGAGAGTATTTAAATTCATCTACAAACTAATAATGCTATAAGATAAATAAGATATTAGTCATCATAACCATCAATGAAATTATATTCATTATAGTCATCAATCATGAAATTATTTTGATAGAAGAGCAAGGGATTTTTCTGTAATCTTCCATGTTCCTTAGTCTATCATTCATTTAGCTTTGGAGAGACAATTTCTTGATTCTGTAGATATGGTCAAAAGATATGAAAAAGAAATATGTTATCCTATTTTTAATCTCTTGAACTAAAAAGGCAGAGTAAAATTCTATAAGTTGAAATCTCTTTTCATCCATTGAGTCACTAGCATAGTCTCACCATAAATTTATAGATGTACATTATTCCCTAGCTAGGAGCAGAGTAAGATTAAGAGCCACAAAATAAAAAAAAAGTTGTTAATATCATTTGCAATTCCAGATTAGAATAAAGTGGAATGATCATTTGATATGTGAGTGATAGCCTCACAACCCCATGCAGAGGATCTCCCTAAGAAGTCTTGTCAAAAACCTCCCACTGCATGTTTCTTCTGATGGTATTAGTAATGTCCTTAGAGAAACGAATTTATACTCGGAGATTAATGGATTGGATAGGTAATATTTTAGAGTTTCGTTTATGTTATTTCATGTCCATGTAGTAGAAACCCAATGATTCTATCCACATCTTTGAGGTGAAATTGCAAAAAAAAAGTTAAGATGAAAATTTGTTTTTCTTCTTTGATGGTAGAGACAACAGGTCCACGGAATCTTCCAGAACTCTAATAGCTTATCTTTCGCAATTT
>JASDQU010100992.1:48379-88767 GCA_032191745.1 Picea mariana
TATATATATATAGGTTTGGTTTAACCAAATTTTTATAAATATAGTATTGAAGTGTTTTTGTTTGATGTTATTCAATGTATTTTGTTGAGAGTTTATTATGGAATGTGTGGTGTTCGTTATTATGATGTTCAAGACTTTATTTAATGAAATTTGTTTGCATATATTTATTAAATTATTAGTGAAAATGGTAAATGTATTTTGTTGAGAGTTTATTATGAAATGTGTGGTGTTGGTTATTATGATGTTAAGACTTTATTTAATGAAATTTGTTTGCATATGTTCATTAAATTATTAGTGAAAATGGTATATGTTGATTAAATGATCATTAACAAAATGATTTGGATTTTCAATTATGGTTATAATATGGTCATGGTATGTTGATCTCTTTAATCTTTTATCATTTTTCCTTTTGAGTTAACATGATGGCTCACTTTTGGGAAGATGAGAAGATTACTATCACCCTATTTCTAAATAATCTCAATTATTATGAATTATATGTGAATATGAAGTAATTTTTTATCATTACATTGTGATTGTTAAAAGGGATTTCAAAGACAAACTATTAATTATAATTAATAAATAAATACCATAAAAGATAAAATAAATAATAAATATAAATTTTAAAGTTTTTAAACATGTTCTATATTTTAATAATCAAGATTTATCATTTCACAACAATCCAAAAATGAGTGAATTTTCATTAAAGGTTAACTTATGATCTTATATTTCTTGTTATCCAGGTAAGTGTAGCAGCCTACACTGCAGGCCAGCGGGCAAATCATATACCATATAGCTCATGCATTGCAGGAGTATCCATTCTGACAGGAACATCCTTTACACTATGTTTGCTTGTTATATTAAATGTGTTTCCCTTAATACCTAGATATATCATTCCAATAGCGGGAATGATGGTTGGAAACGCAATGACTGTCACTGGAGTCACCATGAGGCGCCTCCGAGAGGATTTAAAAAGTCAACAGATCTTGGTTAGTCTATTCATTCATTCATTGATTCATTCTCCCTCTAAAATTGGTTTCTCTAAAAAATTAATGTCCATTGTGTATGTGTAGGTAGAGACAGCTCTAGCACTAGGGGCATCTCCAAGGCAAGCAATAGTGCAACATGTAAGAAGGGCTTTGAAACTTGCCCTTTCACCTGCTATGGACAATGCAAAGACAATTGGCCTCATTTCATTGCCAGGGGCGATGACTGGCCTTATCATGGGCGGTTCTTCTCCCCTTGAAGCAATTCAACTTCAGATGGTTGTGATGAGTATGGTAATGGGTGCTTCCACCTTCAGTAGTATCATGTCAACTTACTTTGGTTGGCGGATCTTCTTTACTAAGGCATACCAACTTAAAACAGAGGTTCTCATGGAAAATTGATATTCATAGAAAAATCCACTATTTGTAACACTCTTTCCTTCTTGCTTGTTTTGTTAGTTGTGGAATAATTGCCATATTCTCATGGAGAATTAATGTTAGTAGAAAATTTCAAAGAATTCTGAATTGAATAAGAGATTGAGGAATCTCCATGACTCATATAACTCAAACCTTCAACTCATTCATTTTATGTTGTCACTATTAACATATTTCTAATAGTGATCTCACAATAAGTGAAATTGTGAACCACTTAATTACAACTAATTATTTTGGATTTGAAAATTGCATGTGAAATATCAAGATTCATATCTATATCAATAAAAATTCTCAACTCAAATTAATCATAATTATTAAACTAAATACTAATATAATTATATATTTTAATTTATCAAAAATAAAAATAAAAAAATATATTTTAATTTACTTAAAAAAAACATCTTAAAAATTATACATTTCTTCACTTTTACACCTCTTTTACACCTCTCAACTTAATTACTAAATACTACTTTATAATAAAAATCCAACTTAAAAACTATACATTTCTTTATCTTGTAAATCTTAATTTATCAAAAACAAAATAATTATATATTTTAATTTACCTTAAACGAAAATATTTAAAAGTTTCTTCACCTTTAATTAAACAATGCACTCTTTGTATTAAAAGTGAACTTAAAAACTATGCATTTCTTCACCCTTACAATCCATAATTAACCAATAGTTCTTTCTCATTTTAGATTTTTATAAACAAAATATTTATAATTTTTTTATTAAGGATTTAAAATTAGAGATTACTAAAATTATAATTATGGATTTTTAAATTATAAAAGAAAATATATCATTTTAATAGTTAAAATCATAGTTGTACTGTTCTCGACATTTTATCTCTGAAACTAGGAGCTTGGGAACTAGTTGGGAACCTCTCCAATTGGCTGGAAACTCTTTTGAGAACTTGGAAACTTTTTGGGAGCTTCAACATCAAAGAAATAAGAGCTTAGGGACAGATTTCCTAAGAGCTTTACATTAAAATTATATTAAATTAAAATGTAAATATATTTATTCCATTATTACAAATACATAATTTAGTACAAATATTTTCATTATATTTATTCAAAATATCACTATAAAACTAAGACTAAACTACAGGTAAATATTATTTCAAAAATTAGTTAAGTAAAAAAACTTAATAATACTCACTTTATAGTTGTGGATATGAAAAACTTTTAATACATGTATGTTTTCCTTCAAGCCCAAACTAAACATGAAAGTCGAATACCGTATCATTGACTTTTATTGTATTTTCATATTAGAAGAGTACTACTATTTTTTTTTTCCAATAAAAAATGAATAATGCTTCACATTTACAAAGATGTTTAAAGTTTATATATGTAAAGTCTAATTTAAAAAGATATTAAAATTGTATATATGTGTTTTCAATTTTGTTTCTTATTTTCTAATGAAATGTTTATGGATATTGTGTTAAATATATTCATATAATTATTAGCACAAATTAAATTAGTAATTTTAATATTGTAGCTGTTGCAATAGGAGAAACATTGTCTTCTATTGATCTTTGAGGAAAACTTCTACTCTTTACGAACACTCATCCACTTTCCCAACATTTCCAGGTTACTCATCCACTTTCCCAACATTTCCAAGTTTCAAAAACTCTGTACAACAAAAGTTAAAATAATGTATTTATTATTGAAAACACTCATATATCATATATATAATGATAATAATTAACATTCACTAAAATAAAATTAATCTATTAAACCTTAATAGATTTTTAATTAATATATTAGTTAATGAGATCTTTAAATCAATACTTACATCTAACCAAATTGAAAATATGAAAATATTAATTTCAAAGTAGTATGATAAATTATAATCAAAGTAACACGTTTTTTTTCAAATCATAATTCATATGGACAAAATTGAATTAGGAATGCATAAAAGATTTGTCTTTCTTCATTTCTGCCTAACGTTTTAAGTAAAACATAAAATAATTATATATCATCATTGGAAGCCAATTAATTTGGAATAATGGGACAAGTATTTACTCAATAATGGGACACGTATTTACTCAATTACATTTGAAATTGGTTTTCCATGCATAAGAAATTACATCATAATAATCATGAATATAAACATTATTCAAACCTATAAAAATGCATTACCTTTTTAGGTAAGTAAATTACAAGACTAAAAAGGCAAATTATCATGGTTTGCTTATTATGGGGTCTCTTTCAAATCAAATTACGGCTTCCAATAAAATGGCTAAGACACTTAATAAGAAAGTGACACACTAAGTAAACATATACTACCTCCTCGGTTACAAAAACAAAATCCATAAAATCACCCCCTTAAAACCCCTTCAAGTCCAAAATTTTAAGACAGGAAAAGATGCTACATGATGCATACATAACTTTGAAGAACTTCGTTACAAGAACAAAATCCATAAAATCACCCCCTTAAAACCCCCTCAAGTCCAAAATTTTAAGACAGGAAAAGATGCTACATGATGCATACATAACTTTGAAGAAGGAAAGGAGCATATACTCTGATGTATACGTTGTTGTTCTATAACAGAAGTGTGTATGTCTCTGTTTTACAAAAATAATTTTGTAAAACTATTCGAAAGCAATATTGTAGATCTTGATTAAGGTTGAGGGATTTAGTTAGGTTTGAAAACAAGCACAAAGCTATGTTATAAACTTTATTATGTGTTGTAATTCTCCTATGTAATATTTAATCCATAATTTTTTTATAAAAACAAAAATAAAATCAAAATCTTCGAGAGAATTACAAATTACAAGATAATGTCTATAAATGGATTATTTCATAATTACATATTTTTTTAATGGCTATAAAAGATTCTTCCTTATTTATTATTTAATACAAATCTTGATCCAAGTATCATATTCAATTTTCTTTTGCCAAATACATTTTTTTCTTATCAGTTGAACATCTTACCATTTCCCAAACGAGTACTCTTCCCTAGAGATCCTCAAGCAACAAAGGGATAAATTCATGAAAATAATACAAAAATGAGAATGTAGAATGTGTGGCTCCTCCAAAGTGTTGAGGTCCCCACATCCATGATAGTAGCATATTATTAAGTAAAAACTCAACACCAGCTCACCAAGGAAAAAATTCAAATCCTCATGATGGTGGGGTGAGGGGAGATGTTATGTAAAACATATTATTTGAACATTATGATATCCATCTAGAATTAGGGTACAAAAAGTTGGGATCTCAAACCCAATCCTCACTTCTTATATAGACTTTGAGGTTCATTTAATTTTTCCATATCATATTAAATACTAATTATTTTCATTACTAATTTCATATTATTCACCCATCCATGTGGCAGTCCATGCACAAGTAATTCTTTTTTTTGAAAGGAAAAATAAAAATCATTCATCACATTCTCAACCTCTCCTCTTATTTTTAATATTAGATGTTCCTAGATCCATTTTCCTCTTCATGATTGAGTATGTGTACATGAAATTGTTATTTTTTATTTAATTAAATTTGATATTCTTTCCATTTAACTCACTCCTTTCTATATGCATTTTCATTTATGATTATAAAGTAAATTATATATATATATATATATATATATATATATATATATATATATATATATATATATATATATGAAAAATCAAATCACTCATGAAATTCATTCAATTTCTCATGCTAAAATAAAATGCATATGGAAAAGGATACATTTTTTCAAACTATGCATAATATGAATCAAAGTCAATACTAAGGGTGACACCAAGTTAACTTAGAGCCTTCAAGTATTCGATACCATGAGTTAGACATATTCACTACAACTCTTCAAGTACCCTGCACCAAGAGCTAGAAATAACCTCTACAACTCTTCCAGTGCATGACACACATGGTGTTGTTCATGTACATTCCCTTCAAGTATTACATGTTTGTATGTACCAAGGGTTCCATGTTCCTACATACCCTTCAAGTATCATTTTGTAGTGGTGGGGGATGGTGTCATGGTTGGGACTTAACTAACCCAACTCATTCACCACCGATACAAGACTAATGGTCAATGAGGAATGAGAATCGAGACCTTATTGTGAACCCATCAACAAGACCTCATAAGTGACCAAATCTGTGGTCTACCCTTATGAAAACATGTAAACTAAAAAAGAAAAAAAAAACATATGTTTTTCAACCTATTATATGGTAGGGAGGATAGTATGAAAGAATAAGAAAGCTAGACATCCTCTACTTAATGGTACTCATGCCACATCTCATCATACGACCTTTTCCAATGTGTAATTGTATTTGGAAAATCATTCCATATCTTTTCACAAATCTAGAAGCAACATATCGAATAACATTTCCAATAATCATGAATAAACAATAATAAATTCCATACACATGTCAATCATATGTAAACCAACCCCATCCTGGGTCCACATATCTTGACTCAGTCCAAAGTCCATATGCACATGGGGATCTTCTTTCCACACTTGACAAACTGTCAATGGGATCATATAACATAATAAATTTAATCATGTAATCATGTGTTCATTTTAAGTATTCCATAACATAATAAAAATATAAAATCATAAGCTATAAAGTATGTATGTACACATCAAGAAATATACACATCAAACTAGATCAAAGGTCTAGATCACATTATCCATAAATGCATTTTTCAATCAACTGGGTCATTCTTGTAACCATAATTCCTTCAAACTATAACATCATATTAGTAAAATAAATTCAAAGAAAAAGATGGAACTAAATACACCTCCTCTTCATAAAAATTCATCCTAAAGTTATAAAACAATAAGGGAATTGACGACACACCTTAGTCACATCCTCCCAAGCAGCTTAGTTGGAAGTATAACTATCCCACTAGACCTTTACTTAGTTTACCAATTGAGACTAAAGTTGTCGAGTTCACTGGTCTAGAATATGGATTGGCTTAGCCTTCAAGGCCCCCTTGTCCAACATCCACAAATGACTCAAATCAATAACATGAGAAGGATATAAAATAAAATGACATAAAGAAGATACATCAAGAACATCATGCATATCATCTAGAGATTATGGTAATGCACTTCACAACAAGCAAATTGTCCTAATATTTCAATGTTCCTAAATTGCCCCACATCCCATTGTGATAGCTTGGCTCCCTTGACAATTTAATTGAATTCTTTTGTAGTCTAACTCACAAATACACTTTGTGTCCTTCTATGTAATTTGTATCTATGTTATGCACATCTACATAATGTTTTTGTCTATTTTTGAGTTTCTTTTAATATTTATTGAATTGTTTGTCTTTTCTCTTTCATTGAATTATCTCAAATCCAACTAGAACCATATATTTAAGCTTTTCCCAACTAAGAGGAGTTATATGGGGATTTCCATATAAAAACTCAAAAGGTGTCATCTTAATCAAACTTTGATAACTATTCTTATATGGAAATTCCATAATCGGTAAATACTCTACCCAACAATTATCCTATTCCAGTACATACATACACGACATATCCTTTAACACCTCATTTAGTTTTTCTATCTATCCATCTATTTTAGGATGATATGCCATACTAAAATTCAGTTTATTTCCCAAGGCTTCCTAAAAACTAGTCTAAAACCTTCCCATAAATACTAAACCTCTATCTAAAATGAGCTTTTTCATAATTCCATGTAATCTTAGTATCTCATTTATAGAAACTCTTGCTATTTATGATTCCTAATAGGTATTATTTGCTAGAATAAAATGTGTACTCTTTTCCAAAGTATCCACTATTGCTATGATTGAGTCATGTCTCTTTGATGTCATAGGAAATCCCACTATGAAGTCCATCGAAATGTTTTCTCATTTTGATTATGGTATTGCATGTGGTTGTAATAAACTTGATGGAGGTTAATTCTTATTCTTTACTTTCTAACATTCTAGACATATATCCACATAATATATTATGTACTTCTTCATTCCACTTGAAAAGAATAATGATTTTAGATCTACATATGTCTTTTTCACACTAGGATGAGCCATATATATTGCCTTGTGTGCTTCCCTAAGTATCAAGTTACAAATTTATTCATTTGATGGTACATAAATGCTTCCATGGAATCTCAATAATACATCATTATCTAAAGTATATTACTCATTCTTGAGAATTCTTATTACTTCATTTTCTAAATTTGTCTTTACTTATGCATACATGCATAATTTTCTTGTAATTTCAATACCCTTTCTTTAATATTTGTCTATAAATGTAGCATTGAGAATATATGAGGTATTATAGTCAAGGCATATGCTACCTTTGTTAGTGTTTATTTAATACATTCCATGATCCAGATGGATCTCGGTGGCCATCCACCTTTTCCACTGAATCACCATTTTGAGCTTGTGGTTTTGATAAACCACAATATTCACCCTTTTGATGGGGAATGGAATGTAATGTCATCTTCATTTGCTAATTATAGACATCATGTAATGATTTCCTAGTGGTCTTATGTACATGCCTACATCATAGCGTTAATGCACCAGATCCCATTAGAACTCTGCAGTTAAGTGTGCTTAGGCTAGAGTAGTACTGGAATGGGTGACCGCTCAGGAAGTCCTAGTGTTTTACATGCCTATGGAATTTTATAAACTTAGTCCAATTTATCCCACATGCATCATGGGAATTGTTCTCCTCTCACTCTCTCATATATATTTGAGTTGAAGGAGGACCTTTAAGCATGCAATGGAGTGTGATGTAAAGCTTGTTGTGAATGAAGCATAGCCAACATTTCTTCCCTTTTAGAGATAGGCCACCCCATTCTTCCAGTTTGTGTTCTACAATGTTTTTCTATCTTATTCAGTAATAGAAGTCGGGTTTCACTGTATTTTTGTGTTATCCGCATTATCTCTGTGTATTTCCTTGTTATATTTTGGTTATATTTTTGTATTCATGTCATTCTCAAAATAATATATATCAGTGGTATCAGAGCAGTCTGCTCCTTGTTATTTCTCATAGAAGATCCCTGACGAGGTCAGGGTATAAATATTTGGGTCTCGATCTAGTTTCGCTTGAGGAAAACCTCTCTCACTAGCCCAAGCAACCTCCCATTGCAGAAGAAAAGAGAGATGGCAGAGCAGGAGATCCTTTCAAGATGTTGCTCAAGGAAGCTCTCGTGCGACAGAGGAACAAGATGATGGACAACTTCGCTGAGATACTGCGAAGATTACCGATGGCAGTGACTGGGGCATATTTGACAATAATCCATTTCACAAGTGTGACACCCTTCAAGGTACAAGTCAATTTTGATATCCCCTTATTTGAAGGCCAGATAGATGCATATGCTCTAGAAAAATGGTTGAATCTACTAGAAGGTTATTACTTTATCCAAAATTTTTATGACAGTGAAAATATCACCTTCACGCTCCTTAAAGCCCTTTCCCATGTCAGATCTTGGTGGGAAGATTACTTGGAGAGGTACACTGCGGATGAATCTACACTATTTGGGAGAGAATCCCACTTGGGAGGCCTTTGTAGATTCCCTAAAGGAGGAGTTCTACCATGTCAGAAACTACAATGACCAATACATGATATGGAAAACTCTACGTCTGAAAAGAGACCAGACGGTGATAGAGTACACCAAAATCTTTCATACCATGTGCTCAAAGCTAGGTATCAAAGACTCCAAGCAACACCTAGTTTTGAAGTACTACAGTGTTCTACATAGGTACATCCAAACAAATATGGATTTCTTGGACATCTCCTCACCGGGAGCTACTTATCGATATGCAGTTAAAATTGAGCATAAATTCACGCAACAGAGTAAGTGGGAGAAGTATGGCAAAGGGAACTCTAACTCACATAATGAAGGACATAGAAAAGAAGGACAACCTCAAGACAAACAACCCCATATGTAGGAAAAGAAGGGTAACAGGAAGTCTAAGAAAGGCATTGGAAAGTGGTGTGATTTCCATAAAATCCTTTGGCACAACAATGATGAATGTCACTCAATACAGTCATTGGTGGCCAAGATCAAAGATAAAGAGCCGAACCCTGACTTGGACCCTAATTCAGAAAATAATAAAAAGAGACAGATCATTGATGCAGAACCCACTGCTACTATTGCAACTACAACAATCCAACCAGAATAGGATCCCTAGGAGGGGGACTGACTCTTCCATTCAGAGATGTCGGTGAAGGGGACCCCATTGCATTTTATTTTTGATAGTGGAAGCCAAAATAACATCATCTCAGCAGAGGTTGTCAAGCAGTTGGATTTGCTAACAACACCACACCTGCAAGCATACAACATCGGGTGGCTTCGCCATGGTCAAGATCTTCATGTCAGCCAACATTGTTTCCTGTCCTACGACATCAAGCCCTTCAAGGATGAGGTATTGGGTGATGTTTCCCCACTGGAAGTCTGTGGTGTTCTATTAGGCCAACCATATATGTGGAGGAATCATGATGTTTATGAGTCTCGACCTCGTAGTGTCATTATTACTCTGGGGGGTCAGCTATACAAGATACCATAGGTAGTTTTGACTATTGTCCCACCAAAACAATGCGACAAAGTAATCTATCATAGTGAAAAGTTTAGCCTCTTCACAATCTGATCAGAAGGTGAACATAAGGACACTATAACCATTTCATTCTCATCC
The DNA here is from genome assembly GCA_032191745.1 of Picea mariana. Lineage (NCBI taxonomy): Eukaryota > Viridiplantae > Streptophyta > Pinopsida > Pinales > Pinaceae > Picea > Picea mariana. Next base: position 58,418 of record JASDQU010100992.1, read on the forward strand.
CAAGAGATTTCTATCCAGCATAAGCAGATCAACAGGATTGTAGAAGAGTACCAAGATGCTCTTCCTACATCTACGAGGGTGCCTCCACACTGCCCAATCAAGAAAGGTTATAACAAAACCCTTCATACTCTTCATACTACATCTTCACTAACATATTCCTCCCACACTCAGGTAGATCATGTAGCTATATTGGTTGAAAGGATCCAACCCCTCTAACAATAGGTTCATCACAACATTCAATAAGCTAAGAAGGACAACTTCTTCAAAAAGGAAAGCAACCCACCAAGCTTCTGATCTAGAAGAGGTCTCCCCATCTCCCAAGGGAACTTGACGCAATGGGGACCATTGTTTCCTAAGGGGGGAGGAATGATCCAGATGGATCTCAGTGGCCATCCACCTTTTCCACTGAATCACCATTTTGAGCTTATGGTTTTAATAAACCACGATATTCACCCTTTTGATGGGGAATGGAATGTAATGTCATCTTCATTTTTTTATTATATACATCATGTAATGATTTCCTAGTGGTCTTATGTACATGCATACAACATAACGTTAATTCATCGAATCCCATTAGAACTTTGCAGTTAAGCATGCTCAGGCTAGAGTAGTACTGGGATGGGTGACCTCCCGAGAAGTCCTATTGTTTTTCATGCCTATGACATTTTATAAACTTAGTCTAATTTATCCCACATGCATCATGGGATTTTTTATCCTCTGACTCTATCATATATATTTGAGGTGAAGGAGGCCCTTTAAGCGTGCAATGGAATGTGATGTAAATCTTGTTGTAAATGAAGCGTAGCCAAAATCTCTTCCCTTTTAGAGATAGGCTACCCCATTCTGCGAGTTTGTGTTCTACAATGTTTTTCTATCTTATTCAGTAACAAAAGTTGGGTTCCACTGTATTTCTATTTTTTCTTCTATATTTTTTTGTATTTCATTGTTATATCTCAATTATATTTCTATCTTCATGTTGTTCTCAAAATAATCCAGATCATTCCATGTCAAAAACATACTCACTCAATAATTCTGACCATCTTCTTTATCTAGCATTCAAATCACTTTGCATAAATTTATGTCAAAGTCCATTGTGGTTTATATTTAGTTCAAACTTTATTCTAACCAGGTAATGTCTCCAAATCCTCAATGCATGCACTGCTACAACAAGTTCTAATTTGTGAATTACATATTTCTCTTCATGAGGTCTCAATTTTATTGAAGTATAGGAAATCACCCTACCTTCCTGCATTGGGACCGTGCCTAATCCTTTTTTTGAAGAATCCATACAAACTAGAAAATCTTGATCCATATCTAATACCTTTAGTATGGGATCTATCATAAAAAACCAATTAATCTTGTTGAACTATTTGACACACTACATCCATATAAATTTCTTATTTTTATTTTTCAATTATCTGAAAAGATTCAAAACATTCTAAAAATCTTGTACAAATCTCCCATAATAACTGGCCAATACCATAAGACTATATACTTCATGTATGATTCTAGGAACCAACCATTCCATAATGGCTTATGTCTTTGTTGGGTACATAAAAATTCTTTCTTTGAAATGATGTGACCCAAATAATCAATCTCTAATTCATCAAAATAACATTCAAAATTTTGAGAATACAACTTATCCTCTCTAAGAAATTGCAATACTAGCCTTAAATGCTCTTCATGCTCCTCTAGTGTCCTTTAATATATCAAAATATCATCCAAAACACTTGCATGAACTTACCAATGTATTGTTTAAACACCCCATTCATCAAGCTCATGAACATAGTTAGCACATTTGTGAACCTAAATGGCACAAATACAAACCCATAATTACCAAAACATGTCCTAAACATCATCTTAGGGATGCGTTCTTCCCCAATTCTTAATTGATGATATCTAAATCTCAAATCAATCTTTGAAAATATAGATGACCCTTTCATTTGATCAAACATATCTTCAATCCTAGGCAATGGATATTTGTAACGTACCCAACCACCCTCAGGATGGCCACGCTAATATGTAACATACCCAACCACCCACTGGTTGGTCGTGCTACTCCAAAAACTCACTTATGAATTGATCTCAAATTATAATAACATTTAATATGAAATCAAGCATGAAATACCCACATGCATTAATCAAGATCCATGCTACAACATAAAAGAAATAAACAATGTGTCATGCATAACAAATAACTAGTAGATAGGCAAATTATAAATACATATCTCAGAGATAATTAAACACACAACAGAAGATATAGTATATAGAAAACACAGAGAGCACTTATCTTTGCAAGTAAACATTCACCAACTGGCTGTAGACCAAGGATGCTCCTCCCAACCATAGAAACTATTGTTCTTTTACTCTCAACAACAGGTCACCCCCAAACCAGGGCTATGAATCCGCAAGGATGGGTCCTAGGCCAAATCTAAAACACACAATAGTTGGCTAATTAGCTCTCAGGTTTCCCAACCATACAACAAATATGAATTTCCATCTCTCTTTCCCCCTCAACCTTCACAACCCAAAGAAATGAACAAATTTCTCTACCATGTAGTCCCTCAGGTTGTTCCATTTCTCTCCAGGGATCCAGTGCTACAGGTTAGGAAATCTCCTTGCTGGAAACTCCAAGGATTCTCAGTTGTGGACAGTTCTTTCCGAATTGCCATCAATATCATGCACTCATGCATCCATTCCCTCCTGGAATGATCAATAATTCATTACAACAATCTAGAAATGGCTCTCCTCTTCCGACCATTCATTTTCATGCTTAGACCAAGAGCACACGAATTAGCAAGAATGAGGCACCAAAAAATGAAAGAGTGAGAAGGGTGTAACCGTGAATGAATAAGAACAAGTGAACCCCCAAAACAACCCACAATGAATGTTTATATAATTACATGAAAAAAAGAACCACAAGGCCTTCCTCTCAAGAAGCTCATGTAACCACTTTTCTCCATAAAATCAACTATGGGTAAGTAAAATATAATAAAAATACTTATCCCCTTAAGCCCCCTCTCTCATGGAATCATAGCTCCCTATATTTTTTTCTTTGTTTTTCTTGCAACCAACCATATATTTTTTTTAATGTATATATATGTATTACATTTCCTAGGCACTCCATCCCCTTTTTGACTTTACCAGCTCACCAACCTAAGTCAGAATTATATAATACACTATAGTTCATAAGGGTTAAAACCAGGGTTACATCCCCCTCCCCTTATTTTGACACTGTCCTCAGTGCACACCACCATTCCAATGTTATTAAAATTAGAAGTCTAGGCCCTCTGGCCTTAAACCACACAAGTAGTCCAGCCAACTCTTATATACATAGGCACTCTGGCATAAAATTAAACATGTATACATAGGCATTTCGACCCAAAGCATGCACAAATATTTTACAATTTACATTTATGGTAGTATTTCCAACCAACGAGATCTCATTCCCCATCATCCTTGCACAACCCAAAGAAATGGACCCCTTTCTCTACCATGCAGTTCCTCAGGTTGTTCCACTTCTCTCCAGGGCTCCAGTGTACTCGACCAAGAAGTTTCAGAGTCATGGCTTCAAGAACTCTAGCTGCAACAAGTCCACTGAAATTTATTCATTCCATGCATTCATCATCGATATCGATTTCCTTCTGGTGTTCTTTTTCTCAAGCTTCCAACTTCAATAGAGAGCATGTCATATTTATTATAAAAATACAGTCATCATGAGATATTGTTATAACAATTTCAGTGATAAATGTCAAATATGTTTTAAACATGAAAATAGAGTTTCCAAGCATGAGCTTCCAACTCATAATTCGTTTGGCTCTTGCAGCTGCAAGCATCAATCTTTATTATGGTTTACAACAATGCCATACCCAATACCATTATTCTTGTAATTTTCTCAACCTTCAATCAACCAAACCAATTGTTAGCATAATCATGTAACAATATGTAACTATTAATTTCTCAAATCTATTTTATATAGGAAAATAAAATTTCTAGGCATGAATTATTTTGCTCATAATGTTTGGCTTTTGCAACTGTATATATCAGTCTTTCTTCTGGGCTTACATCCCTTCCATATCCAAGACCATCCTATCTTCAATTTTCCTCAACCTTCACTCAACCAAACAAGTTGTCAGTATCATGCATATGTATATTTTCATGGAAACAATTACAAAAATTCAGAAAGTGATCTCAGAATTGTTTACAATGACAATTCAATCACTTCCATTAATCCAACTATTAACTGGAATGATCCTATCATTCTTTACACATGTATTATCAACCAATATTTTCTTTCTTCTATCCACCAATATTTCTATCACTATGTTCCCTTGACAGAGCTTGTCCATAATTTATCATTATATAACTACTCTCACCTATAACTTTCTTCTTGCATCATCTAACAACTCCTTAAGTGTTTTCAACTTCATGAGTTAGCAATATTCACATCATTTCATCTGTTATCATAATCATTTCTATTTTATATAATATATACATGCATTCACCAAAATGCATTCAATAATTCTTGTAATACCACTTGTAACATTTTTAATAGTTACAAAAAGCGATCTCAGAATTGTAACAAACAACAATCCAATCACCTTCAACTAGTATTCATATTAAATATAATGCAACTATCCATCATTATGTATTTTCATCACCACATGATTTTAATAATGCAACAATCAATTACTAAATAAAATAACAATCGATGTGTCAGTACCCATGGCCACAACTACACAATGCATCCATACATTGACTACATAATACCACATAACTATGTCATGCATTCTTCCATGATGAGTTGGAAGGTCTGGCCAACACCTCAACACATCTTCCACACACTTCCTACTGCTTTCCTAACTATTTCAATACCTTCCTTTTCAACCCAAACACAACATCAAGAATATAATTCTTAAGTTCTCTTCAGTGTCGGCAAAGAGGTTGCAGTCCAAACATCAGATACATAGTAGATACCATTTATCACTCACATAGCGCTATAGCCCTTCCATATCCAACCATATTATGGTCTCACACATGACTAGATCTATGGATATTCATTGTTATAGAAGGAGTATGTCTCCTTAATTAACCTGGTTATGATCCCATAACCAATCATAACACAATATACAACTGGAAATCTATCTAAATGCATTCTAGAATCAATAACAACTACAAACTCTAGGTCTTTGGCCATTACATATCGATTTAAATCTTGAAAAATTAACTAAGGGAATTTCTTACCTAAATTCCCTTTAACATAGAATCAACAAATGCATACCTGGATGGTTGTTATCAACCTACTTGATGCTACCTGATCAACTGGTATTTGTATAAGCTCATATACTTACTCCTTCATCATTTTGATTACCATTACTACCACCCTCATGGGTCTTCACATACATGGAAATCATAATCAACAATAGCATCCACATATTTAACCATGCTATATCATTTTTCCTGAATACATAATCCATCATTAGTCATACTCAATTTCCATAACATCATTATTTCATAACAACATACTATTCTAAGTTCACAAGCATGTTATATGCATATCCAAGCATGTGCATATTCACAATTACACATCCATATGCACCAAACATTCACTGTCATAATGCCTACTAATGCATATGCATTTTAACTTCATTATATGCCTCATGCACTCTAGTGGATTTCTTTTTCAATTCACTTATTTATTTATGTTGTAGCTAGTTGTCCTTGAATTCCTTCAGATCCTTTCTGCCTTGTGTGCTCCCATTCTTCTCACCTGCATTATTGTTCCATGGTTTGAATACCTTCCAACCAAGTTTCACTTGGAAATTCTGAAATCCAACCAATGTACTCAATTTGCAGCAGGTCCTTTTGGGTAGTCATATCGAAATTTACCTTTATGAAACATTCAAGCACCCTGGAATGAATTATCTCAAACATTCCATCACTCTACTACCACAACATTATTGAATCAAATACTATTACTTCTAGTTGTCCATTAGACTACTTCTTTCACACTTAAGATTTGAAACTGTCTACACCTCTCTTCCTTCAAGGATAGACAATCATACTTTTCCTTTATGTGCCCATTAATAACATTATTCACCTGCTAACTTCATGTCTTATGTGAGGATTCTTTCTTTTGTATTTACAATTCATTCAAATCCTATAGTTGTTGACTAATACTTTTGTTACACTATTCTTGAGTTCTTTATCCACTTTTTATTACTTTCCTTGTAGTTCTTTGTTGCCTCAACCAACTTCTACAAGCTCTGTAATGCTTCCATGACTATGATATCCAATCCTAGACTGGAATTGATCCAATTAAATCTCTAATCCTGCCAAATATGAAAGAAACCATTTTTGTTAGAATTATACATGTTATAGAAATCTTCCAATTAATTCTACAGGTACTTTTTCTGCTTAATTCATGAATAAATATATCATCATTATCCAAATTATAACAATTCGATGTTATTATTATTTGAGTAATATTTTCAATGATTATTCCCATGCCCCAATCTGATATCCGAGATGAAAGTTAGGGCTTCTTGAAAAAATCACTTTCACCCTTTTTGTGCAAACGGGATCTTGTAGCGGCAATGGAATGGTTGTGTACCAATATTGTCAAACTATTCCACAACCCCTTCAAACTGGTACATAATTCAAATTATGAACAAGCACTTCCTTCAATTCACTTTTCTTCTGATCGCAGCTCGAATCCATGGGCTTATCCACTCTAAGCGATGTTCCTTTAACATTTTTCTCTTTATTCTTCTACACAGGATCTCATTCGAAAGTGTCTGTGGGATTGTTTAGTTCTAGGCCCTTCGCACCTCTAATCAACCCCTTTATCTTATCATGAGACCAATGCTTGGAACCAAGTCCTCCGTACTTTGACCTTTGACCATTCTCCCTTTTTGATATTCCAAATTTCCTGGAGTAAACTTTCACGGAAGTACTTATATCATCTCAATTAGTAGATCACGCGGTTGAGATTTAATATCTTGTGGGATGGACGATCTTGGCTTCTCTGGTGACTTCAATGAAATCAATGATCATGACTTAACCCGGTGTTGAGACGGATGGTCCATATTTATTTCAATACTTCGATGCTCTGGGACTTCGGAATAGCACAACTCTCGAGTCGTTCAACTTTCCTGCAGTGAAACCTACCGAAGTGGTCATAAAGTGATGACGACCGCTTATCGTTGGTTAACACCTCCCCTTACACTATCCTTCCACCAACTTAATCTAGTGAATATGACTTAACAATATGGACAATCCTTATTCACTTTGAGACTTCAACGCTCTAGGACTCCAAGATATCACAACTCCTAAGTTGTTTAAATTCCCTAGAGTTATACCTGTCAAAGTGGTCATAAAGCATAAGCGACCGATGGTCGCCAATTAACATTATAGCTTACTCTGTCCTCCCACTTCTTGATCAAACGACTAGGAAGGATCCTACCAGATATTGATCTATGATTGTTGGGACTTCGACACTCCGAGACTCCGATATATTACAACTCTCCAGTTGTTCAACTACCCCAGAGTTATAACTGTCGAAGTACTTACACCCTCCTTCCACTACTTGATCCAATGATTGAGAAAAGTTCATAAGGGATATTTAATCAATGGTCTACGTGAATTCACTACTTTTACCTTTGACACTTTCACTAATAGTGATGATGGAAATTCCCGGAGGATGTAATTCCAGAAATGACATGGCATGTTGATGTCACGTATGGTAACGTGGACCCATAGTATGTGTGCCACATGTCACTCCTAAATGGACATGTTGGGGTCCAAAAGGCCTTGAATTCATGTGACAGATGTCCCCATATGGCACCCCTACCACGTGGCATAAGACACATCACCCACCAAACAAACATTCCACGTTCATCCACTCCATATCCACGTTCATCCACTTCATGGATTTGGTACTTCACGGATTCGACACTTCGTGGCTTTTCCTAGTCTCAAGAAGTCATTAAAGTGGAAAAGTTCGGGAGTCCCGAAACTTCTCTATCCTTGTACTTCTGATCTAACGACTGAAATTTCTCCTGAATTCTTCCATTGATATGATGGTTGGTGAGATTTCGGGGCTTCGACACTCTGGGACTCTAGGATACTATGAATCTCAAGTAGTTCAATTTCCCTCAAATTTATACCTGTTGAAGTGGTCATAAAGCAATGATTATTGCTTACTATCGGTTAACACCTCTGTTTACTTCATCCTTCCACTAATGTTATATCCGATGATTAGCATTACTCCTGAAGTTCTTCCCTCGATCTAACAATTGGAGGGATTTCGCGACTTCGTCCTTCGGTATTTATAGGACTCAAAATTCTTTACATCTAGAGAATCAATGCTAGATGACCATGATCAATAGCGGATATTTCACCCGAACTTCCTATTGGATCAAACGGTTGGCAGGATTTCACGAATTCAACCTTCGACATTTCATGCTTCTTCTCTACCTCCCATAATCACCGAAGTGGTGAAGTTCCGAAGTTTTATATCTCCTACTGGCTTTGATAAACGACTGACGATTGACCAGTTTGATTTGACGGTTCTTGTTTACTTGATTCCCAATATAACGATCTAGAGATTTCTTGATTCAACGGTTGTGATTTCTCCTGAAATTCAAAAGTGAACGATCATGATTCCATGATCCCTTACAAGGATCTATGTCTGCACGATGCTCTGGCTTCTGCATGATTCCTACAACCCCATCTCTCTTAATCTTTCCTTCAACCATTCCAAAGGTATTAACAATGTGTGCTCTAAACCCATGCAACCTAATACGCTACCTCTCCTGAGATTTATATTTATATTGGATTCCTCTACTCCTCACACTATAACGAACATTAAAAAAATAGGAACTTTCAACCTTCCAAGTCGAACTCAGATCTGCAACTCTGCATATTGAACCCATTAAACTTCTCAGACAAACCTGAATTATTTCAACTCGAATTTTCCCACGAATTTGGGTATATTTCTCTCTAATATTTCCATTTTTCCCCAAATTCACATATTTCAAAATCTGTGACAACAAATTTCTCAAATTCGAACTCCTTCCAGCCCATACTAGTCCGGTGTTTCAACCAGAATCTCTGATACCAATCTGTAATGTACGCAACCAGCCTCATGATGACCATGCTAATCTATAACGTACCCATCCACCCACAGGTTGGTCACACTACTCCAAAAACTCGCTTCTGAATTGATCTCAAATTCTAATAACATTTCATCTGAAATCATGCATGAAAGACCCACATGCATTAATCAATATCCATGCTACAACATAAAAGAAAGAAACAATGAATGTTCCATGCACAACAAATAACCAGTAGACAGGCACATTATAAATACATATCTCAGAGATAATTAAATACACAACGAAATATACATTATATAGAAAGTAGAGAGAGCACTTATTTTTGCAGGTAAACATTCACCAACTACCTGCAGACCAAGGACGTTCCTCCCAACCATAGACATTATTGTTATTTTACTCTCAACAGTAGGTCACCCCCGAGCCATGGATATGAATCCACAAGGACAGGCCCTAGGAAAAATCTAAAAGACACAAAAATTGTCTAAATAGCTATCAAGTTTCCCAAACACACAAAAAATCTGAATTTCTAGCTCTCTTTCCCCCTCAGCCTACACAACCCAAAGAAATGAACACCTTTCTATGCCATGCAATCCCTCAATCTGGTCCATTTCTCTCCAGGGCCCCAATGCTACTAGTCAGGAAATCTATCTGCTGGAAAATCCAAGGATTCTTAGTTGTGGATAGTTCTTTCCATGCTTCCATCAATCTCATGCATTCATGCATCCATTCCCTCCTGGAATGGTTAGTAATTTATTACAACCATCTATCAATGTCTCTCCTCTTCTAGCCATTCATTTCCATGCTTAAACCAAGAGAACATGAATTATTAAGAATGAGGCACCAAAAAATGAAAGAGCGAGAAGGGTGTAACAATGAATGAATAAGAACAAGTGAATCCCCAAAACAACCCACAAGGTATTTTTATATAATTACATGAAAACAAGAACCACATGGCCTTCTTCCCAAGAAGCTCATGTAACCACTTTTCTCCATAAAATCAATTATGGGTAAACAAAATATAATAAAAATACTTATCCCCTTAAGCCCCCTCTCTCGTGGAATCATATCCCCCTATCTCTGTTGTACTTGTTCGTCTTGCAACCAACGATGTATTTTTTATTAATTTATATAGATGTATTACATTTCCTAGGCACTCCGACCCCTTTTCAACTTTATTGGCTCACCAACCTAAGTCACAATTACATAATACATTATAGTTCATAAGGGTTAAAACCAAGGTGTTACAATATTGTTTTCTTATGGTTTCTTTGTTAAAATGTTGATAGTCAATACAAAGCTTCCATAATCCATCTTTCTTCTTCACAAAGATCACTAGAACTCCCCACGGTGATATACTAGGATGAATAAATTCCAAGTCCAAATATTCTTGGAGCTACATCTATACATATAGAAAATTTTGGGTTTTCATGTGATAAATAGCCTTCAAGATAGGTTCAATCCTTGGGTTGAATTCAATCGTGAACTCCAACTCTCACTTAGGTGGTAGTGCAGGTAACGCTTCTAGAAACACATTAAAAAATTATGATAATATAGGATGTTGAACTATATTCACCATATCCTCTTTCTTGTTCATAGTTGTCATATAATATAACTTTGAACCCTTCCTAAGAGTTTTATTTAGTTGCATCATTGAAATAAGTCTCAAAGACACTCCTTTATCATCCCTTGCTAAAATTATTTTGTGTCCTGAGTCGTCTATGAAGTAAATCATTTTACCCCTACAATATAAAATTTCCTCATGGGATTCTAACCAATCCATACCTATGATCACATCATAGGATGACAAGGTAGTAGTGTACAAGGACACTTGGGTAACACACACCCCAATATCGACTTTTCATTTTTTAACTAATTGCTTCACCCCTTGTTTAACACTAAAATCCATTTCAAACTTATTAAAGGATTCTTGACTAATTTCCATCATTCCACATCTAGATAATGCATTATATGAGATAAATTTTTTTTTTTCTCCTAGATCTATCAATATTGAGAAACGTATACCATTAATATTACCTATCATCTTGAGCACCATCGAATGATGCTCAATTTGGTGGATTTTCACCGGTACATGAATCTTGTGGGATTTACCCAAATCACCAATAGTGGTTTGACTTCACTCTTGACTAGCTCCTCTCACTACATGTGGGAACTCTCTTTGAAATAGAAACACTCCAAATGTCCCACATCCCCTCTTAGTAGGTTTCCTTAAACTCCCAGATTGTGTAAATGTATACCCACTACTCTACTGAGTTTGTTGTGGTCTAGCACTACCTTGTTGCATTGGTGGCCTCTATGGTGGCCTATGACCTCCTAATTGATGTCTCTAAGTCTCTATCACATGGACCCTTGGTGAATCCTTATTCCCTATCACTAGGCTATATGTGTTAATTGACTAAGAACTATGTCTTTTTCCTCCTATAAATAAAGGTCTATATGGTCTCAACTGACCACCTCCCATGTTTCTTTCATTGTCTACGATATCCCTTTGAACTACCTCTTATAAAGTACATGGCATCAATATACGAACTTTTGATATAATGTTGTATTTTATCCCATACATAAACATTTTGATCGATAAATTCACTATGTTTAGATGTAATGCATGCCTCAAGAGCTCCATAAATCTAGAATCATACCCTGGCACTAACCTATTACCTTGTCTTAGGGAGTTGAAATTTGGAAACTTAACATTTTCCAATTTTCTATAAACACTATCCTTAGGAGAATTTATTGGTCTCTCTCTAGGAATAAATGTGCCACTAGATTTCTAATTTATATCATCTATTAGTCAAAGCATCTAACATCCTTTAGAAGTATTGTATCATTGGCATTACTTCACATGTAGGTGATTTTCCATGAACCTTTGGTCTAGGAAGAGATGGCAGATGTGTAGGATGACTTCTATATCAAATGATTACTTATATTCAAACTATAAAAGGTCTTGATACACTTAATAAGAGAGTAAAACAATACCTAAGAAAACATATATTACTACCTCAATCAAAGGGGAAAAATCCATTAAATTCCCCCCTTTAGACCATTCAAATCCAAAATTTTATGTTGGGAAAGCTTGTTATATGATGTATACATGCTTTTGATGAAGGAAAAGAGTGTATTTCTTGACATATGTGCTAGTATTCTTTAATAGAAGTGTGTATGCCTCTATTTTATGGGATTTATTTTTTGTGAAAATGCCCAAAAAATATCCTAGAGGTCTTGATTAAGGATAAGAGATTTGATTATGTTTCAAAACAATTGGAAATATATGTTCTAATCTATATTCCAATGCTATAACTCTCCCATGCAAGATTCAATTCACAATTTATGATGTCATCCTTGACACATGGCACTTTCACACTGGTACACACTAACAATGATGTGGCATGAAGACATGACATGTGTTACCCATATTTGATACACTTTGGGGCACTTTTGGTGGGTTCCACCTTTCCATGTGGTAGTCATTTATTAGATCTAACAATGCTCTACTAGCAAGTTGACATCACACCTAGTTGAGAGGCTTTGATACCTAGGAGTAGATCTAGACTGTTGATCAGTACCACTTGAAAAAGGTTCGAGATCAAATCTAGATCGTCCATCGGTGGTTCCCAACAGAGTGGTCTAGGTTTGGACTTCAAATGTGACTTTTTCCAGGGGAATCTGAGACCACATAGTGACTATTGATTTGGATTTGTGAGGGGTATTTAAATATAAACCTAGACCACTCCGTTGGGAACCACCTATGGACGATCCAAATTTGATCTCGAACCTTTTTCAAGTGGTACTGATCAACAATCTAGATCTACTCCTAGGTATCAAAGCCTCTCGACTAGGTGTGATGTCAACTTGCCAGCAGAACATTGTTAGATCCAATAAATGACTACCACATGGACAGGTGGAACCCAGCAAAAGTGCCCCAAAGTGTATCAAATATGGGTAACACATGTCATGTCTTCGTGCCACATCATTGTTAATGTGTACCCGTGTGAAAGTGCCATGTGTCAAGGATGACATCATCTTGACGATCTCTGCCTTATATGATTTTGGGTTCTTGGTCTAGTTAGATTGATGGGTCTCATGCATAATTGGGATTCCTCTTGCACCTCCATATTAATGACTGAGATTCAAGCTCAGAGTCCCCTTGTTGGAGTTCCATTTGAAGCTCAAACCCTAAATACTTTGACGAGCACCTTCGATGGATGATCCAGATCATCTCTCAAACCTCTTTCAAGTGGGACAGATTAATGGTCTATATATTCTCTCGAGTATCAAAGATTCCTGACTAGGTGTCGTATTAGTGTTCTTGTGGAGCATTGTCATGGAAAATCAACGACTGCCATGTGGATGTGGGAAAACCACCGAATACACAGGTCAACATTCCAAGAATGGGTGACACATGTGACTCTTGGCTACAACCTCATTTCCAAAGTGGTCTAATGAAAATCTGACACATGTCAATATGACATCAACATGATGACCTTTTCCTTAGTTGATTTTGGGTTCTTGGTCAAGCCGGATCGATGACTCTCATGCGTCGTCAGACCTCCCTTTTGAATTCCACATCAATGGTAAAGATTTAAAGTCGGAGTCCCCTTGTCGGAGTCCTTATTGTAACCCAAAACCTGATGACCCTAATGGGCACCTTGATGGACAATCCAAATATATTCTTGGACCTCCTGCAAGTGGAATCGATTAACGATCTAGATCTAGTCACACGTTTTTTTTGAAATCAATGGTCAATATTGATCGATATACAAATATTCCATCAAGCCTAAAATGTCTGAGATCAATAGCTGCGATAAATCTCTAAGATCAATTCGATGGTTTCTAAGTTTACACCTTTTCTAACCTTGATTTATACAATGGGTGACCTCGATCAACGGTCAAGTTTGCTCGCCAAATTTGATCTGATGGTTGTTGAGTCTCACACCTGTGTAGATTTGATTTTGAGTGCCCAACAACATAAGAAATGATTACAGAGAATATTCAGGGACAAATATACCCCACGATATCAACATAACAAGATTTATTCAGGTAAAATTAATTAATTTTGACCAGAGGTGAAACCGCTAAAGAATCAAGAAGCCATAAGAATATTCAAGAAGTTGGAAATGGTTTCAAGAAGAAGTTTTAGGGCATGAGAAAGAGGAATAAAATACAATTAAGGAACCCATTGTTAGCCCTTGACCAAGTTGTGAGGATCCTTGGTCATGTTTGAACTACTTTTGGGACTTTGACAGGCTGTCGAAGGTGAAGCGCAAGTCGAAGCGGAGATCGCAGGATCTCAGCCCCTTTTAAGGGATTTTTGGGATTATGTAATGGGTATGGGGATGTTGGCCCATGGGTTTACCCATTTTTAGGCCCTTTTTGTAATATATAAATAGAAATCTAGGTGATGTAGGAAGTAGTTCGATCTATGTGATCGGAGAAGAGGTTTTTGGTACTGTGCTAAGTGCAACTTGTAAGTGCTTTGTGCATGCTATGTTGAGAACTTGCAGAGATAAGTGCAAGTGATTGTAAGAGATTGTGAAGAGGCTTTGTGCTATAAATCAGGGAAGGGGGATCTAGCAGAGTGCGTGCAGATCTCTTGTCCTCTGCGGAGTAATATACCATGGCTTTGTGCATGTAGAAGATTGACAGAAAGAAACAAAGAAGAAGAGTTGGTGGATGTAGCCCCAGGGTGGGGTGAGCCATGCATATCCTTCGTTGTGGTTGTTTTGTGATTTATGGTTGTTCTCTTATTTATGTGGTTAAATGCTTATTGCAATGATATATGCTTAGAAGAATCTAATATGATAGGTTAGTGCTGAATAATATGAATGAAAACTAGATCTGATCTATGTTGGTATGCTTAGTGCTTGAATCTATTGGATTTGTGTGAATACAACACTGATCTATTATTAGGGTTTAATTGCGTTGTAAACTAAGGATGAATACTAATGAACTATAATTGCTAAGTGCTATGTTAAGGTGTTACAATCACAGATCTATGTCCCAGCTAAGGTTGTAGACATCTGAGTCCCATAACTGCTCCTGCCTCTACCTCAGGTGAGACTTCATCTGCTTCGCAGGTGTTGCTGAAAGGGCTGGTAGTTAGGTTTTTGTTGGTGCATTTTTGTAAGCGTTGAACCTTGGGTCTACCCCTGTGCCAACACCCATTGTTGAGGTTGACACTTTGGGGAGTTAAAGAGTTTCTTGTAACCAGATTTTTTCGACCATAGAGATACCTTGGGCACAATCAGTTGATAAATGAAGCAGGCAACCAAAGATTCATCCCCCACATTTAAGTTTCAATCTGTAATTCCTCATTCTAGTGTACATGTGTTCTTGTAAAGCATATTCTACCATTCTTAGTTTTCTTGTATCATATATGATTTATAAAAAATCAGACAATAGGCCATTCCTCATATTCAATGTTACTGTATGATGTCTGGTTATGAGATAGAAGTGATTTCCTCTGAATGTATGAACATTTATTCCCATTTATTTGTGCATTTAAATGATATGCAAATGGTATCTCCATGTATTTGAGTGTATGAAGGTGTTAAATTTTTGAAGCATTTGTTTATTGATCTGTTTACACTTGTTATAGCGGCTGAGCTCTTAATTTCTGAACATGATATTCATTTCACATAGGCTACAAGATTCATTATGAGTAGTGCCTTTTATGTTTATTTTATTATTTCCTCTAATCCACCATTTCATCTCCCTTTTAATCTTGGTTATCTGAAACACTCGTAGACATATTCCTCTGATAGTTGAGATCATTTGTCATATCAACTAAGAATTGTTTGATGTCCTATAATTTCAAAAGAAAGAGAGAGAGAGAGGGAAAAACTTCCCAAATATTTCACAATTATTTTATTACAAATCTGGCCTTAAGATTCATCTTGAGTCTTGGCCCCTGGGGTGCCTCAACATCGTTCCAACAACAACCTAGAACATCTCGAGGGATAATTGAAACCTTGGTGAATCTTACTAGTCCTTAATATGAAAACCGTAAAACGTTTGATGATATTTTTCGTAAAAATATTCAAATTTCTACATGTTTTATATAGTTTCTATAATTTTTAGGTGACTTTTAAGGTAAAATAATTGTATTCTATAGAATTTGGGAGAATAATTGCTTAGGAAAAAATGAAATTGACGAATCATTTTTGGGAAAAAAACAGGGAAAATTAGCCCATATGAAAATTTTATCCCCTAAATTTTCCAATCCATCCAACATTAGGGTACAAAAAGATGAGTTATAAATCCCAATACTCCTTTCTTATATAGCCTTTGATTCTCATCCCATTTGTGCATATCATGCAAAATACTAATTATTTTAATTACTAATTGTATATTATTCACCAACCCATCCATCACTCCATGCACAAGTAATTCTTTTATTTAAAATACAAAATAGATATTATTCAACACATCCCAACCTCTTCTCCTATTTTGACTCTTAGAGGTTCCCTACATCGCTTTTCTTTTTTTTCATTGAGTGGGTGCACATGAAATTGTTATTTTCTATTTAATTAAAAACACTTTTCTTTCCATTTCACTCAACCCTTTCTATATGCATTTACATTTCCAATTATAAAGTAAATTATATTTCCTTCTTTTTTTTTACAAAAATGTGCATAAGTCTATATGATCAATCAAACCACTCATGCAATTAATTTAATTTCCCATGATAAAAAATGAATATGCCAAAGGATACTTTTCTCCAAAGTATACATAAACCAAATCAAATTTAATACCAAGGGAGAGAACAAGTTAACTCATAGCCTTCCTTGCACCGAGAGCTAGAAATAAACTCTATAATCCTTCAAGTGCATTATACCAAGGGTTTCATTCCCTTACACACCTTTCAAGTACTACTTACTAGTATGTACCAGGGGTGGTGGGTTCCTGCATGTCCTTCAAGTATCATTTTTCAATGATGGAAGATGGTGTCATGGTTGGGACTTAACTAACCTAGCTCATTCACCACCGGTGAGATACTAATGGCCTCAAAATAATAAGTATTAACACCTTATTGCATGCCCCTCAATAGAACTTCATAAGTGAATAAATCAATGGTCTATCCTTAGACAATGTGTAACCTCTAGGAAAAAATAGAAAACATATGTTTTCCAACCTACTACATGGAAAATAGGATATTGGTAGGAAGAGGTTACCTAGTCCTCCTCCCCCTCATGGTACTCATGTCACATCTCATCATACAACCCTTTTCCCATGTGTAATCTTATTGGAAAATGTTTCCTTGTCTCTACACACATCTAGAGACAACATATCAAATATCATTGTCCAATAATCATGAATAAACAATGAACAATGCTCTATACATGTCAATAATACATAACCCAACCCCATCCTTAGTCCACATATCTTGACTTAATCCAAATTCCATATGCACATGTGGTTATTCCTGTCACACTTGACAAACCATTTGCAACATCATATAATATAATATATTTCATCATTTAACTATGTGTTTTTTTTAATATTTTATAACATCATAAGAATATCTAAGCATAAACCATAAAGATATATGTACACATCAAGCAATGATTACATCAAATTAGATCATTATTCATAAATATATCTTTCAACCAGCTAAATTATTCATGTAACTAGAATGCCCTCATACAATAACATCATATTAATCAAATAAAATCAAAGAAAAAAAAACACTACATATATACACATTTTATTTTTTTTCTTATACATATAGAGATATATGTATTTATGGTTGTGAAGATAATTTTTTACCATCCTAAAAGAAGACCGAACTTTTTAGAATTTAATACTAGGAAAAGAAAGAACTTTGTTTGGCTCAGCTATGGATTGTTAAATATGTTTTGCCCAGCTTGAAATGCCATGTTATCTTATAATATAGGGTTTTTCTCTTATGAAAATTCCCTTGGGAAGCATATTAACTAACCAATGAGGTGAATTTTTGTATATGACAAGCAATTCTAGAAATCGTCCTTTTTTATGGTAAGAGTAGAAGAAATGTGCATCTTAAGTCAAGGATGTTTGGAATTATCTCTATTTAAATTTCATTAGGATGGTTATTAATATGAATACAATAAAACAAAATATGCAATGTAGGTGTTATCTGATATGAAAATTTTCTTCCAATGGAAATCATCATAATAAACCAACTGTGAAGAGTAAAAATTACGGGTGAATTTGGTAGATGACATGCAACAATTTTAGATCTAGTGTTTTTAGTGGTAAGAGTAATATAAATATGCATCACCTCTTTAAATTTTAAATTTTAAAAATGTCAAATCAACTTTTGGCTTCTCCATCTAGAAACAAATCTGATATAACGCTATTATAGATATATTGAAGAGTTTCAAGTCCTCTTTAAAATAGATTAAACAAATCTGCAATTTTCTATAATGTTCATAATGTATTTGTGTAAACAAGGGTTTCAACTTGGGTATTAAACATAATCCTCTCGATTTCAATAAGACTTAATCATTGCTAGCGGGAAAACCCCCCCTTAAGACTACACTAGGGTTTAGAATGTAGGCAGATCAAAACCGTCTAAAGGTCAACTACTTTTCTAACTACCCCAAACATACCCCAGACTTATACAAGAAAGGAAAAAGTGAGAAGGATCGGGTAATTGTACCTCTACTCCACATCCGGTGATGATCCTCTCATGCTTGAAAGCCTCGCCGACTGCAAACCTCCTCCCAAGGATGGCCTGCATTCAAAGACAAAAAAAAAGAAATCCACAAGCATGCAATTCAAATATAAATAAGGGTTAGATGTTAGAATAAAAACATAAATCAAACAGAAACATTTGATACACCATGATTTGGGATAGGAAAAATACTTCTTTTATTGATAATACAATGATCACTTACAACCAAAGCCGACTACTGCTCCACCAACCTGGTCTAGGCTCCTCTTCACCAAGATCCAAGTGCACCTCTGTATGGATTCTCCTCTCAACCTTCTTCTTGGGAAGTGAAATGGGTTTCTGATGGAGGAAGAAGGGAAAATTGGGGAGTTCTGAGACAATTATCACAAAAGAGATGCAATTACTTGGGGCAAGGAGGGGATGTGAAACGGGCAGAGTTTCATTGTTCTTATGTATATATGTGGAATGAGACCCCAACACATCCTTTTATATGACAAAAATATGGTTATTTAGTTGGGTGATGGGCTATAGGTGGTGGATTAATTGGGAAACTACCCAATAACCCATAATCTCAACGAATTCCTTGCAACTTTTTATTTTTTTCAACTTTTGCAAGTATACGCGGGCTATAGTGGTGCAACATGCATACGTACATGAGGCAAAGTGCTATAAGGCTTGTGTATAATGCATGCTTCAAAGGTTCAATTAAGAGAAACATGGAGTCAACATTAGGCCAAAGACGCAGAGATGGAAATGCGATTAACAAGACACAATGAAACCCCCTTCAATGTAATTTTAACGAGCCCAGAGAAGGTAACCTCCGTAGCTTTTCATTTTTAGAGAGTCTGAAAAAACGTAAAAGAAGACTTCACTGGGTACCTTTTTCGGAAATATTCTAGTCAGTTCGAAAAAGGGGTAAACTAGCACCAAAAATACATCTATTCAAAACCATTTTAACGAGTGTGACAAAGACATGATCACTTGGCAATATTTTCAATTTTAAGGAGTTTGAAAAGAGATTAACTATGGACTCATTGCCTTTTTCTAGATTTAGTCTCCTTAGCCTGAAAAAGTATAAAATTTATTGAGGAGAAATCTCCCGACGAGATGAATCTCCTGAGGTGTAACTTTTTCCTCCATAAGATACAGGCCGAAAAAAGGGGTAAAATCATGCCAATAGATGTTCTTTTGGACCATTTTAACGAGTGTGAAGGAACAAGGTCACTTGATGATATTTTCAATTTTAGGGAGTCTGAAAAGAGCTTAACTATGGACTCTGTGGGGGTTCATTTTTTGTAAATTTAGTCCCTCGGGCTAGAAAAAGGGTTAAATTTATACTTGAGATTACTCTTCTAGCGAATCTAAGCTCCTATAGTATACCTTTGTTCATAAAATTGACCATCTGGATTGAAAAAGAGGTAAACTACTAGTAGACAGACGTGCCTTCAAGTTTTAGTTTGGCGAGCGTGAAGGAAAACAATATCGCTCAGAAATATTTTCATGTTTAGAGAGTCTAAAAAGGGATTAAAGAAGACTCCAGGAGGTTTATTTTCTCAGTTAATCTAGACAATATTGAAAAGCATAAATGTAGTCTCATCAGATGTTGCTTTTGGATTTCAAAGCGAGCTTGAAAGACAACAAAGCCTGCTCATTTTTGGGAGTCCCGAGGGTGAGGCCATGAGTGATAGTGCATCAGATGAATGAGTCTCAATCTCATAATCATGACATGACTAATAAGGAATCCCAAGCCTAAAGTCATTAGAGACAGCATGGACACCAAAATGCAACAAGGATCTATCTAGGGCATCCATGTAGAGGTACGCTCTACCACCTAATCATGACACTTCTAAAAAAAAAAGATGGTTCCATGTCACACTTCGGTGGGATCGATCCTATGGCAAAGAGGAAAAGACAAAAAGATGCAGAAAGTGGAAGTGGAATCCTAACTTATATGCAAAAAGTTGGAAAAAATGACTTTTACCAAAGGACCTTTAAAAGTGACCCATCTCCTAGAAAAGTTTACTAAACCAAAAGGCAAAGTGCATCGTAACATCCAATAAGAAACTCAAGAACCAAATTAAAGGATTTCCAAGCCAGAAAATATGACAAAAGGATTCAAAAAAAGTGGCAAAAATGGCCAAAAAAGTCTATAAATAGAAGCTGATAGCTCATTTTCATCATTGCAATTTGAAAATTAACCAAAAGGTAAAAAATAACCCTTTGCTAAAGAAGTTGATTCCGAGAGCTTCAGAGGATGAAACTAACTTCCACCTAGACCAAGTAAGTATAAACTCATCCCTCTTGCATTTATATTCTTCCTTTCATGCATTGTTTTTGTTTTTGGGCGGGCACACCCTCCTAAAAAAGGGCGACCCTACATGTACGTGGGATGTCCAAGGAGAGCCCGCATATGTCCATGGGAAGAAAACAACCACCCATGGACATATGCGACTGTGTCCAAAACATCCCACGTACACCCTCAAAAGAATGGACAAATAAAATATGTAAGAGCTAACTCCCCTTTGAACTATCATGGAACATGATGTATGCCCATTGGAGGGAGAGGGAACATGAGGAAATCAATATCTTGGTTGCTGAGGACTCTTCTTCCATTGCCTCATTGAAAAAATGTGGGCTATGGAAGTTCATCCAGTGTCCTCTTATGAGGGCACAAACCAGGCTACTGAACGCCCTGGTGGATTACTAGCAACCAGACATAGAGGCATTTATGATTGAGGGGCATTCGTTGACTCTGACGAATGAGGTTATATATTTCTTAACTGGCCTCTCGAGGAGAGGGGAACCAGTCAACTTGCACACATTTTCTCCTGGGCCCTTCAACATCGCCGACTACATCGGGATGCACTTGGAGGCTGTCACTGAGAAGGTAGGTTCTCAAGTGCCCATAAAAAAGATCACCAACTTGTCACTGAAGGTGATCCTACTGCTCATTGGGAAGATCACTGGATCTGTTGCCATCCACCAGGCTTCCTGGGCACAAATCTATTGTTCCATGCAGTGACTATATGCAGGAATTTTTTACTGGAATACGACCATTCTCACTTGCATGAAGAGGCAGCTTACAGATTGTCGTGAGCGTAGAAACAAGAACTTCGGGTTCGGTACCATTTTGTGCTCATTCTTCTTCGAGAGGGTGCCCATTCTAAGTCTAAGAGAGACAGTATGGGGGAATGTGTCCTCCTTCCCAATGGTGTGTATATGGGAAAAATTTCTACCACAACACGGGGGAGGAAGGACCATAGAGGCCTTTGATGACAAGTTTTTCGACTGGTGGGCACAACAGATTCCAATAGCAGAGGACTACCCTATGCTAGAATCAATTTTTCCATAGATCCAAACATGCCCGTACCTCCCAGAGAGGAGCAAGGAGAGTTAGGTATGTGTTTTTAAAGTTATTTAATTTTTAGTTTCTTTTATATAGATCATTTTTTATACATTTCAGAGTATTGACAACTATGTATCTGTTATGTACAAACATGGGACTGGTGCAGCCGTTATAATTCATGAGGACTAGGTGATGTCGTCGACCAGAGTTAGTACCAACAGCAGATGATGGACCATCAGCTGCAAGGGGACCTTCAACTGGAAAGGCTGAGAGAGTTTTGAGATGGGTGGAGCAGAACCTCACTGTGCTTACTCATGTAGTTCCCATGGTCGAGATCGAGGATCTCCCACCATCCATGCAGCCTCATGTAGTTGGGGTGCCACGAACTTGGGTATAACTTTTTATACGTTTGGATAACGTCATCATTCACTACGGTAGGGCCAATAGGCCCCGAGCTTAGATAGGATGGACTCATTATGTGCCAAGGGAATTCTTTGTATATTTTTGAGGGCATAAGCCCCATGATGTATACCGGATTTTTTTTTTAGGCATTCACACCCACCTATGTACTATGACACTTTTTGAGATATATATCTATATATATTTACATATTTTATGTCTTACGGATCACATTTCTTTACAAATGTATGTACATGTGTATGTGTGTGCAACATGCCAATCTAATACTTGATTAGCTAGAGTATCTGTAATTTGATTTTATCTCCTAGGAACATGGATATACGTAATGTAATCAAAGAAATGTTCTAAGAGATGTACCCTAAGGAAAATTTGGTGTAAAGTAGGATCATAAACGCGGTAAATTCCATTTATGTGGGACATAACCAACTGAGCATCTAGGTAGACCTGGAGGTAAGAAATTGATCTGGATTATTTTTGGCACGAAATGAGAATGGGGATATAATAAAGGAATGCACAGAGATATCACAGATATTGAATAATATAACATAAATGTATCATACATAAAAACATACACACAAATATACATTAATACTTGATTTCTATTAATGAAAGAAATGTACATAGACTGTAAAAATATAGAGTGATAGACTCGCTAGAATGGTGGTAGCTTATCTCTGAGAAGAGATGTGACGGCTACTCGCGTTCGCGAGAAGATCATTACAATGAGGCTCTGAAGGAATTTTTACAATAAACAGGAATTCCAAAAACCCTAGACATCCAAAAACCTAACCCTAGGAGATGAAGCGCCAAAATTCATGTGGGCCCCAATTGGGTAAGTTAGTACATCAACTTCTTGGGGTCGTAACTTTTGCATACGATCTTCGTTTTAGGCACATAATATCCCATTGGAAAGGTATCATCAAGGAGATTCATTTTTGGGGATCAATCATGCCTTCAGATATAATTCATAATCTCAATACCGAAAAACCTTCATTTAATCCCTCAAAATGGCCCCAAAATTTAAAAACTGCTAAAAATAGTAAATTACCAAAATTGCCAGAAAATGGTTTTGAGCCAGTTGGAAAAGGTGGGTGGCCACTGATATCCACTTGGATCAATCCTCCATCCTTAGGAAGAAATGGTATCCATTGTATTGAGTGCCCGGAGGAGAGGAAAAAGCGTTTACTGAATCTGAATCTTGGTGAGTTACTTGCCTTGCTAGAGACGTCGCGTTGCTCAGTTTGTGGAAGTCTGTCACAAATATGTTGAGGCTGAGGTTGTTAAAAAAGTTGAGCTACATGAGAGGACAATGTACATAAGGAATATTTTCTCTTTTCTGCAACCTTTTCGACCTTCTTCTGTTGGATAGAAGGTTCTTGGGTCGAGGCTGTAGTGGTTGCAGTGTCCTTCTATTCCCCCTTTGAATAGATTGTGAAGAAGCTGAATTTCGTAGTATGAGATACTACCTTGTGATACTTTTTAGGTGGAACAATAGTTGGAACTACCAATGGTATTCTATAGAGATGACCCCCCAAAGTAACAATGACACTACAGGGTCGAGACTCATAAACAACATGGCGTCTCCACATATATGGTTGGCCCAAGAGAACATCACAAACATCCAGTGGGGAAACATCACATAATACCTCATCCTTGAAGGGTTGGATGTTGTATGACAATAAAAAATGTTGGCTAACACAGAGATATCATCCTTGGCGAAGCCACCCGATGTTGTATGGCTGTGGGTGTGGTGTTGTCGACAATCCCAACTATTTGATGACCTTTGCTGAGATGAGCTTCTTATGGCTTCCGCTATCAACAATAAAATGTAGCAGGGTCCCCTTCACCCACATATGTGAATGAAAAAGGTGCTCCCCTTCTTTAGGATATATTGGTTCTTCTGGTTGAATTGTTGTGGTCGTGACAATAGCAGTGGGGTCTGCGTTAAAGATCTGTCCTTTACTAGTATTTTCAAAATCGGATTCTGAATCAAGGTTCGGCTCCTTGTCTTTGATCTCGACCACCAATGACTGTTTTGAGCGACATTCATCGGTGTTGTGCTAGGGGCTTTTGTGGAAATCAAACCATTTTCCGGTGTCCTTCTTTGTCTTCTCATGACCCTTCTTTTCTTATGGATTGGACTGGTTTTTGGGAGACTATTTATTAGGGATGTCTTTTTCATAATTTGGTTGTTGCAGATTTGAAGATCCAAACTCCCGTTTGTTCTGGTGCTTAAATTTATACTCGATTTTAAAAGCATATCGATAGGCAACAACGAGTGATGATATGTACAGAAAATCCATTTCATTTTGAATGTATCTGTGTAGAGCCCCACGATATTTCAAAACCAAATGTCATTCAGAGTCTTTGATACCCATCTTGGTGTGCAAGGTATGGAAGGTATTGGTGAACTCTGGAACTGTTTGGCCCCTCTCTTGCTGCAGTGTGGTCCATCTCATGTTTTGGTCCTCATGGTTTCCAATAGGGTAATATTGTTCCTTTATTGCATCCACAAAAAAATCCCAAGTGGGCTCGACCCCATATATTCCAGACTCCTCTGTGGAACTCTGCTCCCAGTAAGTTTCCCACCAATGTTTGACATCGGGGAGATCCTTAAGGAGTGAAAAAATGATATTTTCTCTATTGGAAAAATTGTGAACAGAGAAATAACCTTCTAACAAATTTAACTATTTATCTAGGGCATCCGCATCTATCTGAACCTCAAATATAGGAATATAAAAATTGACCTGTACCTTAAAAGGTGAGGTGCCTTAAAAGTGGCCACTTTATGAAGATTCTCCTAATGATATTGGAAGGTGTTGAAGGATGTGGGAAAAATTCTCCATCATTTCATCCCTCTGTCATGTGAGATCTTGCTCAAGAAACAGACTTATAGGATCGTCTGGTCCATTGTTTTTCTTTTTTTCTGCCATGGAGGGTTTCTTGGGTGTGTGAGAGTGATTGTCTTCAATAAATACAAGCTCGATACCCAAATTTATATACTTGGACCTCGTCAGGGAAATGCACTGAAAAATGATCAAGAGCAGCCTGCTCTGATATCACTGATCCGGATTATTTTCGGCACGAAATGAGAGCAGGGATATAATAAAGGAATGCACAAAGATGTTGTAGATATTCAATAATATAACCAAAAAGTATCAGAGATGAAACCATAAAAACAGATATACAGTAATACACGATTTCTATTAATGAAAGAAATGTACAGAGACTGTAAAAATACAGAGTGAAAGACTCCCTAGAATGGTGGCAGCTTATCTCTAAGAAGAGATGTGACGGCTACTCACATTCGCAAGAAGATCATTACAATGAGGCTATGAAGGAATTTTTACAAGAAAAAGGAATGCCAAAACTCCTATACATCCAAAAACCTAACGCTAGGATATGAAGCGCCAAAAGTCATGTGGGCCCTATTTAGGTAAGTTAGTACATCAACTTCCCAGGGTCGTAACTTTTGCATATGATCTTCGTTTTAGGCGCGTGATATCCCATTGGAAAGGTATCATCGAGGATATTAATTTTAGGGGCTCAATCATGCCTTTGGATATCATTGAGAAGCTCGATACCAAAAAAACTTCTTTTAGGCCCTCAAAATGGCCCTAGAAGTTAAAAACTGCTAAAAATAGTAAATTACCAAAATTGCCAGAAAACTGTTTTGAGCCAGTTGGAAAATGTGGATGGCCACTGATATCCACTTGGATCATAAATTCCATGTGAAAAAATGTCATGAAGAAAATCTATCACTACACTGTACTTGACGACATTTTTTGTGGCGTCACCTAGACAGATACCTCCAGAAGATAGTAACTGGACCTGAGGCATGAAAATCACCCAACTTGCGGAAGCAAGCCTCTAATTGTGTCGGATAGCGCCATATGTGAACCCAAAGAACACTCCCAATTCACTTGACATCTTCCACAGTGAAAAATATGACATAAATAAAGACACATCCATAAAACAAAAACACCAAAAACTGTATAAGAACTACACATATGTAGAAGACGTCACCCATGCGACCAACCTATGAGTAATACTTCTTGAGGTAGAGCCCATTTATAGGCTCCGCAAAATAATTTCCCTCAAATTCAACCAGATGATAAGCACCCTTATTTATGACCTCTTTCACAATGAAAGGTTTGAACCACATAGGTTTGAACTTGCCTGCCCCCGAAGGATCCTTATCTTGGTCATAGACTAGGAAAAGGTCACCTTTGGAGAAAATTCGAGGACGAATGGACCGATCATATTGATACTTGACTCATTTCTTGTGAACCTCATTGGCCAAGGCCACATCACGTCATTTCTCATCGAGTTTCTCGAGATATATTAGGCATTCCTCAAGCAGTCAAGTGTCTGGCAATAACTCTACTGCCAACTTTAAAGATGGGATCTGACACTCAATAGGTAAGACTACTTCCAACCTGTAAAAAAGTTGGAAAGGTGAGAAACTAGTGCCAGTATTTACAGATTTTTGGTAGGCCCATAATGCCGAGTACAAAATCAAATGCCAATTTGACTTGGCATAATTGATCGTTCATTGCAAAATAGTCTTGAGGGACTTATTCACAGCTTCCACCTAACCATTTTATTGTGGGTAGTAGGGTGATGAGCGTTCTTGCCTCAACCCAAGATTTGATGTTAAATCAGACATCATTTTGTTCTGGAAATGACTTCCATGGTCAGTGAAAATATCCTTCGGGATGCCAAACCTTGCTACTATCTGGTTAAAAATGAAGAGAGTCATTGTTTCACCATCCTTGTTAAACGTTGTCATAGCCTAAACCCACTTTGTGAATTAGTCTACTTCTACGATGATATAATGATGCTCCCTGGCTGAAGCTGGGTGGCATGTAGTAAAATCAATCCCCCACTTGGTGAAGGGACCAACATTGATGATGGGAAACATAGGATCAAGTTATGCCCTCATCTTCCAAGAGAAGATCTGACATGGGTGGCACTTCTTGACTGACTCGACGCAATCCTTGATTAACGTAGGCCAAAAGTAACCGGCTCATAGAATATTTTGGGCTGTTACGAACCCACACAAATGAACACCACATGATCTAGTGTGTTAGTCGTTAAGAACGAGTTATACCTAATCATGTATAAGGCACCGACGAAGGATGCAACCTACACCTCGACGATACAAAGTGTCATCGAGTATGAGATAGTTTCGTGCCTGATGGCCAATTTTTCGACGCTCGTCACGAGAAGTAGAAGCAGGGAAATTCAAAGTATGGATATAGACTAGTATATCTCCATACCAAGGATCAAAATATGAAATCAGAAAAATATCTCCTTTAATAGGCAATTCTTTGGGCGTAACATCACTTGATTCGATCGGAAGTTCAGAAATAAGTTCCGCAAAGACCAACGACTTTTTGGATTTCATGAAAACAAAATCCAAGTCAAATTCCTGGAGGATTACAATCCATCTACTGATCTTTCTGCCAATGACACATTGTGTCAACACATATTGAAATGGATTCACAATGGGAATGATGGTGGTCTTGTGAAGCAGAATATAATGACGGAACCATTGAACAACATGCACTGTTGTCAATGCAAGCTTCTCAACATGGAAATAGTTGAGTTCCGACCCAACCAGGCCTCAACTCAGGTAATAAATCACATTCTCTTTGAGCAGATCATCCTCTTGAACCAGGACCATAGTGATGGTCGAATTTGCAGTGGCCAAGTACAATAATAAATATTTATTATAATTGGGAGGCTAGAGCAGAGGGGAATACATAAGGGTGTGTTTCAACGCTTTGAAAGAGCGCTGAGTGGCTTCATCCCAACAGAAAGGGACTCCCTTTTTCAATAAACGTGTGAAACCTTTAGTGATCTTGGCATAGTTTGTGATAAAATGCCGAAGAAAGTTCACTTTCCCCTGTAATCTTTAAATCTGGGGTACTGTGCAAGGGGGAGGAAATTGAACTATCACCTCAACCTTAAGACGATCGAACATGATCTCTATTGTCAAAACTACGAAACCTGAGAGACGACCCAACGTCACGTAGAAACTGCACTTGTTAGGATTCAAGTGAATCCAATAGTAGAGACTTCGTTCGAATATTAGTCGGAGGTGTGTAGGATGATCATATCTCTTGTGAGAGCATGATTCTAGATAATCAAGATAAGCCTTGACTATATGTTTGAGGTTGTGGAAAGAAAAATACATGGCCTGATGAAAAGTGGCTCCAGTATTCTTAAGGCCAAAAGGAATCTTACGATAAGAAAATGTTCCTCACATACAGGTAAACGTTGTTTTATGCTAGTCCTCGGGTTTGATCTAAATCTAGTTATATCCAAAAAAACCATCCATGAATGAAAAAGACTCACAACCTTCACATTCATCGACAATTTGATTAATGAATGGGGTGGGGAAATTATCCTTTGGACATGCCTTGTTCAAGTGACAGAAGTCCATGTACATGCGAATCATACCCTAGTTTTGGTTAACCAAAATGATATTTGACACCCATTGCATCAACTATACGGGGTAGATAAAACTGGCTTTAAGTAGTTTCTCTACTTCAACCTTAATAGTGGCTGCCTTCCGAGGATTCACTGGACGAATATTATAAGTTGTTATCTCATGTTTGACGATTCTTGGATCGATGCCTGACATTTCCTCGTAAGAACAGGAAAAAACGTCGCAGAATTCCTTAAATAAGTTTGTATAGATTCGAATCTCCTCCAAGGAGCAGTCTTTTCCGACAAAAACATTCTCCACAATGCCAGGGATTTTAGAGATATCTATAGGTATCATTTCAGTGATACTTTCCATATTACCCTCGGTGTAAACTATGTGCATAGCCAGAGGATTAATAGGACAAGACCTATCTCCAGTCATAGTCAAAACAAATTCACTTGCCTCTATTCTTCTTAACTCCGAGAGAAAATAAGATCTGTGATGGAGTTCATCCCACCGTTTTTATGGACTAGTCAATGCCTCAAGGATCACCTCATCTGAGGGAAATACCAAGTATAAAGAATCAATATTGGAAAGGAAATATTGAGCCCAAATAGGCTCGAGAACCAGATATAACTCATGTGCAGGAGTCAGATCAGGGACGACCAAAGCTTGCCTGACAATATTGTACCCAACTTCTTCCATGGACAAGGGCATGGCCATGCTATGATTCCATGTCCCTTCCATCCTAGATGATGGGGAAGGAAGAGTCCATAGATCATGAAAGTAAGTCATTCAGAATGAAAACACTTGAAAAATATCAACCCTAGGCTGGTCTGGGGCAACTAATATAAGTTTGACATCGTCGGTCGGAGGTGGGTAATCAAAAGTACCCATTAATGGTGGGCACACATGAACCCCTATGTTGATGATATCGGGTTGAGGGTTATCAATCATCGGGACCATGGATGCCCCTGATGAAGGGTCAGGCTGAGAGAAGGATAATTGGTCAATGGTTACAATTCGTCCCTCGTGTGGAAAAAATGACACCCGAAAAACTATGGCAACAACTGCATGCATTGCATAGGTCCAACTCCTTCCTAACAAAAGGTTGCAGTCAAGAGGCACATCGACCACTTCAACTACAACGCACACAGTTTTCCCTCCTAACTACACAGGGAAAAAAGGAATGATTCCATGTGGTCTGAATGAACGATTGTCGAAAGTAGTAAGAAGAGTAAGTGACAGAGAAAAAATGGGTGGCCAATGGCCTTCCAACATGCCAACGACATCATGCAAGTCAAGGCACCCTCATCAACCATCATACAAAAAATATTTCGGGCAAACTTTTTCGTG